>OZ004601.1:19930769-20530769 GCA_963924605.1 Malthinus seriepunctatus | reverse complement strand
CTTATTCTATTGATTCTACTCAACCGAACTTTTTCTGATAATTTGCTATAACATGTACGTGAATGCTACAGCAAACTGATGGATATTGTGTGCCCCACGTTGGGTGCCAATTGTAAGCTAGATAACGATGAAGTGGAAGCTCCAAATATTTGAATTTAGTTCTACAGGTCTGCTTTTGATGTTGCAGATGTATAATTTGCTCTTTTAGTGGTTTTCTCTACTCTTTTGGTCTTTTTGGATATTGCAGCAAACGATTTACAAAATTAAATTATCACATATTGCATCTTTCATCAGCTCAATTGCCTTTGCAATATGTGTAAGTTTAAGAGTTATTTATATTAAAAGCTTCCAGTTTGTCTTTAAGAATGATATCATTTAATATATTACGATGTAAATTTTGTTGAAAGGAGACAGGCCTTCGTAGACCCTGTCTTGCCCTCTTGATTACGTACAGAGACGGTGGCAGTTTATGTAGATATTTTTGTGATAATATGACCGATAAGCATTATTTAAGTCTTATTGTGGTAGATACACGATAGATAGAAGTTATAAGTACTTACAGCAAAAATATTTTATAGAGGCGAAATGAGGGGAAGCAGATACCTAAATTGGTACTTTTCCCTTCTAATGCAATAGTAATAGCCTAGTTACTTATAATTCAGTAGCCATTGATACAAACGAATTTATTTTAAAGAAATCGTGTTTAAGGGAGGCGCTTCCCCTTAGCTCGCCACTATAAAATATTTTTGCTGTAGGGGAACATGGGGCACAGAGGACATAGTAAGCCTTTTTTATCAATTTCTCTTTTTCTTATTCAATTAATGAGAATTTAATACTTGAATCACCTAGGTACATATGTACCTGAAACATAAGTAAAATATTGTTTCTTAACTGCTACTGTAAATCGCTGTAATTAAAGATAAATAGCGATTACCTGTGGTCCTCTTCGCCCCGTACATCGGGGCGAAGAGGACCGGCAAGTGGGGTAAAGAGGACCATTATTTGCCAATTGAATAAATGATTGTGATATTGTTTTTATCAGTTTATTTCATCATGTTATAATTTTGACAAAATAATAACAACTTAAGATAAGTTTTTAAAAAGAGAAATTACAAAAAAGTATTCATTTTAGTGTGTTGAATAAAATGATCTAAGTATTTTATAAAATAGGCATTGTCCATCTATCCAGCACCATTAAAATATCCAAAAGACCCTACTGGACACGCTTTTATACAGTGGATTCATTTTTTCCCTCGTAAATAAAATAAACGAAGACACACAACTACAGATGCTGATATACCATATAAAACACATATTGAATCAAGCGGACCTCTGTACCCCATTGGCGCGCTTTTCTTTGTTTGGAGGTTCATAAGCAGGGGGGGATTTGTAAAATTTGGGCCCCTAGGCTAACTCCAGTTTTGGGCCCTTACTATTGTTGTTATTATCTTTAATGGCAATTAAATAATAAAATTATTTTCATGAGCCACTGTATCAAAATTTTGTTTTCAAGTTTTGTTACTTGTACCATTGTAACAGCTCCTTTTTGTGCGGCCCCTTTGGGCTTGCGGCCCTAGGCTACAGCCTAGGTTAGCCTAGTGGTAAATCCCCCCCTGTTCATAAGCTAAAGATTATGTAGGTTAGGTCCAACTTTTCACTTGAATATGTTAAACTAGTGTCTTAACAATAACTTATGACGATGAACTATCATTAACAACCTTTCATATTAAAGATAACAACAAACTAACGTAATTGAAAAATTAGATCACTTCCCGTAAATTTTGAATTTATCTTGTACAGACTAAGATTGTTTACAATACAACTATTTGAATTGCTAGGTATACTACAAAATGTGTAAATTATGCATTTTGGCTGTTAGCTTATAGATGAAGCACCTGGTTTTAAACTAATCGGGGAGGTCCCCTTCGCCTCACCGGTCCTCTCTGCCCCATCTTCCCCTACCTACACAATAAAGTAATAACACCCAATTTTCGTTTAAAGGACTGTACTTAGAGGTATCCAGCTGACGCGTTAGAAAATGAACTAAGAAGTCGTCTCCAATATTTCTTGCAGAGTTTGCGGTTTAAACAATTTTTTAAACATATTATGTCATCATTAATTTACAAATAAACCACAATTTTCGGTCGTAACAAGTATAATTATACTTTCTCAAATTTCTGCGTTCCTAACTATTTAAGAGAAAAAAGCTTCAAATAAAAGTTGTAGGTCACAAAATTCTGCATCTAAATCAATAAATAAAAAATTTTGAACGTTTTGCACTAACAGAAATTTTATATGAAAATATCGAGAACTACTCCAAACTATAGCGATAGCCATGAGTTTTTCTTTTAATTTTGACACTGACAATTAAATGCTGTCAATGAACTAACAAATTAACCGAACATAAACTTGAATTTTTTATCTTTACCGACACGTGACTTTTAGAAAACTGAATAAATAATTAATATAGTAATAAATTTTCTAAATAAATATTTAATAAAAATTAATAATGAATGTATTAACTAAATTAAGTAATTAAACTCAATAAATACGTCGTTTTCATCTTAATTTATTAAGGTGGTCAAGTGTCGGTAAAGATGAAAAAATTCAAGTTTAGAAATTGTTTATTAAAAACCATAGCTATTGCTATTTTGAATTATTTTTGACATTTTAATATTCAATTTCAGTCGTTAAAAGCATGCATAAGTAATTTCATTTATTGATTTGAATGCATTATTTTATGCCCTTCAACTATTATTAGAAGCTTTTTTTGGCTAAAACAATTAGTAAAGCAAGAAACCATTCTGTATGGACGAGGTACTCATAGACGTTGAAGCGAGAAACATAAAACATAGGTAATACCTACTCGAATTATTAGGGTATTATTCATTTAATCAAAAATAATTAATAAACTCTGAGTGCTCTGAGCTTAATTTGCTTGATTTAAATCCAGATATAATGCTAGTATCTCTGTTTTAATGTTGGACTTAAAATACGTTGTTAGTGGAAGACCTATTATTACACTGAAACTGAAACATTGCTCTATAAAACGCAGGATATTGAGAAATTTTCTGGAAAATTGAAGCTAATTGAATTTCTAAACTAACTTTTCTTCCAACAAGTTACATTTTCTAGTAAAAATAAAATAAAAATTCCAAATAAAATTATTTAAAAAATAAAACAGGAAAGAATTAGTGCAGTTGCACCACTTTTGGAGTAAAATCGAACCTAATTTCGATACGGCACACATTTGGAGTCAATTATTGTCATTTTATAATTTGTAGATTGTTATTATTCTAAAATAAATCTTAAATATCACATTTAATGTAATAATTCAGCGATTCAGTCACGTTATATCCACAACCCCCTCACACAAGCACACATAACATTTGATTTTCATTGCATGCCATGTAGCTATTTTCACGTGATTGCTGTTTTACAAAAGCATGCAACTGCCGTTGAGAAATTTATAAAATTTTGCGTGTTATTGTGGAAAATTTAAAAAAGATGTAATTATAAGGGTTTTATTCCTATCTCGCTCGTTTCAACATCGATTTAATTAAAGTGCATATATTAGACTGCAGTTTTATAAGGTTGCACTTTAGAAGCCAAACAAAATTATTTTTTGCTTTTTTCTAAAATTTCTTAAATAAGTTAATAATGATAAAACTTTGTTATGAAACTGCATAACTTTTTATCTATCTCTATAAAGGTTTCATGTCGATATCAACAGGTTGTTGCCATTTAAAATAAGTTACCATAATAAAATTTAGGTAAAAAGTTCATGAAATTGCTTTAAAAATATGTCATGCAACTTTCTTACATCTTTGCTTTAGCTGCGAGAATTGCTTGATTCAAAAATTGTTTTTTTTTTCTTTTTGGACCCGCGACAAACTATATGATCCAAAGGACATGATGTACTAATTACATTTTACACTTGTAAACTTATATCAAATTATATTTTATGCAACAAATTACCATTTTTGCTAATTTAAACTCATTCCCTGATGCCCTGTATATTGTAACTTTGTAAAAAAACTTAATAATTACCTACTTGTTGATTTTCTAAAACCCAAGACTTCGAATAAAATCATTAAACAACTATTAAATACAGTTTTAGTCAAGGGTAAACTTGGGCTCTTCATTTTTAAATGGAAAAGCTCGTGTAAAACAGTTTTAAGTTGATTTTAGTCATAAAAATTGACCAATCAGAAGCAGAGGTTAAATACAAACAGTGTAAAAATTATGCAGATTTGTAAGCAGTCGAAAGAATATAGGGTGGTTCAAAAATATATGTCTTAACTTCAGGGATATGTGACACCGACCAAAGTCTTATTATTACGCTGTTAAGTCTCAAACATCGAGAAAAACTATTTTTGACTCTCTTACGCCTGAAACGTCCTTAGATTTAGCAGTATGTTTGCCTTCTCAGAGAAAGCTTCCTTTAAAAAAACTTCTCGTGCCTGAGATTTTGATTTTCCCATTACCTTTTGTGTTCCCTGAAGATCCATTTGGCAAGTGTTTTTTGAAAATATAGGGAAATCCAAGTACGGGTTTCGGTTCGCAGAAAGGGATCTATCTAGCTCATCCGCTATCACGTTTCCTCTATACAAGAATGGCTTGCAACCCAGTGCAGCGACATGTTGTTATGTATCGTTAGGTTCTGTAAGATCTTCTAAAATTCCAGAACGAGCTCAGAAGTTTTCTTACCACTGAGAAGAGCCCTCAGAGCAGCCTGGCTGTCGGTGTAGATATGAATTTTCCTACCATGGTAAAATCGTTCTTGATTTAGCCTAGCATAGGTAGATATCGCGAAGGTCTCCACCTGGAAGGCTGGTAAATATGAACCTAGTGCAAGACTGGGTTCTGGCTCAACGTCGTAAAGTCCTCTCTCTGAGCCCAGCGCAGATCGATCCCCATCTGTGTACCAGATTAGGCCTTTATGCCTCTGACTAGAGGCTTTGCGCTTTGGTTTCCCACTTTTACTGGAACTGTAACCATGAATTTTGTGCCGAAGGTGTAGGAGTCATACAGAGGAAACTAGATGCACAAGAACATCCTCCTACCCGCTTTCCCCTATAAAAGTTTATAATATTTCACAAAAAAAGTTTGGGGAGGCGAAACGCTGCTTTCTACTCAATGCACCATTGTATATTATGTATTTTTTCTCTACACTGCATTTCTTTTAATGCACACATGACGGATCCACATATCCACATGGAGTTGTAAAAATACTCTTGGATTCGCCATAGTTCGGTAATATTTTATTGACTTATGAATTACCCTGTAATGTTGTCTTACAACATAATCCATCAGGGGGGTATTTGATAATTGTTTACTTCAGGGCGCGACCGAATCCATGAGCATGAGGATTTGAGGAGATAGAGAAACAGTTTAATTGCAAATTTGCAGAATCAAATGCAGGTACCTACATACATTGTTGTTGTTAGTGTTACCTATCCATCATGTTTCATAATTTTCAGAGCTTGTTTTCACCTTCTTCTAAAAGGACGAATTTGTGGACAAACGAACAGACCGACTGACCAATAAACACAGATCTGAAGGACGAACAGATGGGCAGACTATCAAACTAACAAATGAAGAAATGCACAGACAGACGGACGATCGGATGAACATACAAACAGAGGCACAGACAGACAGAAAAATTTTATGCTTATGTTTCTCGCCATATTAGAAACTGAAGATTTAGAAAAATCTCCTTACATTTTTTCTGCTTGCTCAGTATGCAATAGACGAAAGCGAAAAGCCTCAAAATGCACATTTTATTTTTAGTTTCTAATCTCCTATCATAGCTATAATATCAAATCTAAATTGTTACTTAATTTTGCTTGGTTTTGAATTTGCCCTCCTTCATAATAAATATAATAATAAATACCTAAAAACGTACATATAGACAGATGACCAAACTAACGAATGGGCGGACATACGAAAGAACGTATAGGTGTACAGGGTATTCTCGAAAAACGCGGCACAAATTATAGGGCATAATTTAACCCTTTATTTTTTTTTCCTATTTTAATCCTCTTCTACCAACCGATCAACACACAGAAAGACGGGCGGACAGTCATGTCTCAGGTGGACGAACGAATAGAGAGAAACGAACGAGGAATGAACAATGTATAGACAAACGATCGGACAGGTGGAAAATTGTATTTTTCACCATAAAAATATGAAGATTTAGAAAAATCCCCATTATTTTTCTTTTCTAATTTTAACAGGTTACAAAACCTCAATTTTGGTCGATTATGGTACTATATAGGTACTAATAAAAGCGAGGAAACAAAAAACAATTAAAATAACTGAATTAACCACTCTGTATAAATTATACTGGCAATCAATGAGTAATTTATCACTTTTTAACATTTCAAAAAATCAACGTCTTGTGCCAAAGTTTTTAAATATTTAATTTTTCTTTTACGTCTTCCATTATTAACAGTTTTTTTGGCTTTTATCTAATGGGTCTTGTCTTGGGACTTTGCGAGGATTGATGGAGATGTAATTAAGCTACTAGATTTACTGACAAAGCCTCTAAGTCTGCCATTTTCGAGATAGCGTGTAATTTAATTTGCGAAAAAGTACAAAACTGAACGAAATTTAAGGAGTACTTTAGTTGAGTATTGTCAAGGTAAATTTTCTTTCGGGTAATTTTTCGTATATGAGCATAAAACTTTTTCATTATTTTGTTATTTTTGTAAATTTAATTTACGACATACAGCAGTCCCTAATTTAATAAATTTATATATTGTAGAGAAAGAGCAAAGAGGACGAACGAATTAAATAAATTACTTACATTTGGTATCAGAAATAAATCAAAATTGGTTGTAACAAACTTCAAAGCAACTAGAAAATTGTAATTAAATTTCTACTGAACAGTTTGTAGCAATTTATAATTTCAGCAGTGACAAGGGAAATTTTTTCAAAAACTCAACGTTAGTTCACCACACGTTCACTTTTTTTACTTTATTTTCTTCGTATACAGGTTTATTCAAATTCCACCCCCGCCATGGGTATTTCGCTTATTTGAGAAAACGTTGAATTATGAGAAAGTTGTAGATAGTACAGTGAAATAAAATGAAATAAAGGGCTAACCTCGGAATGAAAGTCTGAATGTTAAATATTTGCACAAACCTATGCTTTGGCGTTCTAAAAACTTGCTCAAAAGTCTCATACAATCTCGTGTTCGCGTGTCAAGATATTGAAGGTGAAGGTCACAAAAATCGTTTTTTGCAAATATTTCATTTCTTATGCATTCTACCTCATTAGAGGTTATTACAAAACTTGTAGGTCATAAAATTATCTACAAATTTCATCTAATTCATTTTTATGTACGATCAACCGTTCTCGAAATATAGCGCAGAGAGTAGGAGGCGCGTAAACTTATACGAGTAGTCTAAGGTTCTTAGAAAAATATCTGAAACTTACGTAGCTCCTGTTATCGAGGTAACGTCAGTATGCAATTTTCAAGAAAGGCGCGCAAAAGTCACTTAGAAAATTCAATTTTTCTCAAAAACAGTTGAAAATCGGTATACGAACATGTTATAAAGATGTTTTGGGGTCATTGCTATCCTGAGACCCCTTTCTAGCCTGGGGCACTCTCGCAAAATGGGCCCTGTCTTTCTTCATTCTTGCAAACAAAAATCTTGTCTTGTCTTGCATATTTTTGATAAAAATAACGTCGGGGCTTCCCCTTTCTTACTTTTTCTTGCAAAATACTTGCATTTTTGCTACCCGGTGATTTGACAAGAGCGCAAGAATGCAAAAAAATTTTATAACTCTTGCACTCTTTTCGCAAGCTAATTTCTATAGTAAAATAAAACCTAAAATATAAAACCCGTAACATGAAATATGACGAGAGCCAGAATCCAAGAAAATACGAGAATATCTTGTATAACTCTTACACTTTTCTCGCAAGCTAACTTCTTGTCTTGTCTTGAACAAACTATGTAACTCTTGTTACATTGTGCAAGACAAGAACAAGAAAAATGCAAGAATCTCGTGAAACACTAAAAAAGTTAGTGTTAGCGCGCCTCCCACTCTCCGCGCTATATTCCGAGAACGCTTGATAGCACAAAGAAATGAACTAGATCAAATTTGTAGAGAATTTTATGATCTACAAGTTCTATAAAAACCTCTAATGTGGTAATGATTTTTGTGACCTTTGATCTTGAATATCAACACGCGAACACGAGATTGTATGAGAATTTTGAGTCAAAACATATGAATATTTAGCTTTCTGACTTTTCTTCCGAGGTTAAAACTTATTTGACTGGCCATGTTTTTTTAAAATGTTAACAAAAAAAATCGACTTTTCATTTTTTGGCTAAATTTTCTTTATAAGGAAAATCTGACAGAACTTTTTTCTACTACAGCAACTTTTTCTTTTACATCTGATTCTGAAATCTGTTAATCTGTAAGACAGGAAAAATATGAAATTAATATTTTATGCGTTTATGGACTCTTACATTTTAATCTCGAAAACAAGGAAAAGAACTTTTAAAAACGTCAAAAATGGGGATTACAGTAATTTGCGAATAGAAATTCTTTTTAAAATCGTCGAAATTCTTTTATATTTAAAATACGTATTGAATTACAGTACAGAACGAAAAATTTAATGAGTCTCTAATTCCCTATTCGAGTGTTTCCAATTCCAAGTTTTTACGTAACTTTTAACAATGAACCAATTTTCTACAAAAAACCAATTGCAGTTTTCAATACATTTATATTTGATACTTTGCCAAAAAAAAGGAATATGATAGTTTATTGTTTCTAATAAATTTTATACATTTTTCAGTTTCACGAAACACTTAAAACGTACTTAAACGATCGAGTTTGGGACTTTCACTTTTACGTTTCAAAAGCGTGGCCGGAACAGCCAGTGATACTTCATTTTCCAGGCATGACGAAAACGGTAAGAAATTTTCATTTAATAAGAAAAACATTTTCAACATCTGCAATTTTGTCAACTTTAATCAAGCAACTGGTTGATAACTTTCTGTAACAGACATAAAAGCCTGCTCAACCTAATCCTCAGTTTCGAGTTAACCAATCAATAATTCTTAGCAGTTTTATTGTGTAACGATCAATTACCAATTGTATTATACTCAAATAAAAATAAAATCACTTCAGATCGGAAAAAAGAAATCTTCAGTATAAGTATCTTAGAAATTGAATTCGAAGGAATCAAACAAAATCTTATAATTGCAGTTTTTCTTGTAATCATAAAATGGGATAAAAAATTGTTTAATTACACTTTTTTACCTGAAGATTATAATGAAACTAATTAAAACTTTTTCCAAACATTATTTTTTCGACTTTAATTATGTGGGGGAAAAAGTTTGGCATTGAAACCATCAATTGACCTAACTGGCATTATGCCAGTCCCAGGGTCACGGTAAGCTTTGCAGATATCGCTTTTGAAAATCATTGTGTGACTACCTTATTACTTATTGTTTATAAAATAGTTTTTTTTTGTATAAATTTCATAATAATTGGTCGTTTGCATGCGCATTTTTAGCCTCACGGAAAGTTGTATGAAAGTTTCAGCGTTTTTTGTCCAAGAGATGAAATTGAACATTTGGATTTGTTACAAACTGAAGACATGTTGTTAGACTGGAACGAACCTTTGTACCTTAATTTTACTCATGGTTTGATTATGGATAGAATAGAAGATTTTTATTCTGATAAAGGATCGATTGAAAAAGTGTGCGGAGACGTTTATGTACTTAACAACGATCCAGAATTAATAAGCAAAGATTTGTAAGTATAAATTTTGACTTAGTTCATTGAGCTTCAACTTTGCTCTTTGTTGTTAATGATTGGAATTCTTGTTCACCTTTAACAACAAGGCATTATACAAATCGCGTTAATTTAATTTTGTTTGCTTGTTATAACGTTAACTACGATAACAAATTAAAACTGCACGTATTCGTGCTGTTCTAATCATATTACTTAGTTTGTTCTAAAGCCAACACGAGATAATTGCTAAAGCTAAAAGAGGATTAATTCTATCGACTATTGTGAATCTTCTCAATCTGAGCTCTATTTATATTTAGTTTTATAATGTCTCTTTTAGAGCAGATGATAAATGGGTAGGCAGTCAGAAAGCAGACATAGACAGTTGAAGAATAAGATAGATACGATAGATTATCTTGTTACAGGTTGTGAGATAATCAAATAGCGTATAATAGTCATTCAGAAAAACACTATACATACCACACGTAAATCATACTTTTGTAATTTTCTGCTTCCCTATCTTAGACAAAAAAAATAAAAGCTGTAAGTATGACAGTGTAATGGCATAAATTAGCGATAGCCATGGAGTTTTCTTTAAATAAATAAATTTGACACTAGCGAATAAAATACTGTCAATAAAATGAAGTTACGTTCAGATATCAGCGTCTGTCGCGCACGACACTAAAATCTACCAATCATATTGCGTTTAATATTGACGTCAGCTTATTTAGCGCAATATGATAGGTCCATTTTAAGTGTCGCGTGCGACAATCGACAGTTGGAGAATAAGGGTCAATTTTACAATCATGGCTTAAGCTGGGTCCAGCTAAACCGCGGATATGAACACGCATGAGCGCATGCGCCGTAACTCGTGTACGTTATGATAGATTTACAGTTCATGCGCTCATGCGGGTTCATACCCTATTTAGCTGGGGCCAGCTTAAACCATGATTTTAAAATCGACCCTAAGATAGATACGATAGACACGATTATCTTGTTACAGGCTGTGAGATAATCAAATAGCGTATAGTCATTCAGAAAAAAAACAAACATACCACACGTAAATCATACTTTTGTCATTTTCTGCTTCCCTAATAGTGGCGTCGAATTACAGGAAAATGTAGTCTGAAAAAAAACTTTTGCTAATAGAAATACCTATATTATGATTGAATAATGTTCAGGAATAATCTAGTAAATTTCGGACTTCCAACTCTTGCTGCTTCGTTCGGAAAAGTGCATTTTAAAGTACATTGATGCGTTTTCTTTCATGTTTTATTTAATTTTTCAACTTCTAAACATCGGATCGTAGTAAAAAAAATATGGGATTATTTGAAATAGACTGACGATCAAAATTCTAGACCAAAAACGTGTAGTTCGGTTTTGTAGTTTCCGCGAAAAAAATTCAAGCACCAAATACGGACCATAAATTGTTTTATTCAGTGCATTGTGAAGAAGCAATAAAGAACTCTTTTGTTCATGGAAAAGATACTACTTTATGAGTTGAGCCAAAGTTGAGATCCTCAAGTGCAACCTTACAAATTCTGATTTCCTGTTCGCCTTTTTGCTGTTTGGTTGCACTTGAGGATCTCAACTTTGGCTCAACTCATCAAGTAGGATCTTTTCCATGAACAAAAGAGTTCTTTATTACTTCTTCGCAATGCACTGAATAAAACAATTTATGGTCTGTATTTGATGCTTATGAATTTTTTTCGCGGAAACTACAAAACCGAACTACACGTTTTTGATCTAGAATTGATCGTCAGTCTATTTCGAATAATTCCATTTTTTTTTATTACGATCCGACGTTTAGAAGTTGAGAGATTAAATAAAACGTGAAAGAAAACGCATCAATGTACTTTAAAGTGTACTTTTCCGAACGAAGCAGCAAGAGTTGAAAGTCCAAAATTTACTAGATTATTCATGACACTGTCCTGAACATTATTTAATCATAATATTTCTACTAGCCCAACTTTTGATTCTCAATCGTATTTCTACCCCACTATAATTATCTTAGACAAAAAAAAATAAAAGTTGTGAAGTATGACAGTAATGGCAGAAACGGCAGAAATGAGCGATAGCTATGGTGATTTCTTTTAATACATAAATTTGACACTAGGGAATAAAATGCTGTCAATAAACTGAAGATAATATGTTCAGATATCAGCACCTGTCGCGCACGACACTAAAATCTACCAATCATATTGCGCTAAATATTGACGTCAGCTTATTTAGCGCAATATGATTGGTGCATTTTAAGTGTCTCTGAATGTAGCTTAACGACACATGTTAATCAAAACCATGGTAATAATAAAGCCCATATATCGCTATTTTGAAGAATTTTCGTTATTTGAATATCCAATTACAAATCATGCAAGATTAATTCTGTTTATTGATTTAGATGTAGAATTTTCTGCCTTACAACTTTTATTTGAAGCTTTTTTGCATAATATAATCAGGCAAGCAGGAAATTACAAAAGTGTGATTTTACATATCAAATCCCTATGAGCGACAACCGTGGTCACCCTTATCCCCAGAAAGATTTACAATAGTCCCTAAAATCCCTCTTTGAAACATTTTGCAACATAATTAAATAATTTAAATATTTATAGAGAAGTTTCCAACGAGGTAGAAATTCTTCAATTAACTAAAGAAAACGCACAAACAATCCACGATTTGTATCCGGCAAATCACATGGAATGCATAGAAGTCTTCGAACGTCTCATCGAACATTTACCATCTTATGGAATATTTTCATCAACGGGCGATTTAGCAGCATGGATGGTACAATCTTATTACGGAGCAATGTTTTCTATGCAAACCCTTCCAGAATATCGACGTAAAGGATACGGAATTTATTTAGCGAAACATTTAACAAATGTCGAGTTAAAACGTGGATACTTACCGTTCGTTATAATCCGACCAGAAAATGACGCTTCTAAAAGTTTATATTTAAAATTGGGTTTTAAAAAACATTTTGAAACAGTTCGAGCAATTTTGCGTCCCCACATAATGGATAACGATGCTCAAGGTGGAGGAACAAATGGTAGTTCTTAAAACGCATCAAAAGCTGCCTTTGCACGGTTAAGCAGCTTAAAGCTTTATAGCTTTATTTCAATCTATAAAAAATTTGTTCTACTGTATGTAGCAGTGACCATATGACCAAAATGGAAATTATTATTAATAAGAACAGTTTCTTAAATTGAACGATTTACACTCTTCTTATACGAAAAAATTTTTGATTTAGCAAATCGGTGCTAAAATTTTACATGTAAATAGAAATTTCGTTTTTAAACTTAAAATATTTTTTTAATGGATGTTTGAGAGCTGTTCTTGTAGATTAATAGATTACGCTTTTTTATAGTCCGTAGAAGACTGCTGGGATATTTTATAAAATTTATAAATATTGTAAGTCAAAATTGGAGGGTATTAAAGAACTTTTGGCACTTGATTTAAGTGTGTCTTTATCTTGGAACGTTATACAAATTAATGCAAATTCCACAACTGACTAAATTAAGAAAGGCAGTTAGTTGTTGAAATCTCAATGTGATACCGATTGTTTTAATTAGAGATTTAAATTTTGGAGAGCTTTGGAGTTCGAGAGGACCATATTGTACGTAACAAATTAAAAATGTCCAAGCTCTAGTCCTAATTAATTAATTTGACATTCTTTTGATTTAAAAGGAAATTGTTAAAACATCGAATAGGATGCCTTAAACAGTATACCTCCAAGGTAGAGATATCCATTAGTTCGAATATAATTTGTACCGAAAATATGATTTACAAAATTTGTTTTTGTTGGATAAAAATTAATTAATATTCTAAGAATTTTATGAGTGTGTGATTACAGTTAAGAATTTTTTCATATATGGGTGACAAAAAAATATCATGCATTTCTGCTATTTTTTTCCATCAGACCAACAACCAAACCAAACAATTCTGTAGATAATACAAAACTCATTTCGTTTTAGGGGAGTGAAAAGAGCAATTTTGCTGAATAAAAATTCAGCAATTTCCCAAAATAATGACAATTCAAAACATAATCTCCAAAAATTCATTTTGGTGGCTTATATTTGTTTTATGAAATGAAAGAATATAATTTTAAAAGAATGTTAGAGCTTCACATATTATGTAATTTTGCAGACCACAGAGGCTTGTTTGTAAAATCCAAATTTTCAAAAATTATTAGCATGGAGTGCTCGTTATTTTTTGTCACCCTGTGTATACTATTTCTGTGAGTTATTAATTAAGTATTGTTAAAATATGTTAATTATTCTATATTTTTCTATAAAATGTCTTAATATACTGTAGTAAAAAATCCTTACTTTCATGGCTGTTGACTGTTGGTCTAAGTTCATTTCAAAATAGTAAAAATGTAGTAAAAGTTTAAAATTGGCTAACAAATTTGGATTCGTTCAAAGCAGAGAGTAAAAGGATAAATTTTCCTTTTTATTGAAAACAGGGACGACCCCCAAAAAACTTTGTTTGGAATGAATCCAAAAAACGTAGGTATATTTCCACACATTTTTATATCATTTCGAACGCGTCATTGGTCACTGCTTCTTTTGTAAAAATTAAAAAAAAAATTTTCCTAATCTTATAAATTCACAACCACATACTTGCTATTTCTAAATTATGACTGAAATAGTTTAGAATTTAGTAGTTATTATGCAAAAAAAGATCGTGCCCAAGAGTTTAGAAAAAAAAATTATTACAAAATAAAACGTGCTTTATATTGTTATACTCTTGAGAGTTATAACTCATCTCATATTCTCTTTTGAAAAATTAAAAAAAAATAGTTTTATAAAAACGATTGTTGTAGGCTGGTTGGCTGTTGGCTATTCTTGCTTGCCCTAGCTTTTCTAAATTCATTTCAAAACTTTTTCCAGAAACCTTAGGCAGGTAACAAAAAACAGCCATTGTGATATTTATTTGTAGAATCATAATATACATTATATTCATAGTAGATTATATATTAATTAGCTGGCATTATGAATAAAGAGTTTATGATACTACAATTTTTATAATTAATCCACATTTAAATAGATTTATTATTTCTTCACCACAGCAAAAGAGTTGTAATTTCAGCCTCCATTGTTTGGAGCTGGAGACAGAATTTAATCACATTGTAAATAATAAATATTCATAAAACTTTCAAAAATTCTTAATATCTATCGAAGCTTTCAACTATGAGAACATAAGTTCAGCACTGCCTAAAATTTAGATATTTTCAAGTGCAAAATTCAAGCCTCGGGGTAGCAAAACGCAAAAGGAAAACACTTCAGAAGAGTAGCGCTCCAACAAGAAAAATTATCCACTTTTCATAAATGTTTTAGTTGTGAAGAAAACGAGGATTGAGGTCATGTACCATGTACCTAATAACAAAGTTTGAAAGCATTTGTCATAAAAGTTAAAAACAACGGGTGTGGCCATACGAGGAACATCCCACTCGTTAAATCTTGTAATTTTGTATTTTTATTAATTAAAATTTAGTTTAATATCTTTAGAAAGGTAATTTTACTAGCTTTTAAAATAGTGAAAAATATGCAGGGTGTTCCAGTTAAATTAAGAAATTTTATCCTATTTCCGGTTAAACCTAAAGTCAAAATACAGGGTTAGTTAGAAATATGGAAGCGGCAATTTATTGTCGTTAATATTCATTTTAGGAATTAATGTTCTATATAGAAGTTTTTAATGACATTTTTATCTATCTTTGAGAATATTTGAAATTTTTTTTTCTTCAATTGTTTTTGAGTTACGCCTATGCCCTAAATTTTTTTAAATGGGAACTTACTAATTTTATGCTACTATTCGATAGGGCATTTTATTCTCTTTACAATAGTATTAAAAAAAAATTTTAATTTTATTTTTTTAGCACTTTTTTGACGAAATGGCCGGTTAAAGTGTTTAGGAATAGTAGCTATCTATGCGAAACAATAGCGGAGCGATAAACAAACTCCTGCGACTAAACAATAACCAATGACAAATCGCTCGAGTTTGTTTATCGCTCCGCTTTTGTTTATCTTAATGTACAACCGTTGTCTACTATTCAAAAATACTTTAACCGGCATTTTGTCGAAAAAGTGTTATAAAAATAAAATTTAGAAAATTTTATTTTAATACTATTGTAAGGAGAAAAAAATACTCTATCGAATAACAGCATAAAATTAATATATTCCCATTTAAAAAAATTTCGCAGATGGGCAGAACTCTAAAACAATTGAAGAAAAAAAAATTTCAAGTAGGTATTCTCAAATATAGATAAAATTTTCATATAAACTTTTATATAGAACATTAATTTCTAAAATGAATATTAACGACAATACATCACTGTTTCCATACTTCTAACTAACCCTCTATAAAGTTTTTGGTATCGTTTAACAGTTAATTTTGTGAGCTTTCAAAATATAGAAAAAAATTTGATATTTTTGTAATTTCCGGTTTAACAGGAAGCGCTATGTTAAGCATACATAGTGTCAAATAATATATATTCATGGGATTGATAAATGTATCCATATTTAGGTTTTCATTTTTATTATAAAAAGAAATGAGAGATTTTTGCAGTTTTGACATTCAAAAAATCATTACTCCGCAACGGCTCTAGAGATTTTGATAAAACTTTATACTTCGATAGAGAATTATGTTGTCTGTAACATAACCAAAATAGAAAAAATATGGCAGAGGAAATTTTGAGAAAATCCATTTCAAATTTTTGACCTACTTTAGCCCCTTAAAGGTAAGCAATTTTTAAACAATTTTAAAAAACGACTTGTTTAGGACGAAAGTCCTATATTTTGGCTGCTGTACAATGCCGTTTTGAAATTTTTATAATAATAATTACCGGCCAATTTATAAGGGAAATGGGACAATCGTTCTATTGGCCGTCATTTTGAATAAAGAAATTTCAAATTTTTTTTTCAATTGGGACAATTAAAAAAAGTTTTAAAGTGGCTAAAATCAAATTTCACCAAAATTGCTTCAGTAGTTTTCTAGTTTTTGCTTCAGAGAGGGAGGACATTTGGTTCAAGAAATCGAGATTTTTTTTGCATTTTTGGAATCAAGGGGGCTCAGAACGTCGAGAAATGCAATAAAAAATTTTTAAAATTTTTTCTCGATTGTAACAAATGCTTTTTGGAAGAAGTTAAAATGTGGAGGACAACAGAAAAAGAAAACAAAACGTATTTCAATAATTAAATTTTAGTCATTTAATCATTAATCAAAATTGAAAAACTTGTCAGAGCGTAGGTATAGTCACCGGAGTGACCCAGGTCAGGCTCAACTGAATCACCCCCTTTTTATCTTTTAGCTACACCCTCTGATTAACCCAGACTGACTCATAACCCGATAAGTATAGTTTGTGTTTATAAGCTAATTAGTTTATCTAAAACCTCTGTTATAAAATTTTAGCCTTCTGTAGGTATGCCATTCTTGACTACTACCTTGAAACTTGATAAAGATACCACTGTTTATTCTAAAATCTAAAATAGAAATGCAAAATGCAAATACATACATTTAAATTGATGAAATTATTTCCAATAGTTGCTGTTAATATTCAATAAAATTAGCACATTTTCATCTAATTTTAATATTTTGTGAAAATCGATTAATTCCAATAATTTAAATTAATTCCATGCAACTTTTTATGCTTTTTCGAAACAATAGTCATTTTAAATTTCGCGCGCTGCACGTGTAGTGCTCATGGACACATTTTCTTACAGCGTTGCCATTTATGTACAAAGATTAGCGCAAGTTTACACAATTGCACAATGTTAAAACATAAATTTTCCAAAATAATCAAATTTACCATTGTTTATCGTAGTATTGTTATTAATAAAAGTTAGTAACAAATATTTTACAATAAAATCAAATGAAATTTGCTCGCAACTTGTCTTTTTTGACAACAAACCATTGTAAGGTATTGTGAACGGACCATTAATTTCTGTCATTTCATAACGTTGTGTTGTTGTTTCATATATTTTGATACGGCTGTACCTACTTTGTGTGTATGTTTTGATCAAAATATGGGGCCCGATTGGCGTAGGTGCTTTCATCTTCGATTTGATTGGTGCGTACCACTGATTAGATGTATTCATGTGACCTTTACTTGTAAACTAGTGTAAGGTGTTTGATAAGAATTTATGAAAACCTGTGGTTGATCTGCTAAATTTGTTTGTTTACTTTGTTTGTTTTTGAGCGAAGGTGAAGGTTTGTCACGTTGATTTGTTTTGTCGTATCAAAAGTGTTTTGTGGCTAATTAGTTGTGTTGACAGTCATTTTACGATCAGCATGATCATCAGCATGGTGGAAGAATGTGGCTAGAACGCGCGCTATTTAAGCGATTTGTGTTTTAATTTGTGATAACATTTTATAGTTGACATTTTTAAAGGTTAAAGTTCTCGAGTTTATCCAAAATCAACTTTACTACTATTGTAATATTGAATGGTGAGTTTGTTTACTCCTAAAATACTACAAATTGTTTACGTATTTCTATTGCACAATTTTATTTTTATCGATTTTAATTCCCTCCAAAATGAAACTATTAATTGGCTCATTAAATAATAAATACAAACTAAAATGTCGTATTTTCAGGTTTAATGCAACATGGCAGATTTCACTGGAAAATTTTTCTTAGATCCTGATATAACCGTAAAACAAGAGCCCGACAGTGGCGAAAACACAAACTTGAATTCGACAGCGAGTGTTCCAATTCCACCTCGACGAATCGATAGTTTCGGTTTTCGCGACTTTAATTTCGAAGAATCTTGTTCGCCTTTCCGCGATATTAATTTAGGAAGTGCCGGTCAATTAGCAAGCGACTCTAATTTATCGTACGGTGGTAATACAATGTGGACCACTAAAATTATCGATTTAGACAATGATTATAATTGCAAATCTGATCCTATGATTCACATGGATGAAGACGACATATTTCAAGTCGATAAAGCAGACTTAATACAAGGACCCACGTTAGCCGAATTAAATGCAAACGATGAAAATCTTCTAGAAGATTTAAATTTTGATGATTTATTATTACCCGGAGAAAGTGTATATAGTTATATTTCCGATAAAATATCTATTTTAAATCCGCAAAGTAATAATAATCATTTAAACAACTTAATTGCCACTTCTTGTCCTCAAACAGGAGTGGGTTTTTATAGGTAAGATTTATACGAGTTTGTATTTTTAAATTTCCCCCAGAGTAAGCAAAACTGACACTTGTTCAATTTCATGAGGTTTATTTTCACATAATTCGAAAAAAAATTAATAGTAAAACGTTGCTCGAGTTTATAATTACAAAGTAAAACTTAATAAACTTACAGAGATTCTTTGGACACATCAAGCAGTGTTTCTTCTAATATATTCAACACATTTGCCTCTAAAACTACAATACCTGCATTTTCACCTACAAGTCAAAATAGTTCGACTTCTTCTTTAATACAGTCAGCATCGTCATCTTCTTTAACACCGACGGTATCAGTTCAACAAAAGCATAGTGCTTTACATGAATTGTTACTAAAACGTGAAAATTATACAGCTTCTCCTGAAAGAACTATACTTGGACAATCTGTTCCTGGTCAAAGTACAAGTCCTGTTTCAGGAGCGCCAACGATTAGAGGTCAACGTAATCAAACGTCAACTTTATCTTCTTCTGCTCCAACTCATTTAGGAATGGAACAAATATGGCAAAGAAGAGAGCCACGTAAACATCTTTTATCTACGAGTTCTTTAGTCGAAGCTGGTTCTACTTCTTCTTTGTCAACCGGAGGAGTTTTAAGTCCCGAAGCACAGGATTTTTCCAACGATGATGACGCAGACAGTGATGAAGATAGTGAACATTATGAAGATTATTCAAGCGATGGTAATGCTAATTTTTATTTACATTTTCAACGTTTTAACGTAAAATTCTTTTAGAAAATTCCGACAACGAAAACGAACGAAATTACAAGTTATCAAGTAAGCGCGAGAGATATTTTTGGCAGTATAATGTACAAGCGAAAGGTCCAAAAGGACAGCGACTCATAATGAAAACACGAATGGAAGATCCTCACGTTCTTAATGAAGTTACCGATCCAGTTTTTAGTCCAAGTTGTTCTGTACGAGGTATCAAACATAGTGGGAAAGCTAGAAAAGGTGACGGTAACGATTTGACACCAAATCCAAGAAAGTTGTATAATATTGGAAAAGAATTGGATAAGTTAGGACGTGTTATTAATAATATGACGCCTGTTAGTGAGCTGCCTTTTAACGTACGACCTAAAAGTCGTAAAGAAAAAAACAAATTGGCGTCGAGAGCGTGTCGATTGAAGAAGAAGGCACAACACGAAGCAAATAAGATTAAACTGCAAGGACTCGAACACGAACATAGTAAGTTGATTTAATTTTGTTTGGATTGAATTAATTTGTTGTTTATTAAAGGACGATTAATAAATGCAATTGTTCAGTGTAAACAATTGGTGGGTGTTAAAGTCAATGATCAGCCAACCGAAAGGCAAGAGGAAGTCACTAATGTTCTCGAAAATGTTGTTAAAACCGTAACAAGTAAGTATTACTTAACGCTTTCAATTAGAAATAATTTGAGTATCAAAAATGATAACGAAAATTCATTAAGTGGAATTGGGAGCTTGATAGATTTAAAATGACGATTAAACAATTTCAAGTATCAAATAATGATAAGACTCTTTGATAGACATTTAGGGCCCAGTAAATTAATTTAAATTTAATAATCGTTAAAAAACGCATTTATGTCTAAAAATAAGGTGGTTATTTTGGGCGCATATTTGCAAATTTGGGCCAAATTCATTTCTACTTGGCTATAAGATAGTACACGTGAGCCCCACCTGAAAAGCAAAATTTCAAATTTTTTTATTCAAAATGGCGGCCAATAGAACGATTGTCTCATTTTGTGGTTTTTCCCTTATAACTTGGCCGGTAATTAATATTATAAAAATTTCAAAACGGCATTTTAGAGCCAAAATATAGGGCTTTCGTCCTAAAACGTCGATTTTCAAGATTGTTATAAAATTGCCTACCTTTAAAGGGCCAAAGTAGGTCAAAATTTTGAAATGGATTTTCTCAAAATTCCCTCTGCCATATTTTTTCTTTTTTGTATATGTTACAGAAAACGCAATTCTCTAACGAAATATAAATTTTTATCAAAATCGCTCGAGCCGTTTTGGAGTTATGATTTTTTGAATGTCAAAACTTCAAATATCCCTAATTTCTTTTGTAGTAGAAATGAAAACTTGAAAATGGATATATTCATTAATCCCATGAATATATATTATTTGTCACTATTTTTGGTTAATAAAACGCTTCCGGTTAAACCGGATATTACATAAATATCTTAATTTTTAGGAACAGCCTGTATATTTTTCAATATTTTGAAAGCTCGTAAAATTAGCTATTACACAATACCAAACACTTTATATTTTGACTTCCGGTTTAACCGGAAATGGAATCAAACTTCTTAATTTAAATGGAACACCCTGTATATTTTTTAATATTTCGAAAGCTCGTAAGATTGGCTTTCTGAACATATAAAATAATGTATATTTTGAACTTCAATTTATGCCAAATTTAAAAAAAATGAAATTATTTTATAGTATTTTAGACAGTTCATGTCTAAAAATTCTGCTTACACGCAGAAGTCCTAAGTTCGATCCCGGACGAAAGCAATTTAAAAAAAAAAAAATTTTTAATTTTTTATATCATGTAATTTATTAACATAAAATAAATTTAATAATAAAAACAACAATTGTGGCCTTACGAGGAACTGTTTTCATGTCTAACTTCAATACCCAAACGTTTCTTTAGTGCGCTTTTTAAAGTGTTTTTTTAATGTATTTTATTTATAAGATATTAAATGAAATTTTAATTTAAAAAAAATACGAAATTCCAAGGTTTGACGGACGGAAAAAGTTCCTTGTATGGCCACATCCGTTGTTTTTTTATTTCTTTACGTAATTTTTCCTTTTTACAAGATGAAGAATTTTAATAACTACTTTTTTATTTAGAAAATTTGATAGCTGGAAATTCAACAGAATATGTGAACAAGATCATTGACAAAGTAAAAGGTAATGGTCCTTCGACTCGATTTGAAGAATTATAAAAGAAGATGGAGATTTTTAATTAAAATTGGAATCTCATTGATAATCAATTTATAAAAACAAAGTTTAAAAAGTAGATGGTAGTTGCTTTAATTGTATAAATGGTAATTTTATCGTATAATTTTAAGGTATAAGTATTAAAACAAATAAAATCACACAGAACATTTTAAAATTTTTTACTAAAATTTTTAAAAATTTGTTCAATGTTGAACTAGCCATTTTATGTAGAAATTGTCTGGGAGATGGGTTTGAGTTACCCTATTAGTACCTAGTGTAGCTTTAATTATACATATTTTTGAAACTGGTTTTCAATAGAGCTAAAATTTATTTATTTTATTTTATACAGGGTGTTTGCACGAAATGCACATTTAGGAATATTAAAAAAGGGGCATGCTGGGAAGACATTCTGTATTTTGTACATAACGAATGATAGAATAATTTTGTACTGGCTAAATTTGCTTCTTTTAATTTTTGTTGTATCTGTTAATTTGTGCTGATTATTGTTATTGTTTTTTTACATCTTAAGTTTTTTTATTTATAAGTAAAATAATATAGTTATCAGACTAATTTTATTTTAAACTACACAAGTTATTGTGTCGAATTGTCTGTGAATGAAAAAGGAAAGTTGTGTTCAGTTTGTGATATAAAAATTGGTTTTTGTATGTTATATAGTTTATTTAAAAAATGCACAGCTCAAACAATAGCTATTATTTCAACGACAAATATTATCTTATAACTTAATATTGTTTCATAATAATACTTACCGTTATGATGATAAGTATGTAAATGGCTGTGTTTTAATATGATAAGAATGTTTAAGAAAGCGACAAGTAAAGTACTTGCACGAAATTATTATATCTGTCACTAATAATGTAGACATATTTTACATAAACCATTGAAAAACCTTTTTTTGAGTGTTAAAAATAATAATGTTAAATTAATTGTTTTGTGTTAATTGTATGTAATATAATATTTTATTAAGTTTGTTATCCAAAGGTTTCATTCTAGTTTTGTTAAATGTCCAAAGGATTTTTGCTATTAATTATTACACAATGATGAATTCTTGATACAAACGTAGCTTTAAAGTAAGATATAAAAGTAAAAATTTTGCAACTTGCAATTTAAAAAATAAGGTTCATCAGGTTAGCTTTATATAACTATGTACATAACGTTTTTTAAATATTATGAACTGGGAAGTTATATATTCATAACGTTAACTGTCTCTTTTATAAGTCACTAAAATTTGTGTTTTTTGAGCCGAATAACGTATTTAAATTATAATGTATTTATTTCTGTAGAAAAGTAAAATGTTTACTGTTATATACTCAAAAATTACAGGTTTTTATGATTGAAATATTTAAACAGTGCATTGTTTCAATATGATCAGTTAAACTAATTTTGCTTTGATGATTCAAGTAATTGTATCTAATCTCGCTGTTTAAAGAGTTCTCTATTAAAGTGAAACAAATAACTATAATATAATTAAAATCCATATTTTTATATAAAATATTAACCAACTATTGTTGTTGCTATTAAACCTTACTGTAAAAAGTTATATGAATGGTTACATACTTCAGAATACTTTAAACCTGTTGACAAGTCGTTAAATATATATTTTTTATCAATATTGTAAGATTCAAAAATTTGGATCGGTTACATATTACGTTTTCTATTTAAATCATCAATATACAATTCTTAATTGGTTAAATTGAATCTAAAATTTAGTTTTTTAGTTGTAAAGATGTAGCTTGTTGGTTTGTAATAAAGTTTATGTACCCATCTAGTTGCTTTTATTATTAACGATGTTATTCGTATAATCGTATACCTATACATACCAGCCGATTGCAATTAAGAAAATGTTTACGAAGTAAATTAATTACAATTCCATAAAAGTAAAAAATTTATAATTTATGGAGAGCAGTTATAAATTCCATTCTACTTGTAGATTTGCAATAACAAATAAATTAAAGTGAAGGTTATTTGATATAAACAATCCAACGTAAGTCTGCATGTCGTCACTCAGTTTATATTTTTACATGGAAAGATTTTTTGTTGGCAATTTAAAAAAAATAATTTAAGATTCATAGTGAGGAGTAATACTATTTTCAATTATACAAAAACTATTTTAAAAGACATTTTAATTACCATACAATTTTCTTGCATTTTTTGTGAGGTTATGTTTATGTTAGTCAACAAGCAGAGACATGCTTTTTACTTCGAACAGCCTTTTTACTTTTTAGCCTGCTTGACCAGTTTAATTTCACTTAAAAGAAGACTTAACATTATTTTAACAATAGTGTCATTAAATTGGGGCAAATTATTACAATCGACAAAATTTCGAAATGGAAAGTTGGGCATTAAAATTGAAAAACGCAAAAAAAAGTTGTATACAATCAGGAACTAATCGAAAAGTTCACTTCACGTTCCCTAATCAAGAAGAGATGATAGAAGAATATAACATGGAGACAGGAGTTGTGATACGTCGACTTTGGAGAAGTAATAAGTTAAGCGAACAAGACACTTGGTCTGTTGAAGTTGGAGAACCCGATCCAGAAGTTTTGTCAGACGATGACACTTTTGTAATTAAAGAATCATCAAATCAGGTAATTTGATTAAGTACTAAAGTGTTCTGTTAAACTTAATGTTAAATTTCTAGCCGTATGTAAGAAGACGTGCAACGAGAAGAAATTTAGAATGGAGAATTAGTAATATGCCGTATCCACTTGATACTTATAGTGTCGAACTTAATGAATCCAATAAAGGTTTAGTTGTAAGAACTACAAATAAGAAATATTTTAAATGTTTACGAATACCAGAATTAGAAAGACTTAATTTGGAGCTAAAAGAAAATAAAATAAAATTTACACATCGACAGAATACTTTGATTATTAGTGTAAGAAATGATCCTTTATTTTGTATTTTAATTAACTAATTTTTTTTAGTATGAAAAGCCACAAGAACTAATGGATTTAGAAAAAAGTTTATTTTCTGAAATAAAATTATTACCTACAATATGTGATTTTTAAGTAGTTTTAAAGAGATAAATAAATATTATTTAAATGTTGCTTATTTTTAGGGTGCAAAGTAAGAAACTTTTAAAGCTAGGGATATTTTTACAAGTTATTGGGTAATGTCTACGAGTAGTCATAACTAAGTGATAACGTGATAACTAATGAGAGATGACATATTTTTTGATTAAGAAAGGGGAAATCCTTGGCATCCCCGGCAAAGATTCCTACCCTGCATATTTAAATAGTTTTTAATAGGTTTTTCTAAAACTCCACTTCTTTTACTTAAGTATTTAATAGCTTAGTTGCAGCATGTTGTAGCCAACAGATAGCAGTGTGTGTGGTGGACTGAAACGTGTATTCATTTTAAATTTAATTTTAAATCAAATTTCGAATCAAAATTTTATTTGAATTTCAAAAATAACAGTGCGTTTATTTAAAATGAGTTATCATCACCATGGCCCCCAATCTAGTAGGAAACGTAATAAATTACCTGAAAGGTACGTTTTTAGGTTATGTTTTTGTAAACTTCTTGTAAGGTTGTTACTGTTTTTAATAACGTTATTGAAATATTTTAATTGATTCTTTTTATTAATTACGAAGTAAATTTTAAAATCCAAAATATAATCATCTTATTTTAATCAAAAAACTGTAAATATAGGTTAGGCACTTGAATATGTTTCATGGATTTGCTAATAGATGGCGCTAGATTACAATTTTTGAGATTTTAAAAATTAGTTTTTTAAAAATTACTGAAATTTAAATCTTTCCTATAATACATAATATAATTTGCATTAATAATAAGTAATAACTATTTTGAAAAAGTTATTAAACGTCGCGTTTAATAACAATCGCAAATTAGGAAAAAATATTAACTTCGTAACTTCATAAATATCATATTTTTGGGATATCCTAAATTGAATTGCTTTTTCAATGATTACAAAAAAAATAAATTAAAGGCTATTTAGATTCAAATTAATGTTTTGCTTTGGTTTTAGGTTATTAACTTATGTTGCTAACCATCACTACTGGAGTTGTAGAACTCACCAATTTGCAAGATCGAAATTGATTTTCCTCTATGTAATTTGAAATTAATTGCCTACTAAACTAATATATAGTTTTAGTCGTGTTTTAAATTATATTTTACACTTTTGTATTTATTTTGCAGATGGAATGATTATACTAAAATTGGAAATATCATATCTGGAACGCGGATCATGCCTTTAAAGACACCTTTACGAGAGGTACGTTTTGTGTAGGTAGAATCAAGTAAAGTGGTGATACATAGGTATTTGGTATTGTTCCTTTACAATGATAATAAGAAAGAAAATTTAAGACACTAACAAGAACAATAACAAGCTCAAAGCTCCTTAACGATGCCAATTCATACGTACGTACAGGACCGGATTTTAATTAAATAAAAAATTACGAAATCTTTTGGTCTTTGTTCAATATTTTTGAATTATTATAATGTCCAGCTGGCAAAATCTTTTTGAAGATTTTTTTATTCTGATCATTGGCAATTGCAACCGACTATTTTCATACGACATCTACAACATTTTTGTTTTAACTATGTGTTATAATTGAGAAAAAGCAAAATTTTTTTTATTTCCTTTCTCGACGTTTTGACTTGCCCTGGTTCCAAAAATGCAAAAAATTATTTTTCGATTTTTTGAACTAAATATCTTCAGCTGTGGGGCAAAAACGACTGAACCGATTTTGATGAAATTTGATTTTAGCCACTTTAACCTTCGCATGGGCGTCAGGGCGTACTTTTGTAAAGATTTCAATTTTAATTTTTGAATAACTCCGACATTTTTGAACCGATTTTGAAATGCTGTCGAGGCTCAGTGATCAAATTTTAAGATATTTTCGAAAATGCAAAAAAAAAATTGAAGAAATGAGTTTTTGATTCTTTTATTTGGAATTTGTCGTTTTACTTCACTTACTGCGAGTCTCTCAAAAGATAGTTATCTACTGACGAATAGATATCTATTCCCTAAGTGTTCAAAAACCGGTTTCAAACAATAGAAATGGTTAAGTTTTGGAGTGTTATGGATCCATAACTAAGCAAAAATGTACCAGAGACTGGCCATTAGTGAACTAGAGTTACAATTGTGAAGATTTTTGAATAACTCTGTCTTTTTTTCACCAATTTTGAAATGCTTTTGAGTCAGTGATTAAATTTTCCAGATCTTTTCGAAAATGCAAAATAAAATTTGAAAAAATATGTTTTTGATACTTTTATTTCTAATTTGCAAGTTTTGATTTTTTTGGCTTTTTGTTCTTTTTAATAACTCCACCGTTTTTACACCGGTTTTGAAGTGCTTTTGAGTTAGTGATCAAATTTTTGAGATCTTTTCGAAGATTTAAAAAAAAAATGTGAAAAAATATTATTTTTGCGTGTTTATGCTACTTTTATTTACAAGTTGTGATTTTTGATTTTTTGGCTATTTTTGAATAACTCCTCCGTTTTTACACCGATTAAATTTTTGAATTCTTTACGAAAATGCAAAAAAATATGTTTTTGATGCTTTTATGGCAAATTGTGATTTTTTTGGTTTAGTAACTAATTAAAAGTAATTTTGACATGATATTTGATAAAAACTTAAATTCTCCCGAATAACGACTCATTTTCTGAAATTTTGCGATATTAAATTCTATTATTCAAATTCGATAGCAATTTTAGATTTTTCAAAACTAAAATGGTTATTTTGGGCGCATATTTGCAAACTTGGGCCAAATTTATTTTTACGTGGCTATAAGATAATACATGTGAGCCCCAATTGAAAAACAAAATTACAATTTTTTTTATTTAAAATGGCGACCAGTATAACGATTGCCCCATGTTGTGGTTTTTTCATTATAACTTGGCCGGTAATTATTATTATAAAAATTTAAAAATGTTGTTGTGTAGCCAAAATATAGGGCTTTCGTTCTAATCTAATTGATTTTCAACATTTTTGAAAAATACTTACTTTTAAAGGGCCAAAATAGGTCAAAATTTTGAAATGGATTTTCTCAAAATTGTCAGTCGCAATTTTTTTCATTTTTGGATATTTTACAGATAACGCAATTATATATCGAACACCGCTTTTTTAAAAAGTTCGACTAAGCAGGACCGGAGTTATGATTTTTTGAATGTCAAAAGTTAAAAAATATTTCTTTATTACGGAAATTTTAAATATGCGTTGTATAGCCAAAATAAAAGATTTCGTTCTAGCTTAATCGATTTTTAAAATCTTTTAAAAGTTGCCTTCTTTTAAGAGTCCAAAAGAATTTTATAGTAAAATTATTGTTGTAGCCAGTTTATACCAGTCGTGTGAGGTACGGTTCGAAACCGCTACTAACTAATTTTTTTTTATTTTCTATTGTTTAGTATTTATTTTGCTTCTGTATATTTTTATTTATTTTATAGTTTGTTAATTATCGTTGAACCCTTTATTTTTTATAGTTTATTAAATTAAATTTTAATAAAAAAATAAGATTTGTCGGACAGGAAAAGTTCCTCGTATGGCCACATCCGTTGTTTTGTTATTTGTATAGGCAAATTTGTACTGTCTATTAATTGTGTTTGTTTTAACGACATTTTCTCTATAGTAAAAAAGTGTTCAAACTTCTTGAGAGGAAAAAAATCTTAAGTGGTACAATACTGTTGTATAATATGGGTTAATGGTTATAGATTTGTATGTTTGCGGCGTCGTTTTATGTGGGCGTTTTCGTGCGTCCATCAGAGTTTTACCTTTAACCCACACACGTATCGCCTGGCGCCTTGCCGCCGGATCAACTTTTGCTCTGTAACCGATTAAGAAGACACTTGTCCGTAATCTTGTCATTTTTAACTGTACTCGAATAAATAAAATTGTTCAATTTGTACAGTTTGCAATTATAAAGTATAAAAATTTATTGTATTGTTATTTGAGTCGATTTATGGTTTTTGCTTGGTTGTATCGGAAGTGTTTAATTTTTTAATTTTGGCTTTAAGGTGGTTGGTTGTAAATTATTTAGTTGAATGCAATTTTGGTGGTTAATATAGAAATTTTGACGTTTGGTTGAATTATAGTTGTAAAAAATATTTAACATTCTTTAAGTCTTTTATTATGTACAAAAGTGGAAGATAATTTATCATACTCAGTAGAGTTGGGTATGGGGTGCAGCTACACACAAGGGGTTTAAATTTGTCAACCTGTGGGGTATGAGAAGGTGTTATAATATGAATTTGTATGACACCTGTTTTTGAATTTACTTATCGCTATAAACACAATATTTGTGGTGTTATGGTAGGCGCCAGAACCTGCTGAGTAACAATAAAATGTATTCTCATGGTTTACTAATGGTGCGAGCAAAAATATATTCTGGTTTTTGTATCCTTTTTCTTTTGACTCGAGTGTTACCTGTTACCTTCATTCACAGAATAAGGAGGGGAGTAATTAGCAAAGCGTATTCTTATTCTGTGCTTCTTGTAATTTATTGAAATTATTATTATTGCTATATTGTACGTTACGCCACTGCTTCCATAATATAAATTATAAACCGTTTTGTCGAATTGTTATAAAACAATTTAATTCAAATAGATAGCAATCGGACAGTTAGCAGTGCTCGAGTTGGAACTTATAACTACCGACTGTGACATTGCGACATCTTTGTCATCTTTATCTTTTCATAGTCGTAACTGCTGGTGGTCAGTAGACATCATCATTATCATTATACGGGTTGGGAGTGGAGCTTACCCATCTTTGAGAAAGCGTTGACGAGCTCTTTTTTTCTTGATGGATCGCATTATGCAAGTCGCGATCTCACGCGGTGTGGTCCTCAATTCCCGCTTTATATACTGTTGTCTTTAAACTTAAGATGATGTTATGTCACTTTTATATTTTATCAATACAACAGCGAGTGGTTTTTGTCTTAACTTTTCTTGTCACGATAAGTTATTTATTTTATCCGAACCAAAATATTTAATTAAATTAACCCGAGAACTGGCTCTTCCAATTAGATTTTAATGCCTCATTTTAAAATAAAAAAGGTTTTAGTGTCACCCAGCTCGATGGTAATGAGATATGTTTCATTACTTATTAGTTGGGTATGTAAGACAAAAAATAATATAAAGTAACATTTAAGAAACTGAAACAAGAGAATATTTGAATATGTAATCGGACATTCCAGCACAGCAGGATAATGGAAAGCGACTCTTTTTAAAAGATCTGCTGAAATTTGTTGGGTCCCAGTGGCTCAGCGGGTGTTCAAACGCCATCTATTCTTTTTCGTACTATTTTGTAAAGACACGAAAAGTAGACGGTGTTGTTCCAATGTAGAGGGGTCCAATAACTTTCTTAAGCTGTCTATTCACCTGACCGCCCTTGTCTCATAAATTTATATATTACCCTCGTAATAAACAAAAATTTTTTAATTTTAATACCGTTTATTTATAATAAGAATAAATAACTTTCTTGGTGGGCCAATTAACTTTACATTTTTAAAAAAATTTATGACATTTTGCTACCCTTTTAGCCCCATTCTTACCACAATCTCAAAAATTTGGAAGTTTCAAATAAATATTGTGTAGGAAATAATCTCTCCGAATACCACTTGGTACTTTTAGATCCAATTTACGATAGTTTTTTGACTTCTCATTTTATAGGAAATGATTTAAAATTATTATGTAATTTAAACAAACTGGTCAGAATGTGTTTGTGAGCAAATATAAAAAAAGTAATCGGCGGGGGTGCTTATTGGAGACTCGGTTTCCGACCACACACAATATTCACAGGTAGAAAGTGACAAATACTTTAAATATTACACGTACAAAACTTTTATGTATTTATTTCATTCTACAGTAGTTGAGACTAAAATAGTAAAAATCTAAAATGTATAGAAGAGTATTTTTGTGCCTCTCTTCTCGTGACGACAGCTTTAAATAATTTAATTAATTTTAAATTAAATATTGTGATAAATGTTGACAGGCGGCATAATGTGTTTTTAGTCAATAAATATTTATAACATTTAAAAAAACTGCCATTTAATGTTACAGAAGTGCCGCTCTTTCAAAAGGAACTATTCGTAAATAAAATTTTTAAATTATTCCGGGTCGTAGAAACATCATGGGGTTGCCACGATTTAAATTTTTTGACCCAGTTGGAAACCTTTATGCAAGTGAAAATGATAATTTAAAAAAAAATTAATATTTTTGTTTGTTTTTGGAAGCAATAAAATTTTTAAATCGCACACGAAATGCATAAAAATTCATTGAACTTTACCTCAATATGGCAAATAAAGTGCTCTTCGTTATTTACGGCCTCTACACTAAATTATGTTTAGTGCTTTAATTGAGAATGCTTTCAGACTTTCCCGGCGTAGATTAAATTGGCCTGACAATTAGTTTCCCATATTGGTTTAAAAGGTTATTATACCGTGTAATAATACATAATTATGTTTTGTAGGGACTAAATCGTATTAAAAAATGATGCAATGCAGATTTTTGTGTTAAAAACATAACGTACTGGGTGTTCTGGAATACCTACAACATTATAACATTATAAGGAATTTTACAACTTCTTCGTTCTCTCTAGGTTAGCTACTGTTTCTCAAATCGTCTTTTATGTTTCAACTGACCCCTCCCAATTGGTCAAAACGTACACTAAGTACGCATAGGTACTTATCTAACTCTATTATTGGCGCCCAACGTGGGGCCATGATGTAGCATAGAATGAACGTGTTTGAATCAAGATGAGGTTATTTATTAACTCACTGTTAGAGGCATTGCTACTGAAACTTAAAAGATAAAATTTAAAAGCATAATGCACTGCGTGTTCTGGAAGGTCTTCTCTGGATCTAGAATATCTAGTCTGAAATTTGGCGTCTTTAAAAGGTTATCATACCGAGTAATGATACACAATTATGTTTTGTAGGAACTTAATCGTATTAAAAAATAATGCATTGTAGATTTTTGTGTTAAAAGCATAACGCACTTGGTGCTCTGGAATACCTTCTCTGGCTCTACTATGTGATAAGGAATTTATAACATCTTTGTTCTCCTTAAGTTAGCTACTGTTTCCTCAAACCGTCTTTTCCAAGACCTCTCTTTTTTAGCTAACCCCTCCCCCCATTTGATCAAAGCGTACTGCAGCATAGGTATGTGTCTAGCGTCATTATTGGCGCCCACCGTGGGCCATGATGTCGCGTAAAATGAACGTGTTTGACTCAAGATGAGGTTATTTATGCACTCACTGTTGTAGCCATTCCTACTGGAACTTGGGAATACATAGAAAATTGCCGAGTAAGGTATTGACCGAATGGGACTAAGTTTTCCTTAATACAACATACCCGTTCTCTTTTGAGCCGTGCATTTAGTATAGCGTTTCTGTCTCGATGAGTAGTCCTGTTGTTGAGCGATTGAAAGAGTCTATAGTAGGTAGAATTTCCCACTGTTATTTCCTCTATTTTCATTAAATGACTGTTTATTCTGTAATGATTTTTTTAGAACCGTGCTCATAGTCTGAAATTGGGCGTATTGATATTTGAGAAACAAAAAAGAAGTCGAGTGTAATTGTGCAATTAAAATTCGCAAAAGCTTTAATTTTAAAAAGCCATAAAATTTTAACTAACACGACACGTCGGGTGGTACGAAATGTGCATGCGATATAACCATTTAATACGTTGATTGTCTTCAGAACTAATCGGATAAAGGATTATCTTTTAATGTTAATAGGTGCACGTCGTTGTGGTTGTTTATATATCAATTTAAATTTTTTGCATTCTTATCATAGTGCTAATTGAAATAATTATTGCTTAGTAAAACGTAAGTGTAGAATATAACTATATTATTGCAGTTCCGTGATTCCCATGCCTAAAGGTAGCGTGGGCGCATCTTTTAAGTTGTTTTTCCAAATATGGAAGAGATGTTACAGCGCCACAAGTCTCACGTATTGCAACAAACATTAAATAATATTTATTGCTAAAGTGATTAATAAAATGGCATATTCTATACTCACCTTACAGTAAAATTACAAGTTTAATAAATTAACAATATTGCTAACAAGTAGTATCTATGTAGCGACAATATGATCGTATTTCTGTCATCACTATCGTATGAATATTTGAAATTTATAGATGGAAATGGAAACCGTTAAATAAAGTGTTGGAGTATTAAAAAAAATTATTTATCAGTTATGCAAGTTATGGTGGCTTAACCGCATATCTTTAATACCACACTGTGAAAAATTAACTATGAATCTTTTTTTCTACAGCGGACAAGGAAATTAAAAGTGCTGCGGGCTTATTTAGGAAATCAGACTATAAAACAGTTTCCAACAGCGGACTGATTACTCTTTCTCTATAATATAGAGAAAGAGTAATCATATATGTATGTATAAGTGATCAGGCAGCTGTTTTGTTTCATTTATAACATATGAAACAGTAACTATATGTTTTTGGAAACTTAAACTCGAAGACGAAAAAGGCAACCTGTAGTTGGATTTTTGGCCACCAAGAGAAGTGAATAACACGCTGGGAGAATGAAATGAGATAAAAAAATCCATAGATCTAATGAAGGAAACGGAAAGAAATACAAGTTTGTTAAATAAGGATTTAGAGCAGTGTTTCCCGAACTCTTTGTGCTATGCTTCACCTAAGCCTTTCTAAAATTCTGCCCCCTATGTAACATATAATAGACAATTTTTTATATTAAAAAATTACTGTTTACTGAAGAAACTCTGTACGAGTCCATTTTCGAATTGACTCTCTATGGAACGTGGGCCCCACGTTGGTAACCACTGATTTAGAGCATCTCCAACTATCGTATGGAGTCTCAGAAACAAGTACCTGGGGTGAGCACGTGGGGCACTGGAGAAATACTTACAGTATAAGACGCAAATTGGAAGTAATAATAAATCATCTAACACAAGGAAGAAAGCATAAAACTAATTAGAAATAAAACCAAGAAAAGCCAAAAGACTACTATAGGAATATAGGGACGTAATGTGTAACGTCGGTTCTAAACCACTCAACTACGAACTACAATAGTAACTCTGGCTGGTTCGACGCGAATCTATTCTGCTAGCGAATTCTATTCACATCCTGAAACGAGCCCTTAGACGTAGTGTTGGGTCCCTTAATCCCAAAGGAACAGATTTCCTGGGTTCTGGCAAGACTATATGAACGGGGTTCCGGTTGGGGGTTGAGGTTGGACTCCTGCGCCACAAACTGCGCCACAGTAGGGCCATCCGATTGCGGGATCTGAGGAAAACGTCCACAAGAGCGCCTCTGGCAGTAGCAGGAAAGGAGGAGAGTGTCTGTCCTGCTTAGGGCTTCACGCGAGAGTCTCGCATCGCATAAGAAATCTTAACTCTCGCCTCGTCTCGCACAAAGTTGCGAGATAGGGAGATAGGCATGCGAGACTCTCGCGTGAAGCCCTAGTCATGCTTAGTGTGGCGGAACTCGGTGGGTGACCAGCGTGCCTTGTGCAACTTGGCCGCTGTATTCTCGTACCAGCGGTGTGCAGTCTAGCATATGTGCTTAGACCTCATCTCTTAGTAAAAGGCGTGCATGTGCATATAAGTGTAAATGGTAGGGCTTGTGGCTTCGGCCCTTGACCGGCGCCGGTGTTCCTTAAAAAGATAGGGTCGTGGTTGGGGGTGTGTAGGAGAACTTGCCCTACATTACACCTTAACCTAACCTAACCTAAAGGGCACTTGGCTAAGGATTCGGTAGTGGTTTGCCACTCCGGTCGCCGTTTTACGGTTGGAGATGATTATGGGTGGTTGCTGATATGGTTATGGGTTGCTATAGTGGTTATATCTTTTACCTAACCTAACCTTAACGGCAGAATGCATATAAGACTACCAGGGTGTGTTATTAGCTTCTTCATACTATCGGCGTAAAGTCAGGTACGGGACGTACCAGTTGCACATGGTTGGTGGTAGGGAACTGGTTCTAGACCCGGAGCGGAGCAGGGTGCTGGTAAGATATGTTTATTGGTTGACAATAATCTATTTTAACCTAATCTAACCTAGGGACCAGATCCCGACCGTTACTGATTATGGTCGCGGAAAATTAAGCTTACATTCCGTGCTGCGGGAGGAGAGGGAGCCTCAGGCGGGGTATGTGCTACGTCTGCCTACTCATTTGGTACTGGTCAGCCACGCAGGGGTCGTTAAAATGTGCCTGCTAAGTAGGTGGGGTCCGTCCGTTGGCCACGAATGCGCGGCATCGCCCTTTTCGTTAGTAGTAAAGTCTCACCCGGCTGAGGGTTATATCAGCGTAGGTTGTTACCTCTCTGATTCTCATAGCCAGGCCCGAATCGGTCGGAACATCGTTCCGAAAAACTAGTCGCCTGGCGACTCCTGACACACGGTGTCCAGTAGTCCCGAGCGTTTTAGGTTGTAATCGACTGAGGTGAGTTCTGAGCACTGCAAACTCAGTGTGAGCAATCGTGGTAGGATGACCGAGCCGCCACCGGCATTACATCAGCACTTGATAAGTTATCGAAGTTCCGCTGGTTCAGCCTCGGAATGAGATGGTAACCTTAACAGGACCCGCTCTCTCTTCGAGACTGGGTGTTATGATTACCGAGATGCTTGTCGAGTGGTAGTCGTGGGGCGGCTGTTGAATGTCAGAGACGGCAGTACTCTAACGGGGTGTTTTACAACTAAATCTTCAAAAAGCAGATGGAACTAGTTGTTTTTATCCATTTGACGTTTAAGTTGTTATTCGTAAGTTTCTTTCTAACTTAAATGACTCTGGCCACATTTTAGTTTCTTTTGAATTTTTAAAGGAAGCTAAAAAAACAATCAAGTGAAAGTGCGTCTCAGAAGAGGAAGGAAAATTGTTATAAGACCAGGCCTTGAAACCATTTTTAAAAGTCCAACTTTAATCAAAATCTCTGTCGAAGATAAAAAAAGTATTCCAAAGGAAAAAAGCGAAAACCGTCTAAGCATCTCACTATTCTTAGCCTAAAAAGATCTTCAGAGGATGATTTGTTATTAAGTGAATTGTTTTTCCTTTTTTTCCACAGGCATGTGAAATGTGAAAGGATAGCTGAAAAAGGCAACATTAAAGAAAATGTGTGGTTTAGTAATCCATCATGACGTATATGGAATAAATAAAGGTATACATAAGAGTTGGGCACGTATCCCTTGATGAGATTCCGGAAGACTAAAAGATTAGTATGAAAAAGTTGAATAAATATGGCCATAATAAACAAAAGCACAATTGTGCTTATTGGGGCGGCTAGAACATTATAAAAAAAGTTGATAAAATGAAGAAGATATCAATAGAATAAAAGCAAGCTATGTACAAGAGAAAACCTTATTGCTCGCTTCGTTTCCATACCATACCATAAACTAAGTCTTCTTGGCACATTTTTATTTTGTTGGTTGTGCATCTATGGGCCAACTTCTTGGTAAAACGATTTAATTTATTCTCTTTTTCGTTTATTTTTTCATCAAAATCTTTTAGTGTCATTTATTATACCTGTAAATTATTGTGCAAAAATTTGCAGAATGCTAATTATTTTCAAAGCAATAATAAAAGATGTTAATCTACTTAAGGGGTTGGTTGTATCACGAAATAAATTTCTTAGCCTGTCATCGTGTGTTAGTAAAAATCCGCCCTAGTTGTCGGCAATATAAAGCATTTTCAAATTTAAAAAAGTAATAAGCTATTTTTGCTGTAGGTGGCCCTAGTGAAAGAAGTAACTGAGAAAAAGAATAACAAGAAAAAAGATGAAAACAAGTAACAAATGAATTAAATTTTTAAGAAACATGTAGGTATATGGGTGCTTTTGTTATTAAAAAAATTTATTTATTGGTCTGCCAAAAGTTAACGAGTTGGAATTAATATTTCTATTCTTTTTGATTTGTATAATATTACAACAAAGTATACCGATAGGTGGGAGTGTAAAGAAGGGTGTGTAAACACTACTCTATACAAAATAATTTTTTTTTATTAAAAGAAACTTAATAACAAAACGATAAGATGAGCAAGTAATATTAAAAGGTAATTTAAACCAAGTGAAAATAGGAAGCGGTTCGTACGTGGGAGTTACTTAAAAAATTGCAAATTAATTGATGTATGTTTTGATTGAATCGATCAAAGTTAATATTATACAAACGAATTATGTCGACAGTTATTTTATTAATAGCTTCAAGTTTTTGGTTGTTACTTTAATGGATTACATTCTATTATATGCAAATTTAACTACTAATTTAGAAGTCGCTGCTTTACTGCATCTATTTATTATATTTTTTTGATGTGACTCATTGTTGTCTAAATCAAGGATTATATTTAAATATTATGTCAAATTGGTTATAATTCTATCACTTAATTATTTTTACGCGATGAAAGCATCGATTTTGCGTCAACCGTTTTAACAAACGTAAGCTGGGCCTCTTAGATTGAGGTCTTGGATATTCCAGAATATCGGAAAGCGATTACCTAACTGATTACAGGTCTTGCCAGTTTTTATATCATCTCTGATTTCATACAAAATCAATGAAAATACAAAATTTACGGTATTCATTTTAAGTCGAAATCTATCTATCAGCGGCTCAACATTGGATATTAAACGAGAAAACATGTCAATTTTATTTTTTGAAAATGATATCTCTGCAATGGATTCATCTTTTTTCCCTACCTTTTAGACCAAGCGGCCTTTATGTATCTAGAGGTGTTATGGATTCATCCGTAGTCTCGTTTCCTCAAAGAAGGTTACTAGGCTACAGGAATGGATTCTTTGTATGTCTGCTGGTTCCGGGTTGGCGGCATCCAGTGTTCTGACCTTCAGAGTCCCAAAAGCAGGACACTGGCATCAACTTTGTTGGGCGAATTCATCTTCCTCCCCACAGCTTCTACATCTAGGGTCATCACAGACTCCACAGTATATAGGTTTCTATTTAGTGGACAGTGCTCAGGTAGTAGACCTGTCATCGTCTTCAGTTAAAACCTGCTTAGGTATAGCAGCGTGTTTGCCTTCTAAAAGCAAGGTTCCTTAATAAAAAGCTTCGCATACTTGATATTTTGGTTTTACCATTGCCTTTTGTGTTCCACAGTTTACAGACGATGAGCAAACACTGACTTGACTGACTTGACTTGACTTTAAGTAGCCCCAAAAATTCACAAGCTGTCAATTCTGGAGAACACAATGTCCAGTTAACGTCCACAATCTCCGAAATAACACTACCAAGAAGCATTCTCCGTAGAGTTGGTACTGAGTTCCTATTCCTTTACGCTCTTATGCTAGAAATGTGGGAAGGGCTTGGATCGTTTGTTGGACCCTGCACATGAACTGTTCGCTTGTTCACTTCACTGTTTGTTATGATTTGTACGTCGATTTCATTCTGAACTGGGAGCGAGTCCGTCTTCAGTCTCTGTCAGTCGGAGTGGAAACATATAAAAAATAATAGGAGTTGTTACAAGACCTGACGACTTGTGGACCTGTTATTTTTAAAATCCCGGAGCGACTCCTCGTAACAGTCACCACGTACCTGTTCCGAAATAACAGGTTCGCTCATTTCGTATCATCTCTAATTCACCGCTATACTGCCATATATTCTCTAGGGAAGTATGGCTTCGTCTTGCTGAAATCCTACTATACACGTCATTACGAAGTTGTTGTTTCAAGTTCCGCAATATGTGCTGATGTTACTGAAACAGTGGAGCTAAAAAAGAAAACGGATTCAAACTTCCAAAAGCGGATATATACTCCACACCAAGTACCCAACAGTAGCTTTTTCGCTATGAAATGGTTCTTGATGGATTTATTGATTTATTCTCCCTTGCCTAGCAGCATTCTTAAAAATTACCTTCTTTCGACAATATCTGGATTAATCAGTGCTTAATCATCCTCTAGAATCTTCTCTCTTCGAAATTTAAGAGAAGGTGGTCACGTTCGGCCGACACATAACTACCCTAAGTGCTTGGTGCTAGGTTCTCTATTTGAGAGTCTTCGACCAGGGCTTCATATTGTAAACTACTCTTGAACCCTTGACAACTAGATTTTATTTATTCTCTTCAACTGTTAATGAATGAAAGCAGTTTTAAAGTGGTTATTTAGTTTTGCCCGTTCCTGTATAATGTAAGCTGTGTTGATTAAGTGAGAAAAGACTAATGAACAAACGATTAATTAATTGAGAATGCTTTTAAGTGTAAAGAAGGGATTTATTATAGATGAAAAACTGAGAGGAGACTATAGGGTTCTGATGGAATGCGTAGTATATTGATCAAGAATTCTATTTGAGGACTATTCCAAAGTGTCAATCACTTACTTTGGACGTTCCCCAAGTCCCATATTTTAGACCCTTCTGGTCTTGGTGCAACAAAAGAGTTGATTGAGCATCATAGCTGGCATTGGACCCACTATCGATTAAATGAGGATCTATATGGAATGGATAGTGCCGACAGCCTCAGCTGCAGAGGTTGCAATGAAGCGGACGAAATAATAAAGGCGAAGATGCACTATGATAGGACTGATATTGAGACATGAGCTGCTACTAAAGAGGATTGGGAAGGTGATAGTTTTGAATGAAATAATGAACGAGAAATACCAAGACTGAGTTACATACCATAAATAATCGACGACAAGAATATACAAGAATATAAAACCTACACAGAATTGAAAAAATGTTCCCAAAATATATATCTTCAAAGAGATATAGATTTAAAAATCTCGATGATGTACAATATAGCCTAAGTACATCTCTGTTACACCTTTTAAAAGGTAATTTTTTTGCAATCGACATCATAATTTGTTTAAAGGTGCTCATATTCAATCGCCGTATGGCCTGGGGTTGTTCTGGTTATGGCGTCGGCATGCGCTTAGTTTTCATTGAAAATAATTATAATTCACTTTATTATTTTAAGATATAGGCTGAATTGAATTTGATTAAGTGGAAGACCAGCCAGCCACTGGTCAAACCTCGCCTTGAGGCGAGTTTTTCTTTTTAATATAAATTATTATTTGGAAAAAATCCAAACTCAATTTTTGTTTGACTCTCACTTTAGAGAGACCATTCTCTATCAGAATACGAAGAAATTTTGTTGATTCTAAACATATCCAACATCCGAGAGATTTGTGTGGAGAAGTCTCCGTATGTATATTTTTATTTTGATCGCTTGGTGTGTAACAGAAATCCGAGTTTCCGGTTTAAATTATAGCGTTGGCTATTATTGGTTAGCTTTAAATGGACGAAATCTCTAAATCGTGGACACATTATAAATATATTGATGAATAGAAAATGCAATCTGCATAATTGAACATTGGACAATCGAACGTCCTCTGATAATTGAACGAACGTCCGGATAACGGGCTATCTGGGTAATTGCGACGATGATAATGGCGTTTGTAGCTGAAAGTAAAAATTTTTATTTTTCAATTTTGATATTGAGTCTGGGCAATTTATTTTGAAATAACTTTTTCGTTTTTTGTGTTATCGATTTTTTATAAAATAAAACTCATTTAAGTGGTTGTGTTATATATAATTAAATACAATGTAATACGTATGGTTAAAGGCTTTTATATATACGAAAATTGATATATTAACTTGGCTCTTTTAATTTTGGTTATTGGCTAACAAATGGCAGACCACCCAGATAAATAATATTATAAAGCGAGACGGAACGATCTGTTTTCACACTTTTATAACTATTAAGAATATTGTTAAGAGTCAATTACAAGTTTATTTTATATAAGTAGTAGCATTATTTTTTTAATTAATATCTTCTCCGTATCGAGTAATTAAAAATTAAATTCGATAACTAATACATGCAAGCTTTAGGTTACAAATCTATCATTGATTTTTGTGTAGGTCGAAAATTTATACGACTAGATTATTTTAATAATTTTAAATGTCTCAATAATCGTTCGAGCTATTTGTATCATTACATATTTATAACGATTGGCAGCTCTTAATCATTTTATCGTTTGAGGGAACAGCGCCAATATGCTCTTCAGGCCATACTTGCAATTCTAGCATTAATGGCCAGTTTCTGGTACATTTTCGTCAGTAGATAACTATCTTTAGAGAAACTCGCAGTAAATCTCACTTACAGCAGGAACCCTCTTAAAGTCTTTCAAATTTTATTATTGTGTCACAAAAATTCGGATGTGGCCTAAATAGTATATTTTTGTTTATGGAGTATATGAGTGAGTTTGTAGATTTGACGGACGACCCGATGGCGAGTCCAACAACTACCGTGACGAGTAATGTAATTAAAAAAATTGATTTTTGTATTTTATACACTTTGAAAAAGTAAAAATGGAGTTGTTCGATTCCAACCATAATTTCAAGTTGGTAGATGATCATTGATTGAAATTATAATACCTGCCTATTTAAATATTTATTGTTTAATAACTTTATTCTCATTTGTTATAGGAAATATGTAGGAGGTCGTTGGTAGGAAAAGATTGGTAAGTAATATTTATTAATTATTCATCTTTTATCCAATTGTTTAGAATTTTTTATGTTGTTTCATTACTCTGAATACTTAAGAGCACAACCGAAGTAGCATTGTGATTAATTAATAAGTTAATTACCGATATAGCTCTCTAGATGATTTTTATTTGTATTCGAACGACTACGCAAAACCGCACATACATAAAATTATCCATAAAGTCCATTTGTAAAACACGTGCATCAGAGTTTGTAATTTTTTCTACGGGTATATTCTAGTTCCTAGATGATTAAGGCCGGGTTTTATCACCTCTAGTCAACTGCTAGTCAACTTTACGAATAGTTGACAACCGGTTGGCAAAGGTGATAAAACCCGGGCTAAATATGCCATGAAGTGCAACTAGAGAATTAACTGACCCAGCATAATAACGTAATAGTGATGTGGGTACCAAAAGTCACAGTGAAATCTAAGGGAACGAAAAGTGGACTCATCGACCAGTCAAGGCTCTTGTAACCTGTAGGTACATAATATGGAATCAAAGCTCACTTTTGGAACTGCTCATAGCACTGTTGGACCGGCAACAAAAGAATGGATCTCTAGTGAGCTCCTTTGGAGTTGCTCTCTACTGGAGCAACTCCAAAGCACAACTTGGCACTATTTATCCCAATGTAACGATATAGAGATAAGTGACATGGTGGTTACAGTAGATCCCGTAGCTCACAATACAGAGGCTTGCCGACTTTTTCCCAGATAATAAAAAAGTGGACAGAAATACATTACTTTTATTGTTTACAACTTTAATAACAATTTAAAAGACTAAAAGCATCATAAACATGGTACTTATAAAACATCAATTTATTTCCTTTTGAATAATTTAAAGCACATCAATTACAAAAGGGTTAACATTTTTGTGGCCGCGGTGTATTTTCAATTAATTTTAGTAACCGCACGCCTCGATAATACTTTTTTTGTACGACCACTACTGTAACTTATTGTCATTATTGTAAAACCGCAAACATAGTAAGCGCGTTCTTACGCACAGCTACAAAAACTGCTTATATCCTCGTTTATTCCATTTCCTGATTACTAGTGTTTTAATTTAATTAGAATGTGCGTGGTCGTAGAAAAAGTACGATATGGAACTCGAATTGTAAAGCAACTGTATTCTCACCGTTAACGCAACTGGTGCATAATATGCTTCTTACAACTCTTATTACGTAACACACTATGTATTGACAAATTGTCAAGAGACGTATCAAGTGGCATGTCAAAACGAGAGCAACTTCCGTTTACATGGGTAACGCGCACATTTTGAAAAAATTTCAATTTTCTGAAAATTGTAATTAATGTGAGCTCGTATGAGTAATGACGTAATGAGATAATATTATTTGCTAATCGTTAAAACTTATTAGGCATTAATTAATAAATTATTGTTAAAACTAATTTATTTTAATATTAATTAACTGCTCAACTGCAGCATTTTAAATATTTCCATAACAATTAAAAATATTGTGTAAACGAAATATGTTTTTCCTCACACGAGAATGCAACAATCAACTTGCACAATTTTATTAGCGGTTACAAGAAAATTCCTATAATTATAAATTAACACGACATGACAATGCAAGTGAATAAAGCAATATACTCACTTTATTACCAATTACTTTGAGTACCATAATAATTATATTACTTCTGCGATACAATAAGCAACATATTTTACAAAATAAAAAGCTTTATTAATTGTGAGATACTGAATATATTATCTACCTAGCCACGAAGCCAAATACATGTGTTCCTACTGCCTCATTCTGCTTTAAGATCATTCACTTTTGAGTACCAACAAGATAAAGTGGCAAAACGTAACAAGGGATACACCGTCAGTTCAATCATTCTATCTGTTCATTGATTCAAGTACAGGAGAAACGGTCTTGGAGTCTCAACTTACGGGACCTCTGAAGCATTCTGTGTTGTCCCTAAAACGACATACAAACAGTACACAGAAAGACTTCTTACTGGGTAAAAACATTCGGTCAATATCTCTCGAAAAATTTGTAACGTATTCCGAAAAAAGGTCCAATACTATAACACACAGTAAATCAAGGATCATTGGAAACTTAATGACTAGACAATTCACCCTGTCCAAATGTCATACTGAAAAGATTAGAAACACTAAGCTACTGCAAGAAGTCTCCACGAAGACCAGAACACGTACTTTGCAAGTACAAAGCAAGCGACAGTAAAAGACTACAAATTTTTGAAGACACCAGTACCAGAACAATTCCCAACATTACTAAGAGCCTAAGGGTGAAATGAGACAACTATCTAGATAAAAAGAAAATTACAATAGACTTAAACATTTCGCAGTATTAATAGATAAATAATAAAATGCCTATTCAGTCCCATGTCCCCCTCCATATTTCTGGAGTCCTCATTCAGATTATAATCTAGAATGCTACACGACAAAAATTATCTTAGCGTCGACGAATTCGCAATAACAGCTAAAGATCTTCCTCAGATACTCTAACAAATAATAGTCTGATATGGGCAATCTAAGGTCAGTCCAAAACATCCGGTATGTCTACTATCTCAATCTTAATTATATCAATAATATAATCAATAAAAATGTTCATTATGAACCTTCTTATGTGGAAAATTTCGTTAGAGGTAAACAGCTCGACAAGCCTGTCGATTTTCACAGGTCTCAAGCTAGCACAACGGAAAAAAATTACTCATGTTTCAAATTTGGTTTGCACTCACAGTTACTAAGGAAAATAATATTTTTCTCTATTAATTTATGTGACACACCCTGTATACATAGTATTGCATATTTAGATTCATTCGTATACGTGAACAAAGACCAGTGTAAAGCTTTGGTTTCCTAGGATAGCGGTACCGTCAAATAGTGTCCGTAATATGACGGTGGTGACGTCACGTAGCGGTGAAGTCGAAAATATCCCTAAAAGCGGTGAGACAGCACCGCTACCTAGGAAACCGTACATTTGAATATATGGAAACGCTTTTTGTGACGTCATTGGCCGTCATATTACGGCCGTTATTAGACGGCACCGCTTTCCTAGGAAACCCAAGCTTAAGGGTTGATAGATCTAAAATGAACTTTTGTTGAGGTATTGTTTCTTTGGCTTAATTGGCTTAAAAACTCATAATTTTCATTTTTCTTATTTATGTGACGCATTTTGTGTATTATAGCATATTTAGATTTATTTTTGTACGTTAATAAAAAACAGTGTAAGGGTTGATAAATCTAACCGAAACTTTGTTGAGATTTTGTTCCTCTGGCTTTAGACTTGAACTCACAATTAAGAAAAATTTAGATTTGCCACTATTTATGTGAAGCATCCTGTATATTATTGCATGTTTAGATTCATTTTTGTGACGTGAATTAAAAATAGTGTAAGAGTAAATAGAATCATACGAACCTTTGAGAACATCTTTCTCTGGCATTAGACTTGAATCACAATTAAGAAAATTTTAGATTTGCCACTATTTATGTGAAGCATCCTGTATATTATTGCATGTTTAGATTCATTTTTGTGACGTGAATATAAACAGTGTAATGGTTAATAGATCTCGCACGAACCTTTGAGAAGATATCTTGATGCTCTGACTTTTGACTTGAACTCACAATTAAGAAATATTTAGATTTGCCACTATTTATCTGAAGCACCCTGTATATTATTGCATGTTTAGATTCATTTTTGTGACGTGAATAAAAAACAGTGTAATGGTTAATAGATCTCACACGAACCTTTGAGAAGATCTTGATGCTCTGACTTTAGACTTGAACTCACAATTAAGAAACATTTAGATTTGCCACTATTTATGTGAAGCACCCTGTATATTTATGCACGTTTAGATTCATTTTTGTGACGTGAATAAGAAACAGTGTAAGGGTTAATTGATCTCACACGAACCTTTGAGAAGATCTTGATGCTCTGACTTTAGACTTGAACTCACAATTAAGAAATATTTAGATTTGCCACTATTTATCTGAAGCACCCTGTATATTATTGCATGTTTAGATTCATTTTTGTGACGTGAATAAGAAACAGTGTAAGGGTTAATTGATCTCACACGAACCTTTGAGAAGATCTTGATGCTCTGACTTTAGACTTGAACTCACAATTAAGAAACATTTAGATTTGCCACTATTTATCTGAAGCACCCTGTATATTATTGCATGTTTAGATTCATTTTTGTGACGTGAATAAGAAACAGTGTAAGGGTTAATTGATATCACACGAACCTTTGAGAAGATCTTGATGCTCTGACTTTAGACTTGAACTCACAATTAAGAAACATTTAGATTTGCCACTATTTATCTGAAGCACCCTGTATATTATTGCATGTTTAGATTCATTTTTGTGACGTGAATAAAAAACAGGGTAATGGTTAATAGATCTCACACGAACCTTTGAGAAGATCTTGATGCTCTGACTTTAGACTTGAACTCACAATTAAGAAACATTTAGATTTGCCACTATTTATCTGAAGCACCCTGTATATTATTGCATGTTTAGATTCATTTTTGTGACGTGAATAAAAAACAGGGTAATGGTTAATAGATCTCACACGAACCTTTGAGAAGATCTTGATGCTCTGACTTTAGACTTGAACTCACAATTAAGAAATATTTAGATTTGCCACTATTTATCTGAAGCACCCTGTATATTATTGCATGTTTAGATTCATTTTTGTGACGTGAATAAGAAACAGTGTAAGGGTTAATTGATCTCACACGAACCTTTGAGAAGATCTTGATGCTCTGACTTTAGACTTGAACTCACAATTAAGAAACATTTAGATTTGCCACTATTTATCTGAAGCACCCTGTATATTATTGCATGTTTAGATTCATTTTTGTGACGTGAATAAAAAACAGTGTAATGGTTAATAGATCTCACACGAACCTTTGAGAAGATCTTGATGCTCTGACTTTAGACTTGAACTCACAATTAAGAAACATTTAGATTTGCCACTATTTATCTGAAGCACCCTGTATATTATTGCATGTTTAGATTCATTTTTGTGACGTGAATAAAAAACAGTGTAATGGTTAATAGATCTCACACGAACCTTTGAGAAGATCTTGATGCTCTGACTTTAGACTTGAACTCACAATTAAGAAACATTTAGATTTGCCACTATTTATCTGAAGCACCCTGTATATTATTGCATGTTTAGATTCATTTTTGTGACGTGAATAAAAAACAGTGTAATGGTTAATAGATCTCACACGAACCTTTGAGAAGATCTTGATGCTCTGACTTTAGACTTGAACTCACAATTAAGAAATATTTAGATTTGCCACTATTTATCTGAAGCACCCTGTATATTATTGCATGTTTCGATTCATTTTTGTGACGTGAATAATAAACAGTGTAAGGGTTAATTGATCTCACACGAACCTTTGAGAAGATCTTGATGCTCTGACTTTAGACTTGAACTCACAATTAAGAAACATTTAGATTTGCCACTATTTATGTGAAGCACCCTGTATATTATTGCACGTTTAGATTCATTTTTGTGACGTGAATAAGAAACAGTGTAAGGGTTAATTGATCTCACACGAACCTTTGAGAAGATCTTGATGCTCTGACTTTAGACTTGAACTCACAATTAAGAAATATTTAGATTTGCCACTATTTATCTGAAGCACCCTGTATATTATTGCATGTTTAGATTCATTTTTGTGATGTGAATAAGAAACAGTGTAAGGGTTAATTGATCTCACACGAACCTTTGAGAAGATCTTGATGCTCTGACTTTAGACTTGAACTCACAATTAAGAAACATTTAGATTTGCCACTATTTATCTGAAGCACCCTGTATATTATTGCATGTTTAGATTCATTTTTGTGACGTGAATAAAAAACAGTGTAAGGGTTAATTGATCTCACACGAACCTTTGAGAAGATCTTGATGCTCTGACTTTAGACTTGAACTCACAATTAAGAAATATTTAGATTTGCCACTATTTATCTGAAGCACCCTGTATATTATTGCATGTTTAGATTCATTTTTGTGACGTGAATAAGAAACAGTGTAAGGGTTAATTGATCTCACACGAACCTTTGAGAAGATCTTGATGCTCTGACTTTAGACTTGAACTCACAATTAAGAAACATTTAGATTTGCCACTATTTATCTGAAGCACCCTGTATATTATTGCATGTTTAGATTCATTTTTGTGACGTGAATAAGAAACAGTGTAAGGGTTAATTGATCTCACACGAACCTTTGAGAAGATCTTGATGCTCTGACTTTAGACTTGAACTCACAATTAAGAAACATTTAGATTTGCCACTATTTATCTGAAGCACCCTGTATATTATTGCATGTTTAGATTCATTTTTGTGACGTGAATTAAAAACAGTGTAAGGGTTAATTGATCTCACACGAACCTTTGAGAAGATCTTGATGCTCTGACTTTAGACTTGAACTCACAATTAAGAAATATTTAGATTTGCCACTATTTATCTGAAGCACCCTGTATATTATTGCATGTTTAGATTCATTTTTGTGACGTGAATAAGAAACAGTGTAAGGGTTAATTGATCTCACACGAACCTTTGAGAAGATCTTGATGCTCTGACTTTAGACTTGAACTCACAATTAAGAAACATTTAGATTTGCCACTATTTATCTGAAGCACCCTGTATATTATTGCATGTTTAGATTCATTTTTGTGACGTGAATAAAAAACAGTGTAATGGTTAATAGATCTCACACGAACCTTTGAGAAGATCTTGATGCTCTGACTTTAGACTTGAACTCACAATTAAGAAATATTTAGATTTGCCACTATTTATCTGAAGCACCCTGTATATTATTGCATGTTTAGATTCATTTTTGTGACGTGAATAAAAAACAGTGTAATGGTTAATAGATCTCACACGAACCTTTGAGAAGATCTTGATGCTCTGACTTTAGACTTGAACTCACAATTAAGAAACATTTAGATTTGCCACTGTTTATGTGAAGCACCCTGTATATTATTGCACGTTTAGATTCATTTTTGTGACGTGAATAAGAAACAGTGTAAGGGTTAATTGATCTCACACGAACCTTTGAGAAGATCTTGATGCTCTGACTTTAGACTTGAACTCACAATTTAGAAAAATTGTGATTTTTTTTCCTATTTAGATTTTTCACTATTTATGTGAAGCACCTTGTATATTATTGCATATTTAGATTTATTCGTATACGTGAATAAAAAACAGTGAAAGGGTTAATAGATCTTATACGAATCTTTGAGAAGATCTTGTTCCTCTGGCTTTAGACTTGAACTCACGATTAAGAAAAATTTAAATTTTCCACTATTTATGTGAAGCACCCTGTATATTATTGCGTATTTAGATTAATTTTTGTGACGTGAATAAGAAACAGTAAGGGTTAATAGATCTCACACAAACTTTTTAGAAGCTTGAACTCACAATAGAAAAATTTACTTTTTACACTATTTATGTGAAACACCCTGTATATTATTACATATTTATATTCATTCTTGTGCATGAATAAAAAACAGTATATAAGGATTGATAGATCTAACACGGGCCTTTATGGTGATGTTGTCTATTTGGCATTTGGTTTGGACTCACAGTGTCACGGTTATGGAAAATTAAAGTACATGTTTATATTATGTGAAATACCCTGTATATTAGTGCATATTTAGATTTATTGTGATACTCAAATCTGAAACGATATTAGAATATCTGATTTCTGGATCTGGCACGTACCATTGTTGCGATATTCAAAATTTTTCATCCGAAAGCAATAAAAATTACAAAACTTAGTCCATTGCCACCAGATATTTAAATTTCCCTTTAAGTGAAAATTAATTTGAGTTTGATAGGTGTAAAATATCCGTTCATCAGATTATGGTGCCTTTGCCGACCTCGCTAATGTTCTTATAATATAGAAACTGGCGCAAAAGACTAACGTTCTTTTAATACACCCAAACCAATCAATTTCGTTAGTTTCGGTTTAGACACGTGCCCATTTTCACGATTACTTATTTACATTTTGCTAGCCACTTTGTTTATTTATTTCTTTAAATTAATTTTTGTTGCAGGTTCACCCCTTACATGCTTTTAGAAGAAGTACCAGATATTAAATTAATTATTGATCTTACGCAAACTGACCGATTTTATAGGAGAGAGGTAAGTTAATGAATTTGTGGTATCTATTTAGGGTATCGTTTGCTTTAATTTATGTTGAAAACCCCCCAAAATCAATATTTTATCAGAAATTGGGGTTTGGTTTCCTTTAGCGTTTCTCCCTGGATAAGAAGTTGTATTTAGGTTGTTAAATTTGTCGCGTTACTATTTGGACACTATTTTGATGATAATTTCATTACGCGTCGTGCAGTAGGGATCAAAGGGTGAGAAATTACTATTCGGTTTCCTTTGTAATTCTAATATCAATCAGGGAAGAAAGTGTCGTTCAAACGCTTCAAATTTGCATAACATTTCGCAAATAATTTGCTACAAATTTGAATTTAATTTCAGGATTTTCTGAGCAATGGAGTTCGTTACGAGAAGATATTTTGCCCCGGTGGTGGAAAGCAGCTGCCACAATCGAGAATAATCAGCAGGTAAGGTTTAAAGAGTGTTTCGAAGTGGTTTAGTGGGGCTTTCTGAAGAAGAGTTTATGTGGTATATTGCTTATGAAAAGTCGAGTATGATCGTGAATAAGTTTGTAAAACAATAAACATATAGGTTTACCTCTTATTTCCGACAAAACAATGTCGCAAACCAGACGGCGTCTACATATTTCTCTTTCAAGTGGTTTATTATCGCTTTAAGTGCTTTTCAACTTCAATGTAGCTGTTCATTATATAAGTAATTCCTATGGAATTTATGTGATAGTCTTACTTAGAACGTTTTAAAATCGATGTCGCATTTTAGTCATTAAACCACTATTGTATCTAAAATTTTCGGTGCTTTCGATTAAAAACGCTTTAGTCAACATCCAAATACAGTACATGACACTTGTTTTAATATTCAAACTTTCGCACGTAATTTTCCCGGATTTTTTACTGACGTAGTCTAATTTGTCCTAACGATTTGCGTCTATAATGACTTTTCCTTTTTAGGGAGTGTGTTAAATATTGTGATGTACCTATTTAATTTAAACAATTTTTTTTATTGTTTGTTGTATTTAAAAAAAAAGATTTTAGTTTGGCGCCACAAACGGTGGGCGTTTGAGACACGAATGCAAATGTTAAGTAAATGTACATCATCATTACATTGAACGCATCTGAATATAAATATTCATTAACACAATATTTAAGTAGGAAGACACGAGGATACTGAATAATTTCATGTTTTTATGAGTGATTAAAAGATATTAAATGGTTGTTATGTCGCTAATTTCATACTTGAAGAGCTCTTTAAAAAATACAGGGTGTCTCGAGTGGGGAGGTCACGAATCACAAATTGCCCGGATACGTGATAATGTTTGTAGTGATTTAAAATACAAGTGACAAATGTATCAATAGCCTATTATTATTTTAAAAGAAACGAATTAAATTGTACAGGATGTTTCGTATTTTACTGTAGAGTGCCTAAAATAAAACTACTATGACGTTTTTATGTAATAGTGGTATAGATATGAATGCCAGTACTCATAGAAGGAAAGCTCCCTAAAGCGTATATTCCTAACCCCATCGCCTTAGAAGTGCTTCGCCTCATAGGTTAGCTCCCAAATTTACTAAAATACTGGAAAGTGCTGTGAATGTGCAATTACAGCTACTTGATTGAAAATAATATTCTTCCATTTACGCAGTCGAATTTTAGAGAGTGGTACAGCTGTGATGGACGTATTTACAGCAGCAGATGGCTCCATACATGCTCTTCTAGCTCTCTTGATTTTGTCAAGGCATGTGACAAACTTGAGCATACCTTGGTGTTGCAGATTTGCTCCTTTTTTAAAAACTCTCGTAGTGAACAGATCGGGAGCTCCAAAATGTCCCTCAGTCTGTGTCGACAGGTGTACCTCAAGGTTTCATTATTGGTCTTCCATGATTTACTCTTTAGCATGGTTCTTTTAGTCACAACCAGGTAGTTGTAACTACGCAATGATTGGTGACGAAGTGACCCAATGAAGGTGAAATGTAGAATACTAAGACGTCGACGATAGATCAGATCTTACACTTTCAAATGATTGATTTTATGGAGCAGCTACTGAGACAGGCTTGCCAAATTCAAGAAATCGATACTCGGACGTTTTTCAACGGTTAATTGATACGGTTTGACATCCATTAGTCATCACCACATAGTCAAAATGATATGTCTTGAAGTAGAAGTTTTTTTACGATTTTCAAAAGAATTCTACAGACCAATATAGTATATTATAATACAAGGACTTAAAATGATGTTTTACGGGCGCAGGCGGAGCTTGCGACAAGGTTTAAGCTGAGTATGAAATTACGATCAGTGCTCTGACCTGTAGCCTGTAGGACTGGTGAACACTTTGGAGTAGTATAGTATTATATGGAAAAGGCACACCTAAACCTAACTAGCCCATCCCAACCAAAATGGAAAGATTACTAATTATTATGGTCGCACTTAGCACAAAGAAATAGGTTATCCTGTGCTGGTGAGGCTAAGTTTAGGTGTCTTATCTTGGTTAGGTTAGAGTCTGTAACCTAACTAACCTCATCTAGGTTAAAATCAAACGTAACCTAACCTAGGTTAGGTAACCTCATCTTTGCTAGGTTAGAATCTATCCTAATCCCACCTAGGTTAGAGTCTGTCCTAGTGGTTCGCAACCTTTTTTAAGCGACGGCACCCTACGACAAAATACGAGAAATTTAAGGCAGTCTGCCCTTGTTCAAAATTTTTTTATTTGTTATTGGTTCACAAAAAGTTATTTTTTTCCAAAAGTTTGGCTGTGAAGGTATGAGGAAATGTAAAACAAATTTTTAAGGCCACGACACCCCTTTGATCTCCTTGCGGCACCCTGGTTGACAATCACTGGTCTAACCTAACCTATCTAAGTTAGAGTCTAACCTAACCTCATCTCATGGTATAACGTGGTATAACTGTTAGACTATACGTCTGCGAAAGAACTACCTACTTCGGTCTATTACGTCTACGGCCTCTTTCTTGGCCAAGGACCCAATTCTTGACATTATTTCAAGAATTTGGCTCCAGTGGTGATCTATTGAGTTCTGATTCATGTTAGGGATTGTTTGGAAATGGAACCATTCTAATCTAACCTTTTTATCTAATTTTGGACGATTGCTACAAACGCAAACACTTTTATGTAGACCATAGATGTTGAAACTTGTAGTACAGTTGGACGATAGAGCATGGCTGAAGTTGGAACAATCGGAGTTCAGTTGCGCATACGCACATTTATAACAAGACCAACATTTTATTTGCACACTCTACTTGTTACCAATTACAATGCTTAATGGTTTCTCTGTACTATCTCATTTAAAATCTTTGCAGTTGACCATTACTCAAGTAGCCGGGCATTCGCTCTAGCATCTCTTACATTTCTCATCTAAAATATATATTTTTGGAAGATTTTACTTAGGAAAACTTTTTTTGGCATTTTTAACTCTTCCATATTGGAATTACATCTCCAAGTTGAATCATTTTCGCCAAGTCTGCACATTTGATGTATAAATCGTGAAAACCAAAGCGCAGCTCCACTACATACCAGTTTTTAGAAAAGAAACGTCAACAATCCGCGTTACAAGAAAACGATACTTTTACGGGGGTATCTGAATGGAAGCTTTCCTAATATAAAAGAAACTTGAAATGATAACGATTTTGGAGAGCCTGTAATGTAATCATTAATCAGTAGGGATTATCAATTCCCAGCATTGGGTATCATTAACTAAAAATATTAAAATGGAAAAACCCATTAAACTTCGATATTTTATTTCTGCCGAGGCTTTAGGCTTACGCTGGGAGAAGAAGAGATGAAGTTTGTAGCACTACATTGTTCTGTAAAAATTGTTAATGATGTCTGTGATGACAACTACTTCAATTTATATTAGAAGAAAAATTCGTTGCTAAAGAGACTTCAAGATGAAATCGTGACTTGGTAGCATTTGGCTTCTTCACCAACCTGTCTTAATACCTACACTAGAGAAAAAAAAATTAGTTTCTCTTCGTGAATACAAAAACAATCTAATTCATCTTGGTGTGGAGGAGACGCCCTGTATATTATTCTAGTCTCTCTAAGGGATGTAAACAACTGTTAAGTTAATGACGAAGCGTTTTTTAAAGTAAAGAAGAATTAACCCACGAGTGTTGTAAACTGTGCAGTTGAATAATATTATAACCAAAACAATGTTTAATGTAAATTAAAGCTACTCCTCTCAGCATAATTGTTTACCCCTGTGTGGTGAAACACTAAAAGAATCGTAACCTTTTCTTTTTATTTTTATTGTAAGTTAACTTATAAATGATTCATTCATTAATCATCGAAATAATTTTGAAAATTCTTTTACGTAATTAATTCTGATGAATCTTCGTGTGAACGACATCTCACTAATCACATCTCATCTAGTGGTGGAGTCAAAGACTGGTGCTGTCTAATAACTCTGATAGAGAAATGCGTCAATACGCATCTGTTAAGACGTACTGGTGGATGAAAGGGAAGGAGGGGGACTTTCCAAAAGGTGTCATTTGTACTTGGCATAAGTTCTTTCGAGTTAATTGGTATTTTAATAGGGGATTCCCCTATTCTCGTACACGTTAAATAATTATGTCCAGCTCCTGCTGCTTCACTTTTGTTCTTTCTTGTACAACGATGGTTTGTGAAAGTAAGAGTGTATTTTTGAAGCAAAATTTTGAAGTTTTTACCTGGGTCTCTATGGTGGAATATTAAAAAAATCAAAAAACTATTTATGAATGAGTTTAGTAAACTTATAAATGATTCATTCATTAATCATGGAAATAATTTGAAATTTAAAATTTTTCTGTAATCAATCGTGATGAATCCTCGTGATCCTTACGATTTTTTTTAAACTAACGGAATCCCACAGCTACGAAGATTGGCTCTGATTGTTCCATTCTTTTCCATTTCTTTAACATCACATTCCATTTTGTATTTTCAAATTGATCTATAGCTGTGAATTGATTCATTGAAATCGTTTATTTCGGACATTAGCTTAAACGCTTTCATTTCAAATTAATGTGCTAAGCTCATTTTATAAATAATACCTCATCGGTATATGGGATGCCATCATTCGCGCAGTCCCTTTTGTTAAGAATAAATCAAATTTTCGAGACATTAGGGGTTGTATTTTATTTGTTGTTACAAACTAATTAATGTTTTGTACTTTTATTATTATTGAAATCTAATTAAGTTCGAAAAATATTTGTGTATATTTTCCATCTACACGGATTGGTGTTATAAAATAGTGATGACATTTTAATAAGGTCGGTTGGTATCTCTTCTTTATTAGTTTATATCCGTAGGATAAAGGTAATGGGGTGTTTTAGCGTGGGCTGCCTTAGATTATTGCCGACCTCTTTAATACAGTTAATAGACTTATATTCCTCGAGAGCTTTTTAATAGTCACAAACTGTTCTAATTTGGGTTTTATAATAAGTTATCATATCACGTCACTTATAATCCTTGTAACATAATGAAGATATTATAATAAACTGTCATAAATTAATTATTTCTTTACCAACCTTTTATTTTTTTTTCTAGATTCAATGGTATAATCGATAACTTCATGGACACCGTAGCAGCTTCCGATAAAAGTGAGTTTTGACGAATTTTTAATAATTTTCCATAAAAGCCCAAGGATGGGCATATGGGCATTGTTGTTTAATTTGAAAAAGGATAAATCAGAATTAAAGGTAAAGTTGAGGCGATTACGGAGTGATTTTAGATGTGCGTTTGCATTGTACTTACATCTCTCATGCCACGATAGAGATGGGCTTTTTTGATAAGATCATGTTCAATATTTTAAAACGTATATAGCGCTTGTATCATAAATAATCACAAGTACAAGTTTCTTAGAATTTTAATTCATTGTATGTTTTCTGGTAGCCACTTCTGTACACACATAAAGAGCTTCTAAGGTAGCATCATCGAAGCGGCAGGATAAACACTTACTATAACCCGTACAATTTTAAATTTTTTAACTGTGTTTTTACTCTTTCTTAAAAAGAATTTACGTAGGCGGACTGGACACTTACTTATCTTTCTACTCTCTAATTATCTAAGAGCTTTATCAAGTTTAGTGTTTCTTCGGCCTCAAAATACAATGTGTACATAGCGCATTCTTAACCAACAAGATATTTTAATCCACCTGTATTAAACAACCTGTTAGATAAAGTGAAAGGGCAATGATCCATCATCGAGTACCTTTTAAATGATTCAAAATTCGGATATTTCTTTCTTTATCTATTACCTTATAAATGATTCAGAAATTTACTATTTTTGTGATTAGCTTTATTTTCATGTTTGTTTTATTTAGTAAAATATTTATTATTATCGTGTAATACAGTCAATTTGAATGAAAAATTTATCACTGTCCTAGTGCCCGATCTTTGGTGAAGGTAATGTGGCCAGCACTACGCTTCAAACTATCTCAGCGGTATAGTTTTTGATGGAAAGTTTTGGAGGAGTTTCGATATTCAGGTTTTTTATGTTTTTCAGGTCGCTGAAAACGAATTTGAAGTTGGCGAACAAACTTTTTTTCCATAAGCAAAACTAAGTAAAGAAACTCGAGTTAAAACTTTTTGTTTCAACTCGAAAACTATGCGTTTTTTGGAAACATGAAGAAAATTTCCTACATTTTATGTCCCTAAATATTTTTTGTCAGGGGAATGGTTTCACCGCGATCTCGTCATGATATTGTTGCACCAGTCGTCCAATGCGACCAAGCATGACGCATTGACGCATTAATGTTCCAATGATCACTTCTACGCCTTCCCGTCAAGGGTTAACTGTAAGGTAACAACTATACACAGCAGGGTTAGTTGTTGCTCACGATAACCGAATAAACAGTCATAATCTTAAGTCTTGGGAGTTTGGCACTAAGGGTATTATCAGAGTTGTTGGTGGAGATTCTGAAAGTGACAGCAACAAAGTGATTAATCTCCAATTAATCCAACCTTCCTTCACAGTTTGTACGGATGCTTGAAAAGTTTAGGCCATCGTACACTCACAGTTTCATTAGCAGCTCGTCTTAAATTTGTCTTCGTCTTAAAATTTTATTTTTTAAATAAAACAACAGGGGGTGCTGGTGGTAGACGTGTCGTAACTGGAATTAGGCCATTCTTGTTTTTCCATCTCCTCTGGATTTTTTTAATGCCAGCCACTGGGACTTGGACAGCTGGACCATGGTAGACGTGTCGTAACCGGCATTAGGCCATTCTTATTTTTTCCATCTCCTCTGGATTTTTTTCAATGCCAGCTACTGGGACTTGGACAGCTTGGCCCTGTAGTATACCCGTTAAGAATGGTAGACGTGTCGTAACTGGCATTAGGCGATTCTCGTTTTTCAATCTCCTCTGCGTTTTTTTCAATGCCAGCCAGCCAGTATACCCGAATGTTATCTCGCTGCAGCTGCAAATGATGGCAGTGCGACAATGTGGGTCTTGGTCTCGAACGCAGCGTTGATGTAGCACTTAAATCTCAACTTGTTAAGTGATGCTACTTCTTTCCCACTGAAGCCGTACATTTAAATAAGAAAACGTTCTCCAGCATCAGCAATCATTAGTTGAGTAGCTTATGAGGTTTTAAATACCTGGAGGGTACCTGCGAGATTAGGATTGTTAGTCAGTGTCTGGAGGAACTTCATTTTTCCGCGATTGAACAAAGAGGATGTGGTACCACAACCACTCATTGCGTCTACGAAAAATCTATTCTCAACAACTGCTCTACCGACTGCAGTGAGTAGGAAAAATAAAGCTCTACAAATTTTCCCCTTTTCAGGTTTTAGGAAGTAAACATTATCTTGTTTGCGGAGGCCGATCAACATACTAAAAGCTCTACATTTTACATCTTCACTTCCAACAATTAGTTTCATGTTTTGGGACCAAGGACACCAAGCTATGTTCACTATCATTGAGTCGGCGTCTTCCTTAGCTTGCTTACTCGCCATAGCCGCTGATGCGAATGTTGTTAAGCATGGCTATTAACGTATTTTTGTTTTTTGGATTTGCAAGAAAATTTTCTTTGGGCACTGTGGGAACCATTGTTTCGTCAAATATTATGTAGTTTTCTTGATCTTCTCAATCGCTCAGAGCATTTGGTCCCACCATCTGTGACATCAGGATAGCCATCACTTATAACTGTAGCGTTTGGGTAATTGAAGGAACAAGTGGATGAAGGTGTTAAGTAACATTTGTGAAAGTTTTGAGATTTTCCCTGAAAAAGGATTTTTCCTATCATATCCACGGAAAATTTCAAAATTTTCAAAAATGTTACTTGAAACCTTCATTTACTTGCCTCTTCAATTATTTTTGACATAAAGAACATAACTGTCACAGATGAACGAAAATAATTGATTGCTAGGCCCACAACCCTATGCAATAAGAACCCACCATCGACCACGTATTATACAACTTTGCAACTGAACTTCACATCTGTAATAGGTTGGAATGCTTTGTACAAACTGGAGTTGGTTCCTTTTCTTAAACTATCGTCCAAAAGAGATAAGGAATGAGGTATAAGATCATATCCGACTTACTACTCGAGCTCTTCATCCGACTGCTTAGCAATGGTAATTCTTCGGAACAGAGTGGTTGGATTAATTGGAATTGGGATCAGTTCGTTGTTGATCTCTTTAGAACTGTGTAACGATGCAGAATTCTATCCGGATGCTGGACTCAAATACTGATACAGTATTACAGCATCCTGGAAATTTTCTATCGTTTAAACCAGGGATTTAGTGGTCTTTCTCGTCAGAGAAGGGTCTCGAAGTCTGGATAACGACTACCCTCTTAGTTTCCGGGACTCAGGTCGAGTTTTTCATTGGGAGTTTAAACTACGTTCCATATGAACGAAGATCAATCTCATGCGCTGTACTTTTACTGTAACGTAAACTAGTTACGGCGCATGAGCTTGAACTCCCAATGAAAAACTCGGCCTCAGTGGTCTTTCTCGTAAGACTCGGTGGTCTTTCTCGTCGTAAGAGAAAGACCACTGAGCGAGAACAGAAGGGTCTCGAGGTCTGGAAAACTACCTTACCCTCTTAGTTTCCGGGACTCAGTGGCCTTTCTGGTCAGAGAAGGGTCTCGAGGTCTGGCAAACTACCTGCGTCCACCGGAACTTAGTGGTCCTTCTCGTCAGAGAAGGGTCTCGAGGTCTGGTGCACGATTTCCCTGCATCCACCGGGACTCAGCGGTCTTTCTCTTTAGAGAGGGGTCTCGAGGTCTGGTGGAAATTTAGTGGCCGACTCATATCTCCAGCCTCTGTATTTTGTTCTTCCGGTGTTCCGGTTCATTAAAGCAAGAGGTTGCACTCTGTCATTACGTTTAAATTTGACTCTTTTAAACTCTCCACCAATAATTCTGTTGATGTTCTTAGTGCCCAGCTCCCAAGGCTTATGACTGCTTATTCGGACATGAGCCACAAGTGACCCTGTAAGGTCTAGTCGTTTCCTTATAAAGTTAACAATTGACGGGAAGGTTTAGAAGTGATTATTAGAACGGTTAAGGAACATTACTGTCGCATTGTCTCATTGGACTGTAGGTGCAACAACTTCGAGGCGTGATCGCGGTAAAATCATTCGCCTAACAAAAAAATTTACAGACATAAAATGTAGGAAATTTTCTTCTAACTATTTTTGTTGTCGCTCAACGTTACCAAAAAATGCATAGTTTTCCAGTTACAACCAAAAGTTTGAAAAGAGAAATTTTTTTACTTATTTTTGCTTATAACTTTTGTCGCGGGAAAAATTTTTGGTGGCAAACCTCAAATTCATGTTCAGCGACAAAAAACCCAAATATCAAAACTCCTCCAAAAGTCTTTTTAAAGCACCATTTGACTAGACTAAATCTACAAGTCGCCTTCCTTTGAATTACTTTTGACGAGCCCCGACTGTCCCACTTCTTTTTGCAATTTTCTTTCGGAAACAGAAAGTTGTAAATCTTGAACTTTGTAAAGTTCCGTGGAACGGTGTGGTGTGTTGATCCACTTAAGATTTATTGGTCTTCACTGTTTATTTTTGGTACTTTACCCCGCCTGCTATTATTAACGGATTCTTCAGAAGAGGGGGTTCCCCCATGCTCTTACACATTAACTAAATAATGTATGCCGTGCTGCTGCTTGTTTTGTATTTCTCTTCTCTTGTACAACATAGGTTGAGACGTTTTCTGACATAATTTTCATCCCTACTGTAAACTGCAAGAGTTGAAAATTAGAAAATAAAGCAAAAATTAAAATAAACCAATTGTAATTAGTAATTACATCGTATGCACACAACCCACCACTATGAGAAAAGCAGAAATTATTTAATATTTATGTTTGTACATTTCTTATCTTTCTCGTTAAAGTCATAAATAGAAACAATTATCATTAGTAGTAATTATAATTTCACTTCGTTATTGCACCCATTTCAGAATCTTAATTTGTAGATTAAATAAAAATAATTTATTATTATTACGATTAAAAATAAAGAGAATAAAAAGAAGAGAAGTACGATCACGAATTACATTCGGTAACTGGTGTGTGTGTGTGTGCGAGTGCACCCATTACAATCAAATAAAAATAAAAACAACTTAAATGAATAATTATATCGAGCCAAATAAACTTTCTGTTCTAACCGAACTTTCTCATTTAATGTTGTTCTTTGTACCGCTTTTGACACACCCATTTAATTTTTTATTTTGTTATTATTATTAACTATTATCGCATCTCAAAGTTATAATGTCACGAATTTGAATTGGTTTTGACTTTATCTAAAGGTATTAACACTATTTACCATGTTAACATTAAATTATCGTAAAATAACAGAATTTAAGTCTCGACTAATTACTATCGCGAGTTTATGAAATAGTTGTGAAGATTTAAATGAGGTTCGTGTCTTGTTTGAACGTTGAAATCGGTTACTTTTTAACACTCACAAAGTGTCTAAGCCGATTAGCAACTTTTGGAATTACTTAGTTATCACGACTAAATATATTTCAACATTTCAGCAGCTTATTCGTATTATAGTGGTGCTACGTATTAGTGGATGTAGGTGTGGTGCTTAAAATCCTTGTAGTTATATTTTCAGGCTTTCAAGCTTTTCAGGACCATGGATAACTAATTTTATTTTAAAATTCTATTATTACTTTTTAAATCACCTTACTTTAATAATTAAACCCAGTATGAGCTTTTTGTACTTGAAATTATTAAAAATGCAGGTATACTGGCTACGTAGAGCATTACTCCAGCAACACTTTGTCGGCGATCCTGAAAGTAATTTTCAAGAAATATTTGACTGTGCTTCGCCTATAGACTTGTTGAACCACCGTTTTAGATTACCTTGTAATTGAAGCGGAAACCCTGCCGGTTCTCGTGTTGCCAGACAGACAGACAGACAAAAAAAATTGGGCATTAAGGTTTTATCTCGCTATAAAAAGTTAATTTTTAATCTCGTTTTTCAGCTGGGCGATCTTTTGTGAGTTCTTGGCGTAGAATTTTATTTTCAAGAAACCCTTCACAAAGAAATCCAATAGTGTGAGATCGCACGAACGTGGTGACCAATTCTAGGCACCGCAGGGAGAGATGATGTGACTATGAAACTTCGGGAAACTTAAAAAGCTTTTATCGATGGCGGTTAAAAGAAAACCTAAAGCTACGATGATGGTGACGTAGACTTTCTAATCTTTTTATTCCAATATGTAACTCGATCCTTCTTGATATTTCAAAAGCTAATACAAACCATACATTCATAACCATCGTACTCCTAGTTCTCTTCTTATTGTAGGAGGTACACTACTTATGGACACGTTAAAAGCTGCCGTCTGTGGCAGTTATTAAAAGATAACTAAAGCTACAATTATGGTGATGTAGACCTGCTCTTTTTATCGCTGCTTCTTGGCCTTTCGAAAGCTAGGACTAGCCACACCTTCATGATCATCGTACTGTTTATCTTCTTCATATTGTAAGAGTCCCACAACTACCAAATAAGCAAAAAGCTGCCATTAATGGCGGTTATTAAAAGATAACTAAAGCTACGATTATGGTGACGTAGACCTGCTCTTTTCATCGCTGCTCCTTGGTCTTTCGAAAGCTGGGACAAGCCACACCTTCATGATCATCGTACTCCTTATCTTCTTCATATTGGAAGAGACCCACAACTTCCAAATAAGCAAAAAGCTGCCATTAATGGCAGTTATTAAAAGACACCTAAAGCTACGATTATGGTGACGTAGACCTGCTCTTTTCATCGCTGCTTCTTGGTCTTTCGAAAGCTGGGACAAGCCACACCTTCATGATCATCGTACTCCTTATCTTCTTCATATTGGAAGAGACCCACAACTTCCAAATAAGCAAAAAGCTGCCATTAATGGCAGTTATTAAAAGACACCTAAAGCTACGATTATGGTGACGTAGACCTGCTCTTTTCATCGCTGCTTCTTGGTCTTTCGAAAGCTGGGACAAGCCACACCTTCATGATCATCGTACTCCTTATCTTCTTCATATTGGAAGAGACCCACAACTTCAAAATAAGCAAAAAGCTGCCATTAATGGCAGTTATTAAAAGATAACTAAAGCTACGATTATGGTGATGTAGACCTGCTCTTTTTATCGCTGCTTCTTGGCCTTTCGAAAGCTGGGACAAGCCACACCTTCATGATCATCGTACTCCTTATCTTCTTCATATTGGAAAGACCCACAACTTCCAAATAAGCAAAAAGCTGCCATTGATGGCAGTTATTAAAAGATAACTAAAGCGACGATTATGGTGACGTAGACCTTGTTCTTTTTATTGCAATAGGTAACTTGCTGCTGCTTGGCCTGTCCCAAGCTAGGACAAGCCATATCTTCATAATCATCGTACTCCTTGCTCTTTGCTTATTTATAAAAGTCTACTATTTCTGGATACGTAAAAAGCTGCCGTCGATGGCAGTTTTTGCAAGATAACTAAAGCTACGATTACGGTGACGTAGACTTTGTCCACTTTTTATTGCAGTAGGTAACTCGCTGCTTCTTGGCCTATCCAAAGCTAGAACAAGCCAAACTTTCATGATCATCGTACTCTTAGTCCTCTTCTTATTACAAGAGGTCGACTCCTTCTGGACACGCATATATGCATTATTCGGTTGGCAGTTACTCACAATTTACAAGAGATACCACAACGGGGCATTATTACTCGAATATTTCAAGTACTTACCATATTTTTAAACTTCCGTAATTTGTTTCAGACGCCCTGATTGGAGTTCACTGCACCCATGGATTAAACAGAACTGGATACCTCATATGCAAATATATGGTGGAACGTTGCGGTTTTACACCAACTTGCGCTATTAAGGGTAAGTGGATCATTACATTTTTTTATAGCGACTTAAATTTACGGTGGTCATAATCTTGTCCTATCTAATTTTTAACACCGAGTAATTAATTTTCAGCATTTGAAGATGCTCGTGGTCACAAGATGGAAAGAGAGTTATACGTAGAAGATATTAAAAATAGTATCAATGAACCCGAAGAAGAACCACATGTAAATAATTTCGAAGATAATTCTTATCCATCGAGGAAGATACATACCGGTAAGTTTGAAGATAATGCATATCCATCGAGGAGGCAGCATGTAGAGGAGTTTGAAGATAATTCGTATGCATCAAGAAGGAAGCACGTAGAGGAGTTTGAAGATAATTCGTATCCAGCGAGAAGGCAGCAAGTAGACAATTTTGAAGCAAATTCGTATTCATCACGAAGACAACGTGTAGATGATTTTTATCCATATAACAGAGATGAAGCTAATTCATCACGCCATCCACGACAGTATGAATCTAATGACAGATATTATACTAAGAGAAATTCTGTGAAAAGCAGAACTGACTATAATTGGAGGGATTTAAGTCAAAGGGAGGACAATAATAAACGATTTGGCAGTATAAGTCAAGGATCAAAACAACCAACTCATATACGATTTTCGTAATACCTATGTTTCTAATTCTTAGAAAATTTTTCAGGCAATTTTTCAATAAAACGAAGCATTTATTAATTTCCTTCACAAGCAATCAAAACCATGTAATTTATAAAAAATAAATAAATGGAAGTTGAATGAAAGTTTTTTCAGAAGTTAAATTAAAAAATTGATCGGGATAGTATTGGGTTTAAAACAAAATTCCCGATAGAAATCTTTGTGTCGGCAATATAATTTGACAAGGCACACTGATTTAAGTTGGGTAAATTTCAAAAGAAATGAAGTGGCCAGATTTAGTTAACTTTTTAACTTGTTGTGAGAGATACCTACCTAATAACAATTCCCTTTCCTCTCATCTGTCAACGGTTCGACTAATAACGTCTAAGAGAGAACAATAGCACCTTTACTAATAACGTTTTGTCAAAGAGGGAAAAAAATACGACGTTTGTAAGAGTAAAATTATGAGGGTCATTGGCTATACAACAAAAATCGATTAGACTTGGTGTGATACAAAGGTAGTTTTTGAATAGTAAACAAATCTTTGAAAATCATTGTTGAGTTACATTATACCGTCATTACTTAAACAATTGTTGTTTTATTAGTCTTCCAAGAATCCCTCTTGTGTTTTTATTTTACCCTTCGTCGTTCTTCAGCTTCGTTTGGTCATTTTAAACTTTACTTCGATAACTATCTATAGGCGCCGGTAGTTTTTGACACTGGTAAGTGTTTAAAATCACCATTGGTCTCTTATTATCTTTCTATCTAAAACCGATAAATTGTTTTATTTTACTTCTAGATTAAGTCGACATTGGTTCTTTAAAAATGTATTTTAGTACTTAATTAGTGTCTACCGATACACAGAAGCAAAAAGGACTTGAAAAAGATATACCCTAAAAATGATTAGAGGAAGTTTGTTTAAAATTCTTTCCAATTAAACGACATCAAGATTAAAATTACCTGTTAGAGTGGTTATCGGTTTAATCTGTACATTGTTTAAACGCATTCTGTGAGATATTTAGGTGATAAAATGTTTATTGTTTAACGTTTTCCTAATTTATGATTTTTTTAAAGGATGGAAAATCCTCGGAAATAATTATTTGTAATTGGGAGGAAAGAAAAGTTAATGAACTGATTCAATTTTACACTTGCGTGATAATGAGAAGTCAAAAAGCGGCTTTTCTATCTGTAAAAGAAAACATCCTCTACTCTGTTGTGGCTTATAAAAGGGGGGCCCTAAAAAATGTAATATTTTTATAATTTCATAATACAGTGGTTACGAATCCTTAAAGCGTTTCTCAAACCAACACGGTTGCGATCAGATAGTGCTCATGTAAAGGACTTTAAGATTCGCGCTCTAAGATGAGAAAATCAGCATTGTTCACACGTTCGAGAAGGTACATATTTTTAAGGTGGCTCCTGTATAGTGGCCAGTAACTATCAGATATCAGATCCTCCGATAAAGGGTCATTTCAGGTTCAAGATAATTCATCTTTCCCCATTATTTTGACTTCGAGCTTGTTTCAGTCGCCTTCAGCGACTTTACATGAACAGTTTTAAGACAGTCCAGAGCCTGTCGTCTTTTCCCAATTTCGAAAAGCTAACTTTTGTAGAAGCCAGCCGTTTGATACACACGTTAAGTTTTTGGTAAACGGGAAAAGACGACAAGCCGGAGGCTTTCATGTGTGGTGATAAATGCCCGGCTAGCCGGCAGACTGTGCGTGAGGCTATTGATAAATTCGCTTCGGAGAGGATCGTACCCTTCACAGAAGAAAGGGTTTCTGTTAAATTTTCACGCGAAATAATGATTCTGAGTTCTTAGTAGTCCCAAACATAAGTCAGTCCACCGAGTTTTATTCGGTAACTCGCCGGTCCACCTGTAGCAGAAATACTGATAGACATGCAGCTGTAAAAGCATAGAACATAATGACTGTTCGTTTGTCTTGTACTAACTTACTCGAACTTGCTCCAAATTACTCCTGCTCTTGACGAGAAGTAGGAAGTACAGAAACGAATACGGTTCCGAGTAACCAGTGCAAGACAAACGAATATACCTTTTATAAAAGCTACTCAAACTTGATCTAATCTGGGACTGGCTAAAAACCTCAAATATATGGCAACTACAACTCAATAACGCTGATGTGTACACTCGGACGTAAAAATAATGAAGCAAATGAATAAGAGAGAGTCGTACTGGCTTTATCTAGTCTTACAGGCTGTAAGACAGCTGTAATTTGGCCCCTGGCTCCTGTTTTCGATCCCCTAAAAAGATCATTAAATATCAGGATTAAAATAAATTCTTATTTTTATAGAAGGTTTTATTGAGGTGGAGTCAGTAGTGTAGAGAGTAGATTAGGTTAGGTTAGGCTAGAGTAGGGTAGCTTAGGTTAGGTTCAGTCATCGGGTAAGAGCAGGGGTTGAAGAGCGGTTTTAGCCGGTAGGCATCGGTGCCACCTTCCCATATGAATCCTGATCTTCTCGGATGTTCTGGGAATTCTCTATTCTCTCTTTCCGTAAAACAAAGTTAGATTGGGTTAGGTGTGTTAATAAATTATAAACTTTTACCTACGTATACAAGTGTGGTCCCCAAAAACGTTTGACCTCATTGGCAGTTATCTACTAGTCGACCTGGCGAATCCGACTGCAAAAAGAGGAAATTTTTCTGTAAACAGAGACACAGCAAGTTACTTGCATGTTTGTTAATACTATAAGGAGAGCTTAAATTAGGACGGTAACGGGCCTTCATACTGGAATTTACGCAACATTACACAATATGGTAATATACGCAGAAGAACCTATGTAAGCTATTTGGTGAATAGGTAAAACAGCTCCATCTACAAGAAAATATAAACTCGTTGGCAGTACTAAAGAAAGTGAGGATAACCTTGATCTGATCTCCTTCTAGATCTTGTCAAGAACACGGATAATTCGGATATATACAAAAAGAACAGTACAAGAACAAAAGGTAGCACAGGGTGTCTTAGAGGTCAAAGGACTTGAAGGCCGTTCATGGACAATCAACATAATATCAAATGGAGTGGAACGACGAACTATCAACAAAAGAAGAGAATGGAAGTAAATAAGCCAATCATAGTGAGCAAACTTCAGAAAATCGATCTCTGAAATGCAACAATGATGTATCTCACAGTAAATAGTCTCAAAAATATATTGATACTGGAACCCTTGTTTGGAGATGCTGTAGACACCATGTGGGCCTATGAGAACCAAGTTGACTATTTTGGATTTTTTTTACCAGAAAACGTGGCAAACAAGAGTCTCCAAAACTATTAAAAAAGAAAATAATTAAAACATGAGAAGATTAGAAGGGAGCATGTGGAATATTTACTTGTATAAAATCCATTTCGTTCCTCCAACCACTAAATAAGAATACATTTAATCCGTCCTACTCAAATAGGACAACATAAGTAACCCTTATAAGCCGACAAGATCTAACACTGTTGTTAATTTATGATATTTGTAACTCAAAACATTTTACATCCAATTAAAAACAAAGCACATTTGCTCTTTATAAAAAATTTCAACTTTTCACGCCCTCTAGCACAATTTAAAATGAGTAAAATAATATTACGAAGCTTAACAAATTTAGATCGCCAGTTTTGATATGCTAAAAATTTAAATTAATTGTCAGTAGAGTTTATTGAAAAGTTGATAAATTGTAAATTTTAACTAATTTCTTGCAACTGAAGACGTACGCTAACAGGTAGGTGGCTAATTGAATACTGGCGCCAACTATTTAAATAAATTTTTTTTCAATCTTCAAACAAAGTAAGAATATAAAATGTGTGCACAATAAATGCCAATAGAAATTGCCAATTAATAATAGATTCGCATAAAATTTCAAAAATATGCAGAGAAATTTACATAACCTAAATTCTTACTTTAATTCCTTTCAAAACAACCACAATGGGTCACAAAATTGAAAGTGAAAAGTCACGATGTTAATATCTTGTTTTCCTTGATTATTCTTCCTCTGATTAGTAAGCTTGTTCCTTACGTATTGACTACTACAAGTCCTGTTAGGAACCTGTTGGCTAGAGCATTCGTCTAATCCAATCTCTGAAGAATGTTTTATGATTGCTATAATGGTTTCTAACAATCGAGACTGACGTGCACAAAAATGGCACAAAAAATATAAATAAATATGTTTATTGCTGTTGCCATAGTCACGGGATCGAACTATGGTACGTAGACACTTTATGTCATAGAGAACGTTGTACACCACAATACAATCTTAATTAAGGGTTTCGCTAGTACCATTGGGTGTGAGAGGTGGAAATCTTTATAAGCACCGATGGTGTGGGATTTTAACCTATTAAAACCGTCTCTCGTAGAAATAGCATCAGGGTGCAGGAGATTCCATACCGACCGGTAGGGTCGGTGGGTGCTATGATCGCTCCGTCTTCTGGCCTTATTTGTCTCTGTGAAATGTAAAGGAGTTTAGGATGTAGCACGAGGAGTTATCTTCTCTGAGCAGTCAATGTATAAAAATTGAGCTATCAACGGTAGTTATCTGCAATCAATGGAAGCCATAGCATATGCAGTCGGTGTACTAACTCAGAACAGTGGTCGACTCCTCGGTGCAGCACTAAGAGGCAAGGCCATAATGTCATGCCTGGAAATCCTACAAGTTCTTGCTCAGAGATTTCTTAGCTCCACCATCGCATTGAGTCGCCTATATCCTGCGCCAACGGCTGCCATTCCCCAGCTTCGGAGAAAAGTCGATACTAGTTCCTTAGTGTTTCAGTCCTAGAACACTACAGAAGATCAGGTGATCGGATATTTGCGGCTGTTCATAAAAGCACCCATCCTGTAGGTACAATGGCTCATGGTCCGGTGATGAAGAAAGACAGATGTTGGCCGATAAAGGCCAACAAAGACAAAGGCCAAGTAGGTACAATGGCTCATGGTCCGGTGATGAAGAGGCCATTTCGTCGAGTCCATGCCGTTCTCTGGCGGCGAAGTCCGGAAAGAAGCGACCCCGCATAGTAGGTGGCTTCGCCGTCAACTCCTCAGCAATAAAATTGCCGTAATTAGGTCCCTACGTCGTTTCAACTCCTAGGAAGATCACTCAATTTAAGGGCAGGGTAATTATTTTAAGGGAAGTAGAGGTTAGGTTAGTTTTATTACCCAAAAGCGTTTGGTCCCGTCGGCAGTTGCCGACCTGATCAGTCCGACTCTGTGCCAACCATGTATGTCCTAAAAGAAGCAATACGACACCGAAGGTGTCGCCAACGGCAATCTTATAGAAAAAAACCTGCCGTAATTAGGTCCCTATTTCGTCCCAACCCTCTAGGAAGATCACTCAATTTAAGGGCAGGGTAGATTAGGTTCGGTTAGGTCAGCTGAGGTTAGGTTAGGTTAGTTTTATAACTCAAAAGCGTTTGGTCCTGTCAGCAGTCGCCGACCTGGTCAGTCCGACCCTTTGTAAACCGTGTATGTCCTGAAAAAAGCAATCTGGGCCGATGGCGTCGCCGTCGCCAATCTTTCAGCAAATACCCTGCTCTAATTAGGTCCCTATTTCTTCCCACCCCCTAGAAAGATCACTCAATTTAGGGGCAGGGTAGATTAGGTTAGGGTAGGGTAGATTAGGTTAGGTTAGGCCAGTTTAGGTTAGGTTAGGTCAGTTTAGGTTAGTTTTATTACCCAAAAGCGTTTCGACAAGTCGGCTGTTGCCGCCGTGGTCAGCCCAACCCTGTACAAACCAAACATGACTATTTGTAAAAAAAATGTTTAGTTAACGTATTTAGAACGGGATTAGCGACTAGTGTGTATTTCCAAACTTTTCCAATTTCCTGTTGTACACAACTTAATATAATCGTCAAGTTTTCCCCAAAATTCTTCTACTTTACATTTTATCAATCACGCTCTCCAAATAGAAAATCTACTTATGTTTGTTCTCGAGCCTATATAACTTAGTTAATAAATCTTGAGTAATAAAGAGATAAGTGAGTAAAATTTGGGGTTAACAAAATTTATTTAAAACCCCTTTGATGCGGAGATAAATAAATTTTTCGACTATAAGTTTCAGTAGATAAAGTTATGTCCAAACATGCGTGATAAAGTAACATAATTAATGAAAAAGAAAGGAGGGCGAATTGTTTTTTTGACCTAAGATTTAGAAAAGATCAATGGAATCTAGAATTTCCTAGTGCTCTACATATTGTGAAAAGTTTTTATTTTTCGAGCGGAAAATTGTCTACGTGAAAAGTTAGTATATAAATGGGTATATGTTTTATATACGTATATGGTATAGGTAATGTAGTGGGGGTTTAAATCGAAGGCATCGCGACGTCGACGTCGGTGTTGGGTCAGTCAGTGTGCCGACGCTTATCGACCCAAGAAGGTTGTCACTGCAACTGCAGACGTCCGGCCACGCGCCCGTAATTCGAGCCAATGAGGCCTCCATAGACACATGTACTACTTTACCAGGTAAAAATTATAATTTAATTAAGCATGAATTTTAACGATTTAAAAAAAATCGGCATCAAATTTAATGTAATGGAAAAAAGTTTATAAACTTAAAAGAAGTTGTAACCGGAAAAAATATTAATGTTTGTGTTTCATAAGTTTTCTACTTCTACGGATGAAAAATACTCTTTTTGTAAGTGTGAGTGACTGAAAAGCTTATAAGAAGTCCAACTAAGCCGAAATGTGTTTGAATGAAATTTTTTGAAAACTTTTCCAAGTTGATACGAATTAAAAAAGTGTCAATGTAACCAAATATCCAGGAATAATTAAGAAAATAAAAAATTCAAAAGTTTGACCTCACCGTTGAAAAACAAAAATAATTTTTTCACTCTTGTAAAGTAACCTTCATTACTTAATAACCCATTTGATATTGATTTTGTTTACTTACCTACCACTTACACTTACCTACTTTTAGGTTTATTAAAAGGTATATTTTTTAACTTTCTTTAAATTCTAAATTTGTCGAGTTAAAATGTTAAAAGTTAATTCTACCTCATAACCATAAAATTGTCTTTGACACCAAAGTACCATACCGAAATTTAAAAAATGTTAAGGTATCGTAATATGCCAATAACGTCTTCGTCGTAAAGTTCAATAATATATCTTTTCGTATAACATTGAAGGCAACAAGAGACCGACAATGGCCTTTCTAGGAAGTTTAAATTGTCTCCAGGTGTAAAAATCAAATAACACCTCTAAAAACTTACACAGGTAGGTGCATAAGTTGCAAAACTCAATTACGTTTTGTTTATAGGGCTACAGGGACTGTCAATTCCAATAGGGATACTTTGAATTTTTAGAAAATTTTATTACTTTTTCATTTTTACCGTAAGGGAAAAGAAAGTGCTTTTATTTTTTTTATAGAAAAACGAAATTAATTTGCTACATTCTTGAGACCAGGAAGCTGCACAGGGTCGTCTGTGTTTGATTTTGATGGTGTGTTTTCGTTAGCAACAAGGCCAACCTGTAGGGCTTGTAAATATTATTTTCAGAACTGACCAAGTTGGGAGGGTGCGAGTATATCTAAACAATTATTCTGATTTTGAAATAGAAAATAGATTATTCTTTTTTGATCTTGTCTGATTATCAACTGCCTTTGCCATCTTGGGATTTCGGCATTTGAGGTAGTTAATTACTATTAGACGTAATCTGGGCGGCCTTAGAAGAACCCAACGATAAGAATTGGTGGTAACCTGTGTTTTTACATTGTTTAAAGTTCCATGAATACGAATTAAAAAGGAAATCGTGTCGGAATAGACTGCCCTAGTCGTGACCTGCTCTACTGGGGCACTGACTGTTAGGGCCCATCTCTGTAGCGCTTTTATTATTAAAAATAACCTGTACAAATCTTGTACATTTTTAAATGTGACGTTATTATTGGGAATCTAATAATTAATCTCCGAAAACGAAATTTGCACAAGCGAAGCCCTTTGATTTATTATAGACATTTTTTTTATTTCAAATGGAACGCCCTTGTATGTTTTTGCATATTTGGATTTTTAATAACAATTAAAATTAAACATGTATATGGTTTTACGCTTCTATCACTAACCTTTCTGGAGATATTGTTACTTCAATGCCGAAATAGAGTCAACTTGGAAGTCTTGGTATAGTCCAAAAATAGATAAATAGTTTTTATGACTTTCACTTTTTAAGTAGTTACTATAAAGCTGTCAAAACTTGATAACGAAGCGGACTTCCAAGGGACTGATAGATAAAATCCACACAAAGGACAAAATAGTTTACACTAGTTATTTTACAACTGTGACCTTAAGAAAGGGTTGTTTTCAAAAAACAATTTAAAATAACAGGTATAAACTGTTTTGCCCTTTGTGTAGATTTTACCTCTCAATCATTTGTAAGTCTGCTTCGATTTTACAAATAGGTATCATTCTTAAAGTACTTAAAGCGTCAAAGTCATAAAAATCATTTATCTATTTTTGAACTATATCAGGACTAGAATCGAGATTTTTCAAATCTGTTTGTTTCCCCGACTTTTGATAACAGTTAACTTCCAAAATACGTTCTGAAATTTATCAAAAAGCCTAGTATTATACAGAGTTTCTCCAGTTTTTCAAATGGAACACCCTATACATTTTAAAAGATTTTGATTCTTGGTGAAATGTAGACACTACATTTACAAAAATATACAAGGTGTTCCAATGAATTTTTTACGATTTTTTTAATAGATATTCCTGTTTTTTTTTTAAATTTAGTATTTACATTTTACTAGGAATACAAATCTGTAAAAATATATAGGGTGTTCCATTTGAAAACTTCGAAAGAAATGACATTTTGTGTAAAATGGCATAACTTTTTTTTTGAAAAGCTCTACACGTATTTTGTAAGTCAACTATTATGAATAGTGAGTTGTATAAACATGACAAAAAATCTTGCTTACAGCATCATCAGAGTCATGACTCCAAAGTTGACTCATGGTTGACTTCGAGTGAGGGACCATTCATGCTGACTCTAAGATTGAGAACAAGAATAAGCAAAAAAATTCAGCTACACACAAACCAATGGTACTGTTCATGCTAGTTTCCATAACGATAAATATTTCTACTCTTATGAAACTTCGATTAATTTCGGCACATTTCGTGATTATCATACGATCTAATGATTATAGTACACCAGCTCATTTAATATCGAGGTTAGATACGTTTGCTTTTTAGTTGTCACTTTAAATCAGCTGAGCTGAAGCCACGAGAGCGCATGCCTGTTTTCTACAAGAGCAAGTTCAGCATGAACTGTCTACGACAATGCTATGATTATTCTTGTTCTTATTCTTACAGTGAGCATGAACGATCCCTGACTCTATTTTGGCATTAAAGCGACAATATTTCAAGAACGGTTAGTGATAGGTACATAAAACCTAATACATTTTTTATTCTAGTTGTTACGGGGAATCCAAATTTCCAAAAATATACAGGGTGTTCTATTTGAAAAAAAAGGCACTTGTACAAATTTCTTTTCGGTGATAACGATTAGATGCTCAATAACGCGCTATTTAAAAATATATAAGGTCGGTATAGGTTATTTTTAATAATAACGGTTCTATAAGGCTGGGCCCTAATAGTCAGACATTGAATAATTTCTCAAATGAATCTTAGTTTTTCTGTTTTGTTATGTCGATCAACACAAATACATGGAGTAAGTCAGATCACACTCACTGTCATAACGTAGCGTTTGGGAATTTTAACCATTTTTTAAAAAATTTTCGAGGGATCAACCCGATCAACCACTGTTCTGAATTTGTACACAGACTGCCGATGACTGCCGTTGACTGGCTATGACTGCCTATGCTGTGACTGCCATTGACTGCCGATGACTACCGTTGACAGCTCAATTTTTGTACATTGACTGCCGAGAGTGGGTAACCGTTCGAAAATATCGAATAATTCCAAGATTCTTAGATTAAACAGACCTCTAACCAGGGCCGGATTTAAACTTGATAAAGCTCTAAGCTATTTGAGATATGGGGCCTTTTATAAGCTCAGATGTTATATGTCAGTAAGTATATATGACAATTGCTCACTCGGACAATTGTTTTGGGGCTCCCCAAGAAAGTGAGAAGCTATAGCTTGTGTAGCTTATACGTAAATCCTGCACTGCCTCTAACGTAGAAATCGCGGGATTAGAAAAAATTTTTATGATTGTAATCCAAACAGATGAAGGTGAGATTACTGCACTGAGAAGAACTCTATTAGTCGATAAACTGTATTAAATGTCAGAAACTATAAGTACAAGTTAACGATTATTAATTATTGTCAATGAGGCCATTTTCACCCATCGATTCAAGGTAACATATGTTTCCGAAGTTCGAACCCAATTAATATTCGAAGGCCAATGTTAATGACAGTTTTCTTCTAAAGCTGTTACAATTAAATACAATTTACAGTTAAAAGCAAAGTAACCGAAAAATAGAGCTTGAGTACCAATTACGATAGAATAGATAGAAGATACTGCCGTAGAGTTTGTATAGAAAAGAATGAGTGTTGGAGAAGAAAATTAAGGTATTATGTAGATGAAACTGATGAAGATGATGATATGAATGTGATTAGCAAATAGCAACACGTTCTTTTGTTAAAAAAAATGATTAAGTTTCCTCGTTCCAGTTTCCATTTATGTTCATGGTCCATGGTCAAGTACGATTGCTTAGAATAAATATTTGTAAATATCTAAGGATAAAATAAATTACGTTTTGCATTCAACATCTTCAAACATAACGGAGTTATGAGAATTTTCCCAAACTAAAGAAAGTGTCGTTTTTGATTAAGGCCGATATTAGACTGTCATAGCTCTTTGACAAAGATCTTTATAAAATATTTTAGAGTATGTATTTTACAGTATGTAAAATATTTTATAATAAAACTTTTAAAAAAGATCTTTGTCAAAGATCTTTGAGAGTCTAATACCGACCTAAAACACTTGAAGACGAATATTCGATTAATCTGCTACTGATTATAGAGTATAAAATAGTAGTTTATGATATGCGTGTTAAAAGGGACGGGTTATTTTGTAAGTTTGAGAAGATTACGAAACGAGTGAAACGAGTTGAGTAACTCAACGAACAAAATAAAATCACTTTTAACACAAATGTCATACAATATTTTTTATATTTCGGCCTTTAAAATTAAAAATTGTAACAAATTTAAAATTTCAAAATTGAGGTTATTTTTTGTTGGTTGGTACTTCTGTTTATAATATAATGACAGTACTGACGATTCAAAATTTTCTAACTATAAAATTATATTTTTTTTCGTCTAAAATGTATTGAATTGAAATAAAAATTAAATAAAGACCTAAGTACATAAATATTAAATATTCTTTAAAATTTTAATACACAAAAATAACGTTTATTACAAAATATAAATTATTTAAATTCCTTATTGAAATTTATCGCATGCTAATGTCATATTTTTGAACAATTAAAAGTTTACTATTTTCACAAATTTTTACAAGTTAAATTTCTAGATCAATTTTTTTCTATAAAAGAAGTTTTAATTTAAATCTATAAAAGTACACACAGTCCAGTTTTTGGTTCCACCATTAGGTGATTACCATAAACATGGTATTTACCTGTCGTGTCAACCGTTGACGTTTTTCACTATTAATAAGACAATTGGAACTTAAATTTATTGAAAGTCCGTTTGGCCTGATTGATAGAAGTGCGACTTCTGCGGTGCTATTCTATGTTGGTGTTTAAAAAAAGCGATAAGCTTTTGACGTATAAAAGCGATAACTTTTCGATGTAGTCAAAAAAATTATATGAACTTATATTTAAACATTTTATACTTAAATTTTTTGATTTAACGGCTATTATGTTCATTTTTGGATTTCTAATTAAAAAAAAATAAGTTTGAATTGAAAACATGGCAATTAAATTAAACTTTTTGTGTGAATATGAGAGAAACTGAGGTTATAAATTCAATTGAATTTACAAGTTTTGGCGCGGCGTTTGAAAATTATTTATGAGAGTTTTGATCGTGGTTTTTTTAATCTAATTGTTATTGAGAAAGAGCTTGTTCTTACGACTAAGTTTATTATATCGTTTTCCCAAATACAATGGATTGGATTGTTGAATTGGATGCATGGATTGTTAAGAATTATTATCAAGATATAATAGAAACGAATTCTAAAAAATTAAGGTAGTTTGTATTTGTAAAATACAGGAAAATTATCTTATTTGATGACTGTTGAATTTAGATAATTTGTTGTTGGGGATGTTTAGAGGCATTTAGATTTGAATTTGTAGTAGGGTCTTTTAATGTTGTTATCGAATAACTAAACAAGCCCAAATTTTTAATGCTGACATATTTGCAATGTTTTTTCTCAGTAGGTATCTACTGTGAAATTTTGGTAACTTGTGAGCTATAGTCAGTATTGTTTCTTTTCCCGTGATCTTGAAATGCTAATTCTATAATTCAAAACAAATTCCAGAGTTGTCTGCGTGTATGTTTTGCATCTATAACATAAATTTAGGAAAATATGACATATGACCCCTATTACTCGAATTTACGTCGAAGTCTTGAGATTATTCTTGAGTAACTTGAATTATCATCTTATTTAATTAACATCTAGAAGTTCAATTTGAATTTCCGATAGCCTTCATACCACTAAAAATTACAATGCTTTGTTTGAAACCATACAATAAGTCGTATTTTTTTAATTCATAACTTCTAACTGAAACTCAACTAGAGTGAAACTAGGTACCATAATTCGAAACAGTTTTCATTTCCCTTGAAATTTTTAGCGAAGTTCCACTTTTACAATATAAAAACGACAACCACATAATTTGAAATCATTTAAGTTCCGGTTTAAGGATCAAAAATATTCAAAATGAACAGACAAGGATATCCTAACCTAAACTTTTCGCTTGACATTTGTGGTGAAGAAATAACACGGAAACAACAGTGAAACACCAATGTCCCTAGAACGATCTCCGTTAACTACCCGCGACTTTTGAAATTTAAAAGTTCGGTTTTTCTTACTTTACCGACACATAACCACTTAATATGTGGTATAAATAAAGATGAAAACGACTGATTAGTGAGTTTAATTATTTAATTTAGTTAATACATGTATTGTTAATAATTAATATTTATAATTAAATTAATTAATAATTGAGTATTTTAAAAGTCACGCGTCGGTAAAGCAAGAAAAACCGAATTTTATGTATATGTCGACAGTCTGAAAAGCAATAAAATATTTGCTTTTGAAAATTGGACGATTTTTAAACATTTTTATTTTTTAACACCAACTTTGAGAGCCAATAAACTTTTAGGGCTATTTGACATGTACTAAGTATCGTACTAACTGTTAGTAACTGAATCAATTCAAGGAGCAAAAGCACGGGAATCTAAGCTTTAATGTCGTCAGTAGAAATTTTAACGTACCTATGACCGTGCACGACGTTAAAGCTTAGATTCCCGTGCTATTGCTTCTTAAGTTGATTCAGTTACTAACAGTTAGTACGATACTTAGTCCATGTCAAATAGCCTTTAGGGATTAATTTTTGGATATAAATTTTAGCTCAAGATCTCAAGAACTCGCTTTAGTTATAGTTGGTCGGTGGTTTTTAGAGACGTTTTGTCTGAAACAAGACGCTTTGGGGAGTAATTTTGAAATGTTTGTTGCAAATGAATAAACTGCATATTTTTTATAAACGTACGAGTACCTATAGAGAGTACGGATAGTTGCCAAATGCAATTAGACATGTTCTCAATGGTTCTCAGTCACCAATTCAGCCACATATTTATACAATAAACCTTTAGCATTATTTTCACAGGACTTGATTTTCTGTGGCAAACAGTTACAAAAAACAGCACAAAACCTGTTTGTTATCGTTCGTAAGTACGTTTCGCAGTATTACGACCGTCTACATTTTAATTTTTAGAACAAAAAGATTCGAGTAAAAATTCAAAACTTTATTTAAAAAAAATAAGTAAATAAGTAATTTTCAAATTCGAATAAATTTCTAACCTATAATGTTCTAATATTCACACAAAAACATTCATTCAATTGGCAAGTTGTCACTTCAAACTTAATTTTTTTTAATTAGGAATCCAAAAATCAACATAATAGTGGTTAAATTAAAAAATTTTTAGTTATCGCTTCTCAACACTTTCTTAACTACCCAAAACGATGCCGCGATAGCAAACCACGAAACTTATCGCTTTTGTGACGTCAGAGGCGAAAACCCTTCCTTTTTTAAACCCCCCTTTTAAAAATTAATGTTTAATTTGCTTGTCACTGTTATTTCGTCCAATAAAATGCGTTAAAGATAACCCACGTGACAGCGAGTAGCAACGTCGAATAAATATTCGACGTAAATCTTATCGAATTTTTCCTTATCGCGGTGTTTACGAACACCAACATAGAATAGCACCGCAGGTTATCAAGGTCGAGGGTTCGATCCCCGAAAAATTAAAAAAAATATTTAAAAAAAATACATAATACCAACTTCGAAAAAATAAATTTGACTACACTTTTCAGACACGCCTTCAGCTATTACGAAACTACTTTCGGTATCGTAATAGCTCCATTACAGAACCGAAATATAAAAATGTAATTTAATTTAATTTTCTAATGATCTTGCGTTTCTAAAACTTTAAAAATTTTTAGTCGTTATTTTGTATCGTAAAAAATAACATAAAGTTACATAACGTAACATAACATAACCTAGAAAAGTTGAGTAAATTAAGAAAAGTAGGTACAAGATAGAAAGTTCTGGTTTGGTATGCGAATTTAGACTAGCGAACTGAGTAACTTTCTGCAAAAAACAATAGATTCCCAAAAAAAAGAGCGTCGATGATGTGATAAATGTCGAGTTTAGTATTTTTTGATAGCTCTTTTGAGCTCCTAAAAAAATTTCCCAATAAGTTTTATTCTAAAGTGAACCATTTTCAAACTACAGTCGAAGAACTAAATTGCCAATTTTCAGTTTTTTTCCGTTATTTCGGTAACCGCTTTGAATTTTGAAAATTTTCAAATAGATTCTTATAGCTTATGAAAATAAGGAACTTTTTGCTAAATTAAGTAATCTCGTAAGGCTTACCGTTTCCGAGATCCTATGGTTGATACCACTTAAGAAATCAAGCTTAATAGTTTTTGAAATATGAAAATGTGTATTAATATTTTAAAGGAAGTTCCGGATCTCGGCCAAGATTTTCCAAATGTAAGCAACAAAGCATCAAGTGCGATATAAACTTGTGTAAATAAAGCTGTAATAAAGCTTGAAACTATGTTCTATATTCCAAAAGACTCCTTATACACTACGCCGTAGCATATTTTGTTATACCATTATTTTACAATTTCGTTCTTGTCTCTTACGGCCCTTTTGAGTTGAAAAAAATGCCTGAGTTCCAAAAACTGTGTTTACGTTAAAAGAAGTTTATAGTCGAATAAAAAGACTCTATAAAATATGAATTTGAAAAGCTAAAAATTTATCGGTGAGGTAGAGTTTAATCTTTTGGAATTTTAGGGATAATTTCGCACTTTAATAACTGTGACGAAATTGTGTCAACTTTAAGTATTACGTACGTTACGTAAGTACTACATTGCAATAAAATTGTTCTGGCTTTCTTGAAAAAGTAGTTTTGAAAACTTTAGTCCATTTAACAAAATGATAACATTAAAAAGCTACTTATCGATATAAAATAAAACGTATATTTTATGCATTTTGGGCGTACTCAATTTAATTCGGCACGGTAATAAATTTTGTTGATGATACTAAATTTTTAAATAGTGGTTCGGGTATTTATACCCAACAACCAATTTATTGACAATCAGTGATCGTGTTCGTAATAAATTATTATTGTATCCAATATCAGTCAGAGGTATGGCAGCAGCTTCTGGTGCACTACAACAGGTTCTGATTAACATAATCCATACCTCCGGAATGCAAATTGCAAACTGCTTTTGCGAGGCGTGATTACTGTTGTACTTCACCGCCTAGTGTTTACTAGAAATCACATCGAATTAATTCCAATCTCCTCCACTATTACACTTTACTACAAATCTATTTCTTGCGAATTTTACAATTTATTCGAGCACGATTTTATAATTAAAAAAAAAATTTAAACTCATTTATCGTAAATTTTAATTAATTTTTTAATCAAAAAAATGTCTTTGCATTCACGAACGCTATCAGTCATTCTTATCAACTGCAAAAGTTGAATAAAAGGGGTGCAGTAAACCGATAAATGATAAGGGAAACAGAGAGGCAGTTTGAAATGGCTTTTCAAGTTAGAATTTTGATCTTGTACGACTTGCTAAGGAGGAAACTCGAGATTAACGTTTAAATAAAGTTCTCGCTTAATAAATAAGATTTGTCTCTAAGCAGAGCTTAAAACGGTTTGTTACTGCGACTGTTTAAAAATCGTCAAAAGGATAATGAAGAGCCGAGGCTATGGAATTCTGAACAAAATCGTTGAGTATCAAAAAATCTTTTGATAAAAAAATTGAAAAACAAAAAAAAAAAAAAAAAAAAAACAGACCATGTTGATAAGCTTTCCTCTGTGCCATTGCTCATTATGTCTATTGTGAGAGCTTAAACATGTTAAGAGATCGAAAGGAAAATGGAGGTAAATAAAAACAATTTTGTTGCTTTGAAAATGGATTGTAAAATTGTCTTTAGGTTACAAGAGCATTTAAAACTGTGTTACCTACATAGGAAAGCGATCGACGTCGTCGGTGGCGCGGTTACATAATTCATCGTGTGTAACAATTTCAGCATAAAATCGCGAATTGATTGTAAAAAAGCGGTTAATAAAATATGCATAACCTATATAAATAAATATAGATCAAATTGGTAAAAACAATGTTATAAAATTGTTTATTTTTCTATGAGTCTAGACTGACGCTTCTTCAGTGAAGTCAACGACCATTTGGTGCCGGTCACCTGAAAGTCGCAAACACCGGGTCATACTTCAGTAAAGTTCACGGGGCGCCACGACGACTATCCTACATTTTCGTAAATTTTTATTTCCTTTTTCTTTTCTTATTTTTCCTATATATGACTTTGACGTTGTTAGATCGTTTTGTTCAAAAATAGATCTATAATTTCATCTACAATTTCGCATCAACAGATAAAACAAGTTATTTTAGTTGGGGAAAAAAGAAAGTTGGGAAAAATAATGGAAAATGTTTTCACAAAGTTTGAGTGCATCTATTATTATTTATCTACAGGGTGATGGTAATTTATTTTGCTTTCACAAAAATTGCCAATGAGTCATTGAAAATTTGTACATCCTCTTGTTATCTTTTCAGTGAAAATTTTTATTTCACACTTTCCATTCTAATTTTTATAATGACTTATGTAATCACATTTACCTCTATCTCGCTTATTCGGATACTTGAGCTCTATAAAAGTCATAAAATACCTCTGTACTAGAGTGCAGTAAGAACTGATTACTGAAAGTATATAGAGTTTTGGTTCTGGAGTTCCTACAGCTACTAAAACAAAAAATTTCCACTAGGGTATTGAAGGCAATGAAGCCCACGGAAAGCTTACGAAATGAAGTTAAATCATAGAACCTGTGGGAGAACCTCTAGTGGACAAAATTGTAGAAACTGTCAGATTGTCATGAAATTTTGTTTGCCGAGCATGTAATTTTTATATGTGGTGATAATAAACGCCTGTAAGAGCTGTAAATTAACGCTTATTATTAATTATCTTTAAGACCATGCTTCAGAGACCATATTAACCCTTCGATCCAAGGTAACATGTATTTCTGAGCCCTATAAACGTTAAACTAAAGAGTTTATAAAACAGTCGCATTAGGAAGACAAACGGAGGTCTCCTAAATGGACTTTGCCGTAAAACGTTTGGACATTAACTCCGCATGAGGGTTGGATTCCTGTAACTATTAAAGTAGCGTGGCGATTCGCTAAGCTAGGTACCTTTTACTCTTCTACCAATTTCTAAAATTTTGTAAGAGAGGGATAGAGAGTAAGTAGCGCAGCGTATCGCTACGCTACGCTAATAGCTCCGGGATCCCAGCGCTGATAGGGAGTCAATGTCCAAACGTTTGGACATTGACGAATTTTGATGAAATTTTTTTATTGAGTTCTAAATACCCTAAAGATCAAAGTTTATATTGTTAAAAAGTGTGCATTTGCCTCATCATCTTTTTAAACCACTTCTTGTGAATTCAATTTTGAAAATCATAAAAATTAGCTGAAAAAGAATTTTTATTTCAAAATTTTGGGTGCAAATGCTTACGGGTTTGATAATTAGTAACTAAGCAACAAATTTACGGAAAAAAAAATTTTGAAAACGCATGATGAAATTCTTATTAACATTTACTTAATAGTAACTAATGAAGCACTTCTAGGCATCTCAGAAACTTCAAATTTGGCACCAATGTATATAATGTCCTCAAGATTAATAAAAAAAGTCTTCAGGTCCTGAAAACCCTCTGGGAGTCGATTGAAGGGGGAGGGGGGGACACCCCCGTACTTTCTAGAGGAAATCGTACCTTTTTAGGGATGTCTAGAGTGTAATGTACAATGACACCAAATTTCAAGTTCTTAGGATGCTTAAAAGTGCTTGTGACTCAAAGTAACAAAATCACAAGAATTGGTTAAAGAGGCGATGAGGCAAATGCACACTTTTTCACAGTATAAACTTTGATCATTAGGGTATTTAGAATTTAATAAAAAAGATTTCATTAAAATTCGATCAAGGAGTTGGTTCCTCTCAGTGTTATTATATTTCAGCAAATTCGTAAGATGACGTTACTTGGAGTTACAAACACTTTTAAGCATCCTAGGAACTTGTAATTTGGTGTCGTTGTAGAACACACTCTAAAGATCTCTAGATAAGTCGAATTTTTTTAATAAAAAACGGGGGTGTTGTCCCCCCCCCCCTTTCAATCGGCCCCAGAGGGTTTTCAGAACTTGAAGACTTTTTTTTATTAATCTTTAGGACATCATATACATTGATGCCAAATTTGAAGTTTCTGAGATGCCTAGAAGTGCTTCATTAGTTACTATTAAGTAAATGTTAATAAGAATTTCATCATGCGTTTTTAAAATCTTTTTTTCCGTAAACTTGTTGCTTAGTTACTAATTATCAAACGCGTAAGCATTTGAACCCAAAATTTTGATATAAAAATTCTTTTTTCATGATTTTGAAAATTGAGTTCACAAGAAGTGGTTTAAAAAGATGATGAGGCAAATGCACACTTTTTAACAATATAAACTTTGATCTTTAGGGTATTTAGAAATCAATAAAAAAAATTTCATCAAAATTCGTTCAAGGCGTGGGTACTTCGCAGTTTATGCTCTTTTCAGTCTAATATGACTCCACTATTTTAGCGCTATTTATTTTCTTCTTATAGGAGATCAGTGATAGTCTTTCTAAACTAAAATAAGTGGATCTATGAAAACTTCACACTGTAGTGTTTCTGAACATTCTTCTGTTTCCCATTTCTTAATATTAAATATTGTGGCACTCTCTTGGCAGATCTTTTGAAAATTATATAGATTTGATATTACTGCACTTGAACCGCATCGGCCATTAGGGAACCTTTGCAATTTCATGACCGGAAATTTGGAATTTTCTGAGAATTTTTCTGCTAGTGGTCTTGTTATAACCTATTAGGTATAAGAGAGACTAGGGCTTCTCGCGAATCTCGTGAAACTGCAAAAATCTCGCGTTCTTGCCTCGCAAAAAACTTCGAGATCTGAGGCCAGAAACGCTCATTTCTCGCGAGAAATCTTGCAAGTGAAGCTATAGAGGTTTCACGCGAGTCTCGCATTCTCGCTTCGTCAAAAATTTCGAGATAACGCTAATTTCTTGAGAGAAATTTTGCAAGTGAAGCTATAGAGGATTCACGCGAGTCTCGCATTCTCGCCTCCCAAAAAATTGCGAGAAGCTAGCCGAGAAACCCTCATTTCTCGCGAGAAATCTTGCAAGTGAAGCTATAGAGCTTTCATGCAAGTCTCGTATTCTCGCATCATCAAAAATAGCGAGATGCTAGGCGAAAAACGCTTATTCCTCGCGAGAAATCTCTCAAGTAAAGCTATAGATGTTTCACGCGAGTCTCGCATAAAAATACGAGATGCTAGGCGAGCAACGCTCATTTCTCGCGAGAAATCTTGCAAGTGAAGCTATAGAGGTTTCACGCGAGTCTCGCATTCTCGCCTCGCAAAAAAATACGAGATGCTAGGCGAGCAACGCTCATTTCTCGCGAGAAATCTTGCAAATAAAGCTATAGAGGTTTCACGCGAGTCTCGCATTCTCGCCTCGCAAAAAATTGCGAGAAGCTAGGCGAGCAACGCTCATTTCTCGCTAGAAATCTTGCAAGTGATCTTTCATGCGAGTCTCATATTCTCGCTTCACCAAAAATAGCGAGATGCTAGGCGAAAAATGCTTATTTCTCGCGAGAAATCTGGCAAGATTTCCCAAAAAAATTTATGGGTTTAATAAATATTAATAAATATCATCGAGGCTTTACGCGAGTCTCGCGAAATTGCGAGAATCTTGCATTCTCGCCTCGCAAAAATTGTAAAGTGTCGCAAGTTAAGCTCTAAGTTCATCGAGCATTGAAGCGTTATTTGCAGCTATTGAAAATCATTTCCCAATGTTGAAGAGATTTAGAAAATACTTTAAAGCCTATGCAGCAACAGCAGCAAATGAGTGGCGCCCACTTTTGGGGTATTTTAGGAATGGGAAATGAAAAAGGTTTTTGGAACACCACTATTAAGGTTAATTTTTATAGATTTTTAAGCACTGAATACTCCTTCATTGGAAAACTACTAATATTAGGCAATATTAGGGTCGATTCTTGTTCACTGGAGCTTTAGGAAGAATTTAAAACCAAAAACGTTTCTGTAGGTTAGTTAAAACTGCAACAAATAAATTTTGTCTGATTTTAACCGATATTGAGTATTTTCAAGGTCTTTTCACTCCATAGATCCTTAGAAAAGGTGAATTATAAAGAGATTTTATCGAACCGGCGTCAATCGATTATTTTCGGTGTCTGCAACAATATCTAATCATAATATGACGTCATTGTTTTAGTTTTTGTAAGAATCCGGAATTTATTAGAACAATAGGACAGAGCCAATGCGCTATAACGAAAATGTGTCTGGTACCATTTGGTGGCATCAGTTTTTGAGATACAGAGAAAGAAAGAGTACTCGCTCTCTCTATCTGTATTTTATGCTACGCAAGATATTGGTTCCGTTCTATTGTTCTAATAAATTTTGAAACTATAGCAACGAATATAGGGCAGGTGGGTTAAAACTAATTTCTAACTATCCCTGAAATACCATCAGTTGAAGAAGAGGAGCAATATTATAAACTTCACGTCAAGAGGCAAAAAGTGGTGTTTGAATTTGGGGTTGGTGTTCATAGACTGAAGCCAATTGGCCCTGAGTCCTTTATTACTCCCTCAATCAGTACCCTCGACACATTATTGAAAAATAATACGCTTATAGTCCACAGGAAACGTTGGGCTAACTGTACCAGCTGCAAGTTTGCTAAAAGCGCCATCTAAAATGTACGCTAATTATTACCTACGGTTGTCTCATAAGAACGTACGTGCCATAACTGGCCTTCTCACTGGACACTTTCGACTGAACACGCATCTATATAGAATAGGGGTTGCTGACAGCTGACAATTGTAGAGGATGAAATAATGGAACACGTGCTTTATTACTGCCCTGCGTTAACGCTAATTCGAGGATCCATGTTAAGGGAATATTGGCCTAACGTGGTCAGTAGCAGCGACACTTCACCCTTCAGTATCTTTGAGTTCATCCAAAGGTTGGGATGGATCAAGAACTGAAGGAAAGGAAGGAGTTGCTAAAGGGAGGCAGCACAATGGGCTCGAACAAGTGATAAGTACTTTTGCCATTTCTAACAGTTTATCTCTATAAAAACGAATTTCCTCTTCTTTAACAAATAGTTTTTCTTTACATTTTCATTTTCTCTCATGGAGAAACTTCAGATTACCATTGTTAGCTTGTCATTGCTTTGCCATGATCAGTATTTAGAAAAGAACATTTTGTTCATAAAGAACAGTGCTGATAGTAAAGTATTTTTAAAACGGACCTACACCTCTTGACGACCTGGTACTACTGCTAATAATTAAATATAGACATATTCATCCTACCGCCCTAAATGGTATACAGGTTGGTTCAATTTAGATTCAGTGCTTGTAGAAATTTTGAAAGATGTAAGAGATCCAAAGTTGGACAATTGGAGCTAAATCTTTTGCCAGGATTTATATTAAAAATATTGTAGCTTTTTAGAGGTTTTCCCTTTCAGTTTTTCGAATCTATTTTAAAAACGAAGAAGCAAAGCTAAGATATAAAATAACTCACCCTGTATAATGCGTATATTAAAATATTTTAAAGCAATTATTTTTACCCCCAATAAACAAAATTATCCTACAATATTATTATTTTTATTATTTTTAATAAATTACAATTTTGATTGATTAATTCAAGTTAATAATTATTATGAAGTAAAACGTTTATTAAAAAACCTTTTAAGAAAATTTAAAAACCACTACCCAGTATAAGTTCAATTAAAATCTGTTTAAGAAAGCAACACGTCGTATAACAAAATAAAAAATAAACTACATCGAAAAAAAATTATTTCTTTAAATTTTCACATAAAATTCTAGGTGGTCCTAAATTAAGGAACGTAAACTCCACAATAAAAATTAAAAAAAATATTTTTGTTACTCTTATATAATTAAGTAAATAATGAAATTAGTTATTATAATTTTGTTTTAAGTAAAAAAAAAATGGCGCATTTATTCTACTTAAAATGCGCCATTTTATGTGCATTTCATCATGCAATTTTTAACGTTTTAAGTTGATTAATATAGTGTATTGCGGCGTGATTTAAGTTTCAAATTAAAATCTGTACACACATGTTTTACATGAGTTTAATTACAGGTTCGTGAGATGTAAGACCATGAGAATATAAATCTTATGGATGCACATAACATACTAAAATGATTTCTTCATGTTTTCATTTTAATTGTTCCATTTTTTAAACTTTAACTCAAATTCACTAAGTGGCTCTCAAATACGCGATGAAAGGGATCTATTTAAGTCTGCCAGAGTGCGCTAATATCAATTTTCAATGATAGTTCTTCAAAATGGAATTTTAAGAAACGCGAGCTTCAGCTTGAGCGTCGACAGGTGCCAAAAGAATCCAGGAAAGACAATCTACAATTGGAGACAAATTTTGCTTTAAAAGCGAAAATATGTAGTTGAGGAAAGATTAAATTAATATCAGAAAAAGAAAATTATTAGATCACCGATAAAGTGCCTATAATAAATGTCTGATCTCTACTCAGTTCATCGGAAGACTTATAAAAGAATGCATTAAAACATAATGCATGGAATTATAAAATCAAAAAATATGAAAAATTGAAAAGCTATAAACGTATACCTACTCTGTTATTTTATTTCCTATCAATTCAATATTTTGAAATTTATATCCAAATATTAACATAAAGGCGCCACCATTAATTTATGTGACAAACAAATAATTTATAGAAAAAAACTAATAAAATTTATTCCATAATTAAGTTCTAAACGTAAAAGTAAAGCTTAAGTTTGTTTCTTCTACTATAAAGAAAGAATAAATAATTTATTTCCAAAAATTGATAGTTTTTTACGTAATATTATGAATTATTGATAATGCAAAGTCATCAAAATATTTTTTTCTATAGTCAATATTTACATATCGTATATTTCAATTAGGTAAATATGCGGCCCTAATAATATATTATTATTTTCTAACTCCAAAGTAAATTTCCAGAGGAATTTAAAGCAAATACAGGGTGGCCATTTTTACAATAAAGGTATTTCATAGACTGCAAGAGACTAAAGTTGGTTAAACTACAAAAAAGTTGCACATTTCCACGCGTTTTAAGGTCGTGAAAAGAAAACTAGTGCAACTTGTGTCGTTTTTGAAATATCCTGAAAAAACTGAAATCTTACGTTTCTTAATTTCGTGCCTTTTTAACATATCAAGGTCGTTTATGAGTGCTACAGTACAATAAACACCAATATTTTGCTATTTGTTGTGAAAAAATACAATATGGCGTCTTTCAGATTATCAAAACTGAAGATTTAGTTAGTTTAAAATTTTTTTGAAACATTCACTGGACAGTCCGTATTGAGTTATATAAACGTACCAAATCTCATAAAATTTCCATAATTAATAAAGAAGTTATGGGAAAAATAAAGAGCAGTTTTCAGTGTTTTTCAAAATATTGCAGAAGCAACACTAATTATAATTTTTTTCACGTTATTAAAAAGCAATTAAACGTTTATTTTGTGTAATTTGACTATCTCTGATGACTCTCTTTGGACTTCCTCATTGTTAAAGCTAATACCTTTGTATACAGGGTGATCACAAAGTAAAATATAATGAATTTTTCTGTAAAATATTTAAAATTATTTTATTTCAATTTTACATGAGGTATTTGGATCCACATTGAGTAATTATTTTCCGATTCTCTAACCAATAGTGAAAAATGTCCTGAATTAATTTAATTTTCGACTCATCCTGTACATTTGGGTACGTAAACCTATTATTGTAACTGTAAAAATTTCGAATTTGTGCTTTTTTTTTGATTTGTTACATAATAAAAATTTAAAATGCCACGTTCTTACGTCTTAATTAATTTATATTATTTAAATTAAATATCATTTAAACCGTTTTTTTTAAATAAATAATTAAAAAGTATCAAATTACAAATTTTTATGTTAAATTAGACAAAAATTCGAGACGAATAATAATAATAATAAAATATATTAAAAATCAGAAGCTAGCATAACAATAAAAATGTAAATTTATTATTTTTCGTACCAACTAACTTTAATAAATTAAAATTTATGTATTAAAATTTGAATTAGATATTATTAATATTATTATTTATTTATATTGTAAATGCATTTGATTATTTCTATGTTAAATTATCTATCTCATTGATGTTTTTATGTTTGTATATTATTATAGTGGTGTACCGAAATTGAATTAAATACCGTATGTATTTACACGTAACTCATTCATATGGTAATTTTAAGATAGGACAACATAAGTGTTAATAACTATTTTATACAGTGTGTTTCATATCACCTACGAGTAAAATTTTTTTTTTATTTAAAAATACAAGTAGAATTAAAAATTAAAATAAATATTAAATGCATCTACTACTTTAACCACAAGGGTAGATAAAGTAATACTTGAACTCTCCATACGCGCGTTCGGGCAAATTCGAGTTTATTTGCCTATTATTTCAGCATCGGATTGAAATATCGCGATGTGCCTTTGTGAAATCTTAGAATGATCTATTTACAATAGTTTGCCCAAGTCGCATCTCAATAACTGACGTAGTTTATTAGTAACTGACGAGCATAGGGACAGGGAAGTTATAACAGAACATCGAAGCCTGTAACTTGCGCCCTCTAGCGACTTTTACAAAACTATGGTTTGTTACTTATGTTAACACACTTGATTCAGTCGCAAACCAAATCTTATTAAAATCGATCAAGGGGTTTCTAAAATATTAACAAAATGGAATAATATTTTAGGGAGTTTTTTGGAATTAGCTCACTTTTTTTTAAGTGGAGTGTGCTCGTAAAAAGTTTAATAACCATCACCATTCCAATGGACATAACTTTTGGGACAATTTGTATTTGATTGAAAAAAATTAAATAAAATCTTCTTTTATGTTATTTTAAGTGATAACATAAAACGCTTACGACGTGATTTTGAAAAGTTAACGAATTAAGTGAATTACCATTTAAAAAATACATCTATCTCTTCATGGTTTATTCATGAATAATAATATAAAGTTAAAATCCATTTGTGAGAATAAGATTTTGAATTAAGTTAGTGATAGTAGAGGATTTTAGACGAGTATTATAAAAATGTTATTAAATTTTATAAAATAGAGTCTAAAACGTAAACAGGGCGTTTTAAGGTGGTTATCTTAAATCATGTCTTGATTATGATTATTTGAAACGCTTTTGGCAATTTGCGAGTAAATGGGTGGAACGAGGGCAACCTTCTGTAGTTAACGTGTCATTATGCATTTTTGCTGAGTGCGGTATTTTACTGGTTTAATTTTAGGCTTACTCACATAAAAGTACCGCCTGTAATTTTTATAAAACGCCTACCGTTTATATCTACTTTTCGGTAAGTTAATTATTAATCAATTATAAATTTTTCCAAGATATCATGATTTTACCTATCTTCGCGGACACAACTTGTGTAAGTTATTTAGGGAAGTTTTTAACGTGGACAAAAAAAATTGTTATGATAATTTTTGTGTACATTAAATATTAAGCAAATTTTTTTAATGTTACGACTGCTATTAAGTCGAACCCTTATTATTATACAAAGTAGGGTCTTGTAATTTTATAAATTGATTTTAAATAATAATCTAGTATTTTTTTTTATTTCAAATTATCTAAGCTGATGGCAAGGACCTCTATTTAACTGATTTAACTTATGAATTATGAGATCGTTTCTTGTTATAATAAAATCCATAATTTTAAATGTACAATTTGATTAAAAAATAATTAAAAAAAATTATAAAAAAATTATATAAAATTTCAAAGAAGTGCTTATAATGGTACCTAGTAAAATTTTCATTGTATGGCTCTCTTTGGAAAAGATAAATATTACAATGTTTTTCAACTATTTCTCGGGATATATTTAGAAAATGGTATGAAATCGTAAATTAGTAATTTCCTGAGATTTGCTTTTTCCATTATTTAAAAAAAATCGGAACTTGGCCAAGATTCAGACATTCGAGTATTATTGTATTATTAAAGTTTGTTCAAGTTAAAGCTACTGTAGTTTTATGTAGCCACGAAGTCTTTGTTTTACTTTCGGTAAATGAAAATTTGATCAAATAAATTTTTAAGTGTTTTGAAATTATTTCGAATTGAACTGTGTTTTCATTAGACACTACTTGCTGTAAAATTTATTGCTAATTTATTTCAATGGTCTGTATGCTGGGTGACAACATAGAACGCCGGAAAATAACACTAGAAAACAATTTTTTGAGGATTCTTGCTCTCTACGTTATCATACAGAGATGATAATGGAATTCATAGAGAGAAATAGTTGATTATGATATAAAGACGAAAAATAGAATTTCTCAAACGAATACGTGATATTGCTGGATAAGGGGAAGCCGAGTCTAACAAACGTATGAGTCCGAATAACATTTTCGTCCGTGTGTCATACAATATTTTTTATTCAAATATTAAAAATTTTTATTTTATTATTGGCAATCTGACAGATATTTTAATTTAATTATATCAAAGTCTGTTAATTAACAAATTTTAAACGCGGAAAAAAATAGTTTTCGCCCTAGACGAAAAATGTTATCTAGCAACATAGCAAAAGATGGTGCTTTGATGAAAAGGTTAACTTTTCGTCCAAATAACTTAATCACAAAATGTCACTTTTCGATACAAGGGAATAAAAAATTTTTTATGCTACTGACAACATCAAAAATTTTAAGATACATATTTCTTAAAATAAAATTATTTGATTTAAATACTGTTGTAATCCTTCTTTTACCATGGAAAAACAATATAAAATCTAAAAAATCAAAAATAATAATTTCTGACAAATTGAATGAAATTCAGAAATAAAATGTTGAATATTATTATTTGTGACGTTTTAGATTTTCTATTGTTTTCCATGGCAAAAACGATTATATTTAAATAATTTCAAAAATTTACTAAAGAAACTCTCTATTATTTCTATCTTTAAATAAAATAGGTTAACATCCTTAAAGTTATGTTTTCTAAGTATAATTCTAGCAAGTAGCAACCCTTATAATTTGTCTATAATTATTTATTGATCCAGTAAACCTAACAAAACTAACATTTTTTTAAAAAAAACTCCATATCTTAGTGTTAATTTGAACAAATTGGGGTTCCACAGAGCTCAATTATAGGCCCTTTGTTTTGTGAACTATGTGTCATAAAACACTAAGCTACACATGGCTACACGCAAATTTGTTTCACCAGTTTTATAGAATTCAACAGAACAATACCTACATACATCATACCATACCGCTACTACAATGACAGAAGATCGTATGTGATGCGATGGGGACTGCTGTACACCCCCTTTAATGCGGCCTATACACGGTGAATACCTCAGCTATCTTGCATTTTTTTTTAATAAATGGAATGAAGCTCGGTACATAATAGTTTACTGAAACCATATAGAGTAATTTTGTCCGATAAGACCAAAGAAACATTTGAGGGGGCGCTGCACACCCCCTTTTTTAAAAATCTGGTATTTGCCGCAGAGTTGGACTGACCTCATTTGGCCCCGTCGGCAACAACTGTAATTTGGCCCCATATCCGACTCCGTTTGGCCCCAAAAAACATTTTTTGGCCCCGTTTAGCCCCAAAAAGCATTTGGCCCCGTCGGAAATTGCCAACCTGTCCAGTCCGACCCTGATTTGCCGTACTTTCTTGTGAAAAGATCTGATACTGACCTGACCGTATTTTGTCCTGAGAACCTACATTTTAAGGGTGTTGAATCTATTAAATCCATCTGTAACCATTTGGAATCCATCTGACCAACTCCATGGGCTTAAAATCGCCATGTTTGTCCCTATACTGCTATTAAAAACGATCTTTCAAAAATTTTAAAGTCGAACCAGTAAGGCATTGTTTATCAGCATTTTTTATCTCATCTCACAGAATATGGTTCCAGTAAACTATCTAGCAAGTTTCATTTGCAGTATCATTTTACTGGACCCCTTTTAGAAGATGAAAAAAAAACGGTTTTGGACCCAAGGGATGCTCAAACGAATTCAGTGTGGTCACAGATCGATTCAACAGACCCAAAATATTCATCAAAAATAACAGTGTTAAACAGGTTAATATTATTTTTTCACTTACGACATTCGTAAGTGAAATTAAAAATTTCTGAGATAACACCGGATATATCTGTTTTGAGGTCCCCCGAAACGATCTAGACCATTTTTAGAAAAAAGTCTGTGTGTGTGTGTGGATGTAGTTCCCCACGAAATCTCTGAAACGACCGAACCGATTGACTTGAAATTTGGCGTAAGGTCTTATCAGATAACAACGGAGTGCAGAAAGGAGTTTGTTCAAAATCGGTCCGCTAGGGGGCGTGCAATTAAGGAAATTTTGTTTTTTTTAAATGGCACTATATAATTTTTTTTAAATCATCCGATAGAGAATTTTTTTCTCTATTCAATGATATAAAATTTTTTAACATTATTTTGTTTTAAAAGGAGTTTTTACGCAATCAAATATCTAATAATATTTGGCAGCTGACGTTCTGACAGTTGTCAAAAAATTTGACATTTGTCAAAAAATTTGACATTTGTCAAAAAATTTTGACGTTTATTTATTTTTATTCAGTGATTATAAAAATGTTCAGTATTCTTTTGTTTTCTAACTGTTTTGGTCTTAGAATAATCAACTCAATCGGAAAGTCTTGTGTTGACACAACAGATATTTTTTAATCGTTTTCGATACAGATTTTGTTTCCTCTTTTCAAAAATACAATACTTACTTGTGTATACATTTGCCCAAAAACAAATTGCCAAAACCTCTGCAATTTTGTAAACAGTCCACCACATGCAGATATCCGTGTATTTTGAAATTCGTGTTTGGGCTAATAAATGTTTTTTTTACGTGATTTGACGTTCCACTTTTGTTTTGTTTTTCGAGTTTCAACCACAATACAGAGTTTCAGGACCATGTGCACCCTGGATTAGGTAGTCTATTTTAACACTGCGAGATTAAGGAGTTTTAGAGCTCTTTTTACCGCACATTTTGTTGTGAAAATGTATGAAAGTGTTACATTATTGAAAAGAAGAGAAAAATGTCTACTAAATAAAATTATAAAATAAGTGGAGTGCTATTCAAAAACAATAGAGATGGAGCACCAGTGCTTCTATGGCTGGTAGAAAAAAAGTGAATTTATAGGATGATAACTAATAATTTGCCAAAAAACTTTTTATTAAAAAGAATAATTTTTATTCAAAATTGACCATTTTGAAGAACACTGTATAAAATTGAGTAAATAGCCGCTACTCTAACAGGAAAGAGCATTCCAGATAATCATATGTGAATGCAATGTCTAAATATAGCGATTTCCGATCTATTTCTCCAATATACATGATTGCTTATACTCCCACTTAAAAGGAAAGATTAGGACAGCCAATGATAATGTAAACTCGACGGAATGAATGAGTCATCCATGGTTTTCTAAAAGGGCATTTTCGTCGCATTTTCTCTCAAAAGCAACCTTTCTTCCGGATCTATTTATTCAATGCTGTATAACATCAACAAGTACAGGCCAACAAACGAGAACTTTCAGTTCAAATTCGCACAACGGGAAGGGAGACGACATTGGAAGTAACAGAGATGACCCTTTTGTTACTGCGCATCTTAAAATTAACTGAAAGTTCTAGTTTGTTGGCCAGTACGACTCTTTCTACTCTGCTGAAACGGTGCAAGGCCGAGTAACAAAAATTTACGTGAGACATACTAGAACTAGACCTCAGATGGATTTCCATGAATTTCACAACTTTTGAAGCTCTCGGACTGGTTTTATTATACATATAACGAATAACCAAAAGAACTCTTGTTTGGTTCAGATGTTTTCATTTTTCTTTCACAAAACACCGATTAACGTCTTAGAGACAATTTTTCTAAAGAAAGAGAAAAAGCTTTATCAGATATACGAGTAATCGAATTTGTGGAGAGCGAAAATATCTTCTGGATGAAGTTGCAATCGCTTCCACAGTAAAACCTATTTAAAAACAGTTTGGATGATCGCCACAAATTGTTAAATTATACATTTCGAATGATCAAGAAAGGAAAAGTTAGGAAAATAAAAATTATTCGAGTTCGATTGTTTAGTAAACAGCGCTTGGCTTCTTATCTAATTGTTATTCGATGTGCTTACTGAGATACGTTTCAAGATATCATGCTCAATTGAACCTCATTGTGTAGCATGATATGCAGTTTTAAGGTTATGTAAACTCTTGACTAGTAGCTGAGTGTAAAGTAAAGGCAAATCCTTTAGAAAATTCTTTATAATATCTTTTTGGATTTTTGGGCATTTGATAGTGGCTATGCTACTTTTTACAATCTATAGTCCAGTTACCGGAGCTAACTTAAAGTTAGTGGGAAAACATAAGAGACATATGGAGTTGGGGGCTATTTTAATTTGGCATCCCTGTTCAGAGCTGTCACATTACAATTCAATTTGTTTGAAATCATAAATCCAAAGTTTTTTGGCTTAATTTGTTGGTATGTGGCAACCCTGGGCTGTCATTTTCATTCTCAGGTTGCTGTAGAAAATCGGCCAAGTACTAAAGTAGAAAATTATAAATTAGGCTAAAGTTGCCAATGTTTTCAAATATTTATTACGACAAAAGGGTTGAATGTACTTTATTCTTGAAAAATTTAAAAAATCTATAAATTTTTGAAAATTTTGCTACAACCTTCTGATTTTGATAAGGGTTAATTTTAATCTTTAAATTCGTCAGCTATTTAATTTTCTGCGTCGCATCAAAGACCATGGAGAAGAGATGCACCTTTAAAATAAATACTTAAAGAAGTCAATTAATTTAATATTTGCAATAAATAATTTTTATTTTATTTATTTAAAATATTAACTCGGTATAATATTCTAATTATTTTGTTTACTTTAGGAGTTGGAGTACATTAATAATAATCAATAAAACAGGCGAGGTGTACTTGAAAATTTTAATACCAAACCACAGACATTGCAGAGCTGGAAATTTGGCAGTAATTGGGACAAGGTGGCTGTTACGTACAATTGAAATTTTTATTGTTTTTTCTTTTCTTAAATCTGTAAGGTAATTAAAATAATCAAGGGTATCGAGGAGGTTTGGGAATTTTTATAGTTTGACGTCATACTTTTGAGCTTTTGATTGTTTTGCTCGTTTTTCAGAATATTTACCGGAGATTAAATTATATGACGAGCAACTTTAAGCCTTTTCGGTAATAGTTTTATATTAAATGTCTTTAAAATAAAATGGGGACTAAGAGGGACAATACTGGTCTGTATCTACCCATCTATGCCTATCTGGGGTGGCTGCCTACCGGTACGCCTACCTGTTCATTTGTGCGCTCATCTGCCTGTCTATCTGTCCTCGAGATATAGATGTTCAAAATGACAAGACAACGATTTACGCAGGGCCGGATATACAAACGTTGGGCCTGAGGCTCTAATTATTTTTGGGCCCCTCCAAAAATACACTGCAGTCCACAAAAGAAATGTTAATTTATACTCTAGTTCTACTCAACGAAAGTGTTATACCTGGAGAACATGGAAGAGGATGAATTTTTTTTTCAGGAACCAATATGTTTGGATTATTTAAGGGGTAAAATTTTTTTGGGGATGTGGGTTGGGATGGATCAAGGACTGAAGGGCTAGAAGGAGTTGCTAAAAGGAGGCAGCACAATGGGCCCGATCAAGTGGCCTAAGTGCGCGTAAACCTCAGTTTACCCTTCATCCTAACAATCATAATCCTAAACCTGTAGGTTTTTTGAGTTTTTTCCTTTCCTCCGGACCCTTCTCAACACCGGGCTCTGAAGCGCGCGCTTCGTGCGCTTCATGGATAATCAAGCCCTGGATTTACGTTCCTTTGCAATATTCAAGAGTTCTAGATGGATTCCGGCTCTTTTCAAAATTCGTTCATTCACATCAGATATCAAACATTATAGGTGTTCAAAACCGTTCGAGCTCTTTAAAGATCGTATAAAAAACAAAAAAGCCTGTACTCTGCACCATGTGCGTGTTTCGCTTATTTTTGTTCAGATATTTCTTTTCTGATGACCAGTTCTGTAACCTAAACGGTTTTAAGGGTAGATTATGGAATTCGTGATATAGTGAAGGAGTTTATCAACTGATTTTGTACTAAGGGTCCACCCTGTATAACATTTTTGTTAAGGGGGTTGGAGGCGAAAGTTAATTAAATCAAATCATTATTAATTCAAGATCTAGTTAAGTGTAAAAAATTGTAACATTTAATACATTATGCTGTCGGGTCGGCTATACGTGTTGTAGTTTTAAGTTACCCCTTCAAGTTTTCCGACAAGAGAAATTAAAATTTGGGACTGACTGGCAGAATTTAATTATATTTTTCTTTAGTAACTTTTACGTATTATAATATTATAAAAGGTTCACTCTGAGAATTGTTTTGTGGGAATATAATTTATCAAGTAACTGAACATGACACGAGGGTGTCAAAAAGCAATTGCGGTTTGTGATACGTGTTAGCAGGTAAATATTCCCATTAATCAGACCGCATCGGGTAGACCGTTTAAGCCTTTACACAAATATTCATTTTGCTTGAAATACACACACATAGTACATAGGTAGTATATGAAATTTCCTTTAAAAGGAAAAAGAATTTTACAAACATAAAATTTATTACCTTACATCGAAAAGTTTTGTTTGTAAAGTTGACGCCTACGACGAGTTTACCTTTTTTATTTTTTCATCATTTTATAGTATTCGATTTTATTGAAAATCCTTGGGATATTGTCCGAATGTCCTTCTTGTAAAATTGCATATTTATTGCATTTTGTATTAAAATATTTATTATACTCACAACATATGTTTTCAATTCATGTTGGATTATATCGTCTTTTCATATTGCTATATGTCTGCTTAAAACTTTTCACTGAGATGGTTCAGAAAAATGATTAATGCCCAAGATATATTTTTTAAGTCTTATCCTTTTACGGTCTCCTTCTCCCCAGTTGTTATGTATCGACTTCCTGATATTCTTGTAATCTCTATGTCTTTCGCTACATTGACTCAATTTTTTCTTGATGTTGTTCATTTTCATTCCAGACCCGATAGTTTTCACTTTTTCATAGTTCGGAGCTTGGATAACAGTCGTATATTTTATCACACTGGATCATGAACGCGTTCGAAGCGCGCTATTTTATTTCTGTATGTTTATGCCCCTTCTATCTACGAATATCATCTATCAGTCTAATATTGTCTCATCTGTCCATCTCATCTGTTATTTCATCTTATCTGTGAATCGCTTCTACCATCTAACTGTCAATCTCTTCTGTCTTCTCATCTGTCAAAATCATCTACATCTCATTTGTCAGTTACATCTGTCATCTCATTCTATTTGTCACTCATCCGTCAAAAGCATCTGTGATATGAGACGACAAATTAAATGTCAGATTTGATGACAAGTTTGATGACAGATGGAAAGAAAGATGGAGTGATAAATTATATGGCATGTAGTGTTGACAGATGGGATGAGATGACTCCCCTGACATTTGAAATGACAGATGATTTGATGACAGATGGAATGAAAGATGGAGTGACAAATGATTTGGCATGATAGGTCGACAGATGAATTCCCTTATGTGATGAGTTGACTCTCCTGACATATGAAATAACAGATATTATGACAGGTTTGATGACAGATGGAATGAAAGATGGATAATGTCATTATCATCTACATCTCATTTATCAATCACATCTGTTATCTCAATCTATCTGTCACTCATCCTATCTGTTAAAAGCATCTCTGAAATGAGACGACAATGCAATTATCGGATTTGATGACAAGTTTTATGACAGATGGATTGAAAGATGGAGTGACAAATGATATGGCATGATGGGTTAACATATCGATTTACAGATGGGATGAGATGACTCCTCTGACATATGGAATGAAATATTTGATGACAGGTTTAATGCCAGATGAAATGAAAGATGGAGTGACAATTGCTACTACATGATGTGTTGACAGATGGATTCACACATGGTATGAGATGACTCCCCTGACATATGAAATGACAGATATGATGGCAGATTTGATGACAGATGGAATGAAAGATGGAGTGACAAATGATATGGCATGATGGGTTCACAGGTGGATTCACAGATGGGATTAGATGACTCCTCTGACATATGAAATGATATATTTGATGACAGGTTTAATGCCAGATGGAATGAAAGATGGAGTGACAAATGACATGGCATGACGGGTCGACAGATTGATTCACAACTGGGATGAGATGACTCCCCTGACATATTTGATGACAGATGGAATAAAATATGAAGTGACAGATGATATGACTTGACCGGTTGAGAGATGGATTACAGATGGGATGTGATGACTCCCCTGACATAGAAAATGATAGATTTGATGACAGATGGAACAAAAAATTGAGTGACAAATGATATGGCATGATGGGTTGACAGATTGATTCACAAATGGGATGAGATGACTCTCCTGACATATGAAATGACAGATGTTATGCCAGTTTTGATGACAGATGGAATGGACGATGAAGTGATAGATGATATGACATAATGGGTTGTTAGATGGATTCACAAATGGGATGTGAGGACTCCTCTGACATATCAAATGCTAGATTTGATAACAGTTTTGATGACAGGTTTGAGGACAGTTTTGATGACAGATTGAATAAAAGATGGAGTGACAGATGATATGGCATGACAGCTTGACAGATGGATTAACAGATGGGATGAGATGACTCTTTTGACATATGAAATGATAGATGAAATAACATATGGCATACCATATGACCCCCCCCCTCTCTTATGGTGACATAGTAACATGTAGTATCTCTCTCGCTATAGTAACTATAGCGAGAGAGACTCCCAATCCCCATCTCTCTACACCAATCTCTCAAATGACGTATAGGATAACAGATGAGTTGACAGATGGAATGATCGAAAACTCCAACTTATATGAAATGACAAATAAAATTAACATTTGGTGACAGATGACATTGATATATGTTGGGTGACAGATTGACTCCCCTCTCACATTGTCATATGGTGCCAGATGACGACATTGACATATGATTAACTATGGTGACAGACCACTCCCTATTTCTTTAAATCAATCTCTATCCTACTTCCTCCACTCTCTCTATCTCTATTATATCTTTGTCTCTTTCGGACCTTACTGCGCATTTCCAATGATCCATATGTGTTTTATTGTGTGGATAGATGACTTCCCAAAAGTCTCGCTTTAAACTGTTGTACCTACGGTATTGTAGTTGACGTATTTTTTTTAAACGAGCAAGCTCCCTCTTAAAGGATGCAAATTTAAAAATATTTAAATATAATGATCATTGTTAATAAACATCAAGAAATGTAAACTTAATTCAATAACATTCATCAAAATTTTTTTTTCTATAAAAAGAAGGTCAAAAAGTAACCTTTCTAATATAACAAATTAATAATAATAATAAAATAGTTTTCTAATAAAAATTCAACTTTTAAGAGAATAATACATCATGTGGCGCCAATATAGTAAGTATACGATTCGAAAAAATACATAATTTAAATTTAAATAACACATTTTTAAATTATTCCCATTTCGATCAAGATAACTTCTGTAAACTGAAACCGACATTATGATCACGCAAAAAGATTTAAACATAATGACTGGTTCTCCCTTTAGGTACTATACACCTAATATTAAATTGCTTTATAAAATCTTTTAAATAATAAATTATAAACACTACACATAAACAAACATTTAAATTATAAGATACACAAGAGTATAATCTAATCGTTAATTTAATGATGCCATCTTCAAATCAATATATAAATTGCATCAACTTTACATATGTCTTCTTTTTTTGTTTAACCTTTCAGTACTAACACTCGGTGTCACAGACCGACGAGTTTTATTTTTATTAATATCTTTGAAATACGAACTGCTAGGGTTGGGAGGTTATCAGTACCTTTAAACTAAATGCTCTCACACATTTTTTTGAAGTTTGCAAGCATAAGTTTGTAATGGTTCAATTATAATAATTGAATTCGGTCTGAGAGACCGACGTTAGTAAAACAGTAACTAAAAATTTTAAATATTTTTTCAAAATTTTTAAAATTTTTTAGTTAAAAATTATTTTTTTCCACTTGTCTTGAATAGAAATAGGATAACAAAAAAACAGAAGAGATTTTTGCATTTACTTCAATTAATAAATAGCTTTTTTTGGTGCATGCGGTAATATGCTCTATATGTTCTAACATGTAAAATGCGACAAATGTTCTATCCAAAATATTTCAGCTATTGTTGAAGATGAAAAAAATATTTTTACCTTTTTAGAAGTGTTGTTCCTAGGTTTGTTTATAATATTACTAGTTATTAAAAAATTTTGTTTAATTCGTTTGAAATCGCTTATTTAATTTATGCATCTTTTTATTTTTGTTTATTTTTATAAAAGTGAATTTTGGTTATTAAAATGAATTTTTTTTTGCTAAAATTATAATAAGTATCCAGAAAAATTACTAAATATTTGAAATAATTTCTATTTGCAATAAAAAAGTTGTAAAAAATACGTTAAAAAAAATTAAAACTAAGCGCGGTCTGTGAGACCGGCGTTAGTATGGATGTTATAGGATGGCATGTTAGTACTGGAAGGTTAAATAATATATTAATAATAAAATGAAAACTAACAATCAAATGGATAAATAAAAATTTATTAGTCTATAAATTTTGGATTTTTTTGGTGTCTACTTATTTCTTAAAATCGTGTACCTTGTCTTATATTTTTTATTGTAATTTACGAAATTGTATATTTTTGAATTATTGTTGTAGGTGAGGAGACTCATATAATTTGCTCTAGTTAATTTACTGAACTTTATTTTCAAAAGGTTGTAGTAGGTAAATTTAATTGTGTCCCAATTCCTTAAATTATAACAGGTTTATGATGTTATAAAATAATGGGTCACTACTTGACACATTCGAGTATTTCTGACATTCTTCATTATCCTCTGCTTGAAAAGTAGAAGATTTGCATTAAATTAATTAAAAATATCCAATAGAAGTTAAAAGATTAAAACCCATACTCTCATCCAAGCTTATAATAGCGAACGTTTGAAATTTTGTTTTTTTGTAAATATCTCAGGAAATATTGATCAAACAAAAAAATAGTTTAATTCTTTTTTAGAGAAGAGGATATTTAGAAAAGAAAAGGCCTGATGACTTGTTTTCGTAAAGTGAGTAGTTTTTGTGTAAAACGAAGTGAAAATGCGCTCTGATTTTTAAAACTCTTGCGCGTGTCGTAGAGCCATGCAATGGCGCGGCGTCCGTTTCTTTAATTTTACATAAATTTTTGTGCAGCCAAGTTCCCACTTAAACAAACATATAAATTACTATTTTGAAGTACCTACATTTTATAACATATTTGTGTGACTAAATATTCTGTTTGAAATATTTTCAACGTTAATAATTCAATTTTCGTGTAATTTTTGTAATCGACTGAAATATTCGAGTTATTTCAAGTAGTAATGTTTGTTTAAATAATGTGCAATACTTTTAAATAAAAATTTAATATAATAAATTTTGTGACTGTGATAACGTTAATATTTTTAACCGTGATGTTGGAAGTTTAATTATTTCATACATATTTTAATTATTTAATCTTGAAATGTTTACATTTTTAGTTTCTTTTTGTAATCTTTATACAAGTTAGCTTAATTTAAGACTCATTAAGTACATAAAACAAAAATGTTTTAAAAATCCCCTCTGATGGTAGGTTGTAAATACCTTATTTACTACGAAATGTTCTCTTTAATCCTTGTATTAAGCAGTAAAGCAGTACCACTTTGTGTAAGTACTTTATGTAGTGTTGGCTTTAATTGGAAGCTTGGAATGTCACAGAAATCAAATGAAGCTGTGATCGTCTTCAATTTTCTATATAAGTTGTTAGAATATCCAGTTTTAATAATTAACAAGATTATCTTTTATTTTTTTAATTTTTAAAATTTAAATATAATCTTCGTCTGAATTTTCTAGATTTACATGGAAATAAGTTGTATTTTTCTATAGGCAGCTCTGGACGTCACATCTAACTAACCGATCACTCAAATCTGTGTGAAATACCTTAAAGGGTTCATTACAGTGGCGTAAACAATGGGTCCAGAGGGCCCGCTTTGTGGGAGAGTCTCAGGATAGAAAGGGCTCTCAAAACATCGTTTAGTTTCAAAAATTTTTATAAACTCGATTTGTGGTTAAGTAGAATGATTATTAACGGTGGGTAGGGACTCCACTCTGGATATTGCGGGAGGGGTCCCAACTTCTTAGTTACGCCATTTTGTTTCACTACTATGAAGCCCAGTAATGTACACTCGGTGTAGATGATATTTGAGCTCCACTCTTAAATTCTCGTGGAGCCTCTCCCTGCATCTCAACTGAAAATTGTATTTAAAACCTCTTTAAACTTTGGGGTTCTGTCTATACTCAATGGAAGACTGCAATACTTCAAAAAAGGTAATAGAGGGCCGTAAATTGCAAACCAATTAGTTTGTGGCTAAGCTGAAGGAATCGATTATAATTTGTCTAGCAAATGCTATAAGTTTTATCACATCAGCTAGACGTGCTCGTGCAGCCTGTCTGTTCCTAGCTTGACTGAACAAACGCTGAAGATATTGGTGCAACGGTTGATGTCGCGTTTACCTCGACTTTAGCAAGACTATATTAGAAGATTCAACACTTTGGCATTCGTGGAACTGTTCGGAATTGGATTTGCCCAGTGCGGGCTTTAAAGTTGTTAGCGAGTACCTTAAGGGTCTGTGCCTGTTCAACAGGTATTCGAGTTGTCATCTGGTTCAATTAGGACATTCACTACGGAATGTTACATATGAACAACTTCAACAACGAATCTCTGAGTTTGCTTACTGCTAGTAGGCTGATATACAATAGCTTGCACTCACTGGCGGCCCCAAAAGAGGGCATAACTATTTCGACTCATCATCACCATATCGAAGTAGCTTTAGGGGGTTCACCACGCCAGTTAAGCCTTAAACGAGATTGTAGTTCGCTCCGACTGTCGTCTAAGTCCAGCGCTTTCGTAGATATATCGAAACCACAGGCAAGAGGAACACCACCACCTCCGCACTCATTTATCTCTTCATCTCAGCAAAAAATAGCACTTCCTTTTGAACCTGATATTCACTATTTGAGGATAACTTCTGTTTATGGAAGTTTGGCGATAGTACATTGCCAGATCAATGTCAAACCTCTAAAATTTCGCCTTGTCAAGAAAACACATAATTATTATATTAGTAGTTTCGAGGAAGAAAGACCGAAACAACAGAAAGATGCGAGAAAGGGCTAGCCAATCTGCTCCCGAAGCTAGTAGATATCACACTACCAATTTGCCAATAAATATCAGTAGGTCAAGACGAGTATGACCAACGGCATCATCGACTTTGGTAGGCATTCTATGTAGAATGCTACATCAGCTTCGGTTATGGTAAGGGGTTACGAACGCATCGACGTGACCGAAGCTCGTCTTGCTCGTGAATCCGTCTGGAGGAAGCTGGTGAGCATATTCAGAAGTAAGGTGCTTTATCACAGTTATACTATTGTGATATTGAATTGAACATTCAGCCTCCAGAATCCCAGAACTCCACATATGCGAGGATATCCCGTCTTTGTCCTTCTACCCTAGAACTATAATGCATTGATCAACCAATGCTAAACCAATATTAAATTACTTACTCCTTTCAAAGTGCAGGCAGCTTTCCTGCGCTATTAGTGTCTGAGTTTCTTCTCTAAATTGGGAAGTATTTCTCTAGGTAATTATACTCTCGCTGGTTTTCCATTGCTTTTCGAGATGTGACGGCTTATAAGAACACATCACTGAGAGACAAATTATTACCCACGTCCCTTTCAACGAATATTTTCTGCATTTGGCATCCCAACTTAGACTAGAAGGTCATATTTCAATTATCTAATCTTAAGATAGGAAATTCATCTCATGACATGTGACTTGCTATAATGACAAAATATCGTCGACTGTCATTGCGGCTTTGAACCGCCACAGAATAACTTTGGACCTGGTCTCGGACTGCATCGCAGTAAACGATATTTTGACGAGCACTGCTCTTGAAATCGGCTGGATCCAAGGGCGCCAAGGTAACGAAGGCAATGAAAAAGCTGATAAGTGTGCAGGGTAGGGCTCGGGCTTCTGCCTGAACGGCTCGGAATCGACCCTGACTCTAGCAGTCAGCACTGTCAATAGCCTCGTAAAACAAAAAACATTAAGGTCACTAGACTAGATACGTGGTCGAAAGAAACGAGCTGTAGAGAAGGCAAAGCAGCAATTGCAGCCCCTTCGACCCGACTCGCAAAATACTATCTCAACCTATCTCGATCACATCTGCAAACACTTAAGGGCATCGTTACAAGACATTTTAAACTAAACAAACACCTCTAAACTCTGGGACTAATCGATAATCCTAGATGCAGAAGCTTTAATCAAGAAAGGGAAAGTGTAATCGTGTCCTGCGGTAGCATCAACTAGATCTAGAGGACTACTGGCTGGATATGGTCAGAATCAGAGAGACCCCAGCCAAGTTGCTCAAGTTCATCTTAAAGTTGGGATAGCTGGAAGAGGGACGAAGGAGGAGGCGTCTCTGGGCAGATGTTGCACAATGGGCCCGATCAAGCACTTTAAGTGTAAGCTTAAAAGCCAGCTCTCCCACTAGTAATCCGAATCCTAATGTGTTTATAAAGGCCTTTTTAGAATCATTTCCACCATGATCTATCGGTCGTGCTCCAGACACACTCTGTGTATTGATTTCATTAAAAACGTAATAATTGGTAGATGCGATCTTTGATCTTTGATCTAAACAAATTTTACAGAAAATCCAAGCAGACAATTACATATTTTTATTTGTTAAAATTGTTAAATAATTTAACATTAATACGCTAATTTATTATTAACATATTTTGCAGGATATAAAACAACAAACTTTTCTAGGTACAACTTCTACTTTTATTAAATTTTAACACTGTATACGCTTCAAGGTGAAGACACATGGCGCTTCTCTTATTGACATTTGTCACAAATTTTTCTATGTTTATATAATATGTACCTCTATAGTTAATTTACTTACTACCAAATTATTTAATTAGTAATTCAAAAATATTATCGAGATGGTCAAAGGTCTCGATTAAATTATTTGTTACTCCGAGTTTATCGTTTGAGGAGAAACGTTTGGACAAATTAAATTTTCTAATCCATTGGACAGCTTCAGATACTTCTGTTGCCTCTTTTATCGAAGATGTCAAAACAAAATTTTTTATGCTTTACTATTTACAGATTCCTTTATCCCTTTAGTGAATATAGGCTTTTTTCATCTTCTTTTATACTTCTCTGTTCTCCTGTACAGTTTGTGTGCAGTTTTTTCACCATTGCATTGATGCTGAATTTCGTTAACCCATCAAGTAAGTGAGCGACCGACGATACGTTTCCTTTCTCGATGTTTTCACTGAATCACCAAGTATAATCTATTTGGTGTTTGGTCTACCCATCGCCAGTTATTGTTTGTCTTGTCTTCTTCTGATCTAATCGACCTTGATTCAGTCTATTCTCTACAATTGGGATACGGTTTGAGCCTATTGTTATTAACCAAATTTTTCGGATAATTTCTTCTTTTAAGTTCTCTTTCCATAACTTTATTTGTTAGTGGTGTGCCTTAGGGGTCCTTTCTAGGTCCTCTAGATTTTTCAAATTTCAATATTACACTAATAATTATTATTGCTTTATTTAAGAGAACCGAATACCTGGTGCGTATAAAATGTTAAACTGCGTTCAACGAGTTTCAAATCCCTTTATATAATAAATGCATCGACAAACAACTTTAATGGTTTAAGTGTTAGGAAAAAAAACGTACAACTTATATGTATTTGACCACAATTTTTATTTACATTACGAATTCTTTAAAAAGCTCGAAACCAATCTAATACGGAACTTGAAAAGTTTTAAATGGATATAAAAAGAATTATAAACCAAATATTATGAATCTATTACCCATCTTGTAATAACTGTATAGAGCAATAGTTAAATAAGTTTATTTAACCTACATAGTACTTATTATTACATAATAAAAAAACTAGGTATATTATATCTCTCTGGTGTGTGTGTATGTGAGACTGTGATATGATGTTAATTTAGATAAAGTGTGTTTTTGATTAACTTGAAAATTTTGTAACTCCCCAATGACGTTGAGAGAAATGTAAACATTTAGAGCTTTCTGTAATAATATAGGCAGTCAATGAATGCACAATGGTACTTAATGAATTAATTTTTGTACACAAAATTCGTACTGTTATAATTATTATTATTAATTTTCTATTTTTAAACTTTCTTGCACGTTTCCTGTCTCGAATCAATCATTAAAATGTTATCTACAAATATCCTCTTAAATTTTGATTAAATTCACAACACTTGAGATTATTTACAGCTTTGTCTAGAGCTAGTAAGTTAAGGCAGCTAAGGTGGCTGGTTACTTACTCTTGTGACTCTCTGTGACTGATCTAATTGTCTCAGATTTAAATGAAAATAACTCAAAAGTTTAAGGACGGAATTTATTCCATTGAGATGCACTTAGCAACTTATTGATGAGAAACAGAGAAAACAACATTGTCAATTGCGCTTTTTTTTATTCCCCGCGATCTTTGAAACCCATCAGATGCATACGAGAGGGGCTCGAATAAAGAACGAGACACAAGAAGAAGATAAAATATAAAAAAATAAAAATTCAATCTCTAAGGCCAATTACATTCCTCCCAGATCACTAGCCTTGTTTACTAGATTTAAACAGTATGAGAGAGAGAGAGAGAGGGGGAGAGAGAGAGAGAGAGAGAGCGAGAGAGATCAATAGTCGTGGGAAGACACGCATAAGATGGGGTAATCCGCAGATCACTGGCCTTTTTCCTTAAGATCAAGATCAACATAGTTCTAATGAAGATATCAATGATAGTCCTGGGGATTTCAGGGATACAGTTGCCTCTCAGATCACTAATCCTCCATACTGTCCTAAGAAAGAAATCATTAGTTTTCTCTTTTAGATCAAAATAGTCCTAAAGCAAAGATCAATAGATCTGGAGGGATAAATGGGTTATTCTCTCAGATCAGTAGTCTTCTCCCTTAAATCAAGATCAACATAGTCCGATGGGAGAAATCAGTAGTACTGAAGATATCAGGGATACAGTTACTACCCAGATTACCAGACTACCTAGGTCATCTATACGAGATCCATATGGTCCTAAGAGAGGTATCAACAGTTCTCTTTTTAGATCAAAATAGTCCTAAGGGAGAGATCAATAGTCCTGGAGGGACAAATAGGTTATCCTACAAGATCAACATAATCCTAAGGTAGAGATAGTCGTGGGAATTTCAGGGGTACATTTACCTCTCAGATCACTATAGTCCTCCCTCCTAGATCCATAAGAGAGAAAACATTAGTTCTCTTCCTTAGATTATAATAGTCCTAAAAGAGAGATCAATAGACTTGGAGGAACAAGTGGCTTATCACACCAGATCAGTAGTCTTCTCCTTTAGATCAAGATCAACATAGTCCTAAGGGAGAGATCAATAATCCTGGGGATTTCAGGGTTACCTTCTAGATTACTAGTCCTCTCTCCTAGATTCATGTAGTCCCAGAAGAGAAATCAATAGTTCTCTCCCTTAAATCAAAACAGTTCTCATCTATATAGTTCTGGAGAGACAAATGGGTTATCCCACCAGATTAGTAGTCTTCTCACTTAAATGAATATTGTCTTAAGAGACAGATCATACTCCTGAAGGGACGCTGACCGTATGGCAGAGGACAACTTGTGTCTCTTTAGATCACTAGTTCTCTCTTAGATCAGAATAGTTCTAAGATAAAGATCAATAGTCCTGGAGCAATTACAACGGTTTTGTTAAAAATAAAACGGGAGTTCTTTAGTTCTTGTGGCTGCTGAGTTGTTGAAGCGTCAATAAATGATAAATGAGGAAAAATTAAAGTTTGAGTAATTATGATTCAATCTCAATGAGATTGTACTCAAATGAAAGAACTTGAAGAGGTGTAAAATGAATTATTATTTTAATTCTGCAACCAGGGACGGCACTACGGGAACTTTTAGCCCAGGCACGTAACTAGCTTCCTAAAATCAGGTGGACACTTGGTGGAGACAAATTCTTTTGGGTGGGCCAAGTACATAAAATAATCTTTAAAACTTTTTTAAGTTGAAGAATTTTGTGTGGAATTTAGATTATTACTTCTAATACCTGGATTTTGGCTTATTAGTTTTTGATTTTTTAGGGTGGGCATAAAGGTAGACCTGCAAAATTTAGGTGGGCCTGGACCCACTCTGGCCCTCCCGTAGCTACGTGTTGTTTTAGCAAAAAATGAGTAAAGTTTAGTAGGTAGCTTATTTTCAACGACTCGAACATTACCGGACACTGAAATACTGTATTAGTATTTTTACTCAGTACCTGTACAAAATGTTGCATCGTTTTATTTCTTAAATAAGTTCTTGTTCCACTTCTCTTTTACCAAAAAAATTGCTCTTCAATAATCTCGTACCCTTAGTTACAACCTAGTTGCCCTAGTTCGTCTAATGGTTAATCAGGTACTGGCTTATTTCTACTACAAACCTTACAAACTAATTTGGTAAGTTGCAGTGTTTCGATTTATTCAATAACTCAATGACACTCCAACTCCATAAAAAAATCATTTACCCCCAATAATAAATCAAGCCACGTATTTTTTTTGTAAAATCGCTCTACCTAATAATTATTGGTAAATTTTTGATGAAACTTTTTTCTTCCTAAATAGTTTTAGTTGTTTGATTAATAATTTATATAAACAAAATGATATAAGGTTTCCATTGTGTTATATCTAAATTACGAATAGTTTGATAACCTGATTTAATTTGTTTAATTTTTTTTTGGGTTATAACTACGTTAGAATTTGAATTCTAAATAAAGATGTAATTAAGTAAGACTTAAAATATTTACTGTATTTAAAAACTTTAAGATTATATTTTAAATATTTTAAATAGTTGTATTATAGTGATAAACAACTAAACCGAAATGAAATAAATTTTGTTAAAAAAAAGAAAATTTTGTATGATTTATAAATAAATTATTTTGGCTTCACTTTTAAATATTTTATTTTCGAGTTAGCAACTAATGGATGATTGCTTTTAATTAGTCCAATAAATTTTTTAGTAACAACTATTTATTGATATTAAATTTACAACTGGGATATACGTGACAAGAAAAACAGATTATTTGAAACTTTTGAAAAACAACGTGTTTTCTTTTATGACCACCGCTTTACAATAATTTCTTGCTAAAATACTAAAGTAAATAATTACAAATTGTTACATACACTTTACTGATCAAATACAGATTATTAATTTCAGTAATTACTTTTTTTACTTAAATTTTTTATAAAAACAGTAAATCTAATAAGTGATAACAGTTGTATTATTTTTACCGGGAGGGGCACACCTAGTGATTGTCGAAAGATTGTTATCAAATTTGTTATAAATACCTATTTCTTTCGCTCTACAAGTAGGTAAATCGAAACTTTAGAGTTCCTTCATAAAAAGCTCCCAAAATGGTCCTGAAAGGAGAGGTTATCAAAATCAAGACAAGGCGAGCTTTCAGTGATTTTTCGTCTTTATATCGAACAAAGCCTTACTATTGTTCTTAATTAATAAATTCGCTAAATTATTTATTAAAACAATTAAATTCTTCTAACTCTCGTGTAAAAATAAATCAAAGTTAAACGTGTTGTTTCAGAAGCTTTTTTAGAAGTTCTACTGACTCTCTTCCGTACATAACTTCTGTAGGAGCACTGTAGAAATCTCAGTTTTCAGGATTTTTGATTGTGATAAAGGGGGAAAACTTTCCCGCACACGCTTACCTGTACCTCGCTGTACCTCTACGTCTGTCTTTTCTGAAGTCATCCTGCACTTAGAAGAAACACAAAAGTTTAATTTATTGTGGTCATGCCAAGCTGGAAGTCCCCTCAGGTTTGGATTTCATAAAAAGTACTAAGCACATCCTAAGCACTTGCCTAAGTTAAGTTCGTTTCATAAAGCTTTCTCAAACTCGAACTTGCTTTTGGCGATTATCGGTTAGTACGTTTGCTTTCAACCGATAACCGCCGAAAGCGGCCAGACTTAAGTCTGGCCATTGTTCGAGTTTGAGAAAGCTTTATGAAACGGACTTAAGTCCGCGATCCCAAACTTAAGTTAGGCAAGTGCTCAGCATGTGCTTGGCACCATTTATGAAACCCAGCCTAAGATGAATGCTTTGGTATTAGGTGTTAATACAGGACAATCATATATTCTTCAAAGTTTAAATACGCACACCCCTCAAGGTTACCAATCTCCTTTTATCGTTTTTAGCTGTCCAAGATCCGAGATGGACTCAAAACGTTGTTAAATTGGCGCTTGAGCTACTGATATTAACCTCTAGTTTAGCGGAAAAGATGTTGACCTCTGTCCATGGTCTAGTTGGCTTTATTTGGTCCCTTAAGTAACAGTTATAATTTGTCACCCTGTTCCCTCAATAAAAATCTTATTTTTGTTTTTTATATGATTATGGTAGAGGATAGGGTTAGATCCTTAGAAAATAAAATATCAGGACCGACCCTTGGTAACCGTTGCCGGAAGGAGAAAATTCGATGGAAGGGCCATTTTGGAATTCAAAGGATGATTAATTCATTCCGTCGGGTTTATTATTATTATTAGCTGTCATGATCTTTCCTTATAAGTGAGAGTATAAGCAACCATTTCCATTGGAGAAATTGACTGGAAATCGCTTTATTTAGCATTCCATTGCGACCCATAAGAGGTCTGTTTGGTATTCTTCCACTAGTTGTTCGGAACCGTCGGTGAACCAATGAACGAAGACTTTATTCTGTATTCTTTATTACCATTAGTTCACTGACCGTTCCGAGCAACTAGTGCAAGGATACCAAACAAACCTATTATTAGCTGAAAAGTTCGTTCCTGGTAGAGTAGCGCTTTGCTTATTCATTGGTTAAATCAGACTAGATGAGGTTAGGTTAGATCTCGGAAAATGAAGTTAGGTTAGGTTTATTAATAAAGGATGAATGCTCAATATCTGAAGGTAGTCTTAAAAGCGTGTAGTCGAAAGAAACTCTTGGAGATGCAAATATTGTATAGTACAGCAACAAGAAGTGGAGGATGGAGAATGGTAATACAAGCGAAAAATCTGCTAGTAAAAACGTAAACCACGAAGAAGATGATAAACGCAGCCTTTTTCCTTGAGGTGGAATAGACTTCCTATAGGTGGAAATACTGGAACTATGAAAGTCGGCTGCATTTGTTAGTAAACAGAACGATATCCTCCTGATCGAAGTGCAAAAGAAGAATGCAATAAATGATGAAATGGAGACAAATGTAGGCACCTTGAACCGCGAAAATCAAACAAAAGATAAAAAAAAGAAAAGTTGAATAAACTGCATCCACCAGCATAGCCGAAATAGAAGCATCTAGATAAATGGAGTACTTGAGATAGATAACAAAGACTGCAAACTAATAGTAACCCAAATAGCAAAGAGAAGCGTTTGGACTCATCGACAATTGACGACTTGCCGAATTGGTTAATCCTACCATGCTCATGTCCTCAGCGATCGTTTAGGTTTTTATACATCTATCTCCACAATTTCCTCTACATGAAGATGAAAAGGAAGTAGTGGAGGGTTGTTTTCTTTACTTTTAGTACTACTGGATAAACAGGTTGTTGCCAGCGAAGAAGAAAGTTCGTTTTCTTGATTCTGGGCCACCAAACAAGTGTTCCAAAGGATGATATTTGGGGATATACACTATGACCACTTCATGTACAGAGTTCGTTTGCACTAAACAAATTTTCACAGACACTTGACTTTAGGACCGAATAAGGTAGACATTGTCACGCTTTTTTGAGGGAATCGATGTAATCGAAAAAGAAAGTTTTTTATACTCGTACATCATCAGCGTCGATCTGAGCTTAATTTTGTTTTTAATATTAATTGAAGAGCACTAAATTAGCTATCACAACCGTTAAAAATAATTCGTTCAAGTTCTGTAGGTACTTAGCGAGTAGAAATAAAAATTTGAAAGTAAGTATTAATTTGTATACCATCAGTTTCTCTCTTTCTAACTAAAAGAGCTCCCTTTTAGATTTTATTTATTACTTGAACCAAGCAACTCAAAATTCAGTATTCTGAATTTATAGAGGAAAATGTTTGTTTATTTCAAGTTACGCACGCACATAGAAATGTAAAAGTCAGATTGTCATGGCACTCAGGGCAGAAGTGCACTCTTCAAATTTTTAATTTAAGTATTTACTATTTTTTCCAATAAATAACAGAATCAATTAATTTTCAGCAGCTTTGTCAATGACAAAAATATACAAACAGTTAGTCATGAGCTTTGTACTTATACTAACTGCAAAAAGTATTTATCAATATTTTAAATCATTAATCAGTATAACGATGCAGTATCTTAACTATATCCAAAAAATTTCAAATTCTTTTGAGCAACTCTACGATTCGAATGCAGTCACGTGTGTGATTTAATCTTATGTAAGTTTTACACTTATGTAGCTCATTAATTGATTGAAAAATCAACAGATTTAATTTATTGATAATCATTCCAAGGGGCTATATTTGGGTTAGGTGTAATTTTTTTTAAATAATGATGAATTTGACCAAAATAGTATTAGCAATTATAATTTTCCATTCCAGACTAGGCTCGGTTCAATCAACACTGCTAATGGCTCGCACGAACTGAGATAAGTTGCACTAGGACTAAATGGACGAAGTCTGTCTTGGTTTAGGTCAATACTTAGGTCAAACAAAGATTGTATTCAAAAATACCTTCAAAGGACACAGAGTAACACGTATATTAGTAAAAGTCCAGGGTACGACAATTGGAAGCTTCACCTTTACCTCTTCCTTGTTCCAACGTTCAGGCCACACGATTGTGACACTTTTGTTCACTTCCGCTAATGGAGATTTAGCAATGTTGCCTTTGCTCACTTGAATCGGACGTAATCCCGTAATCCGTAATGTGATAATACTTGATGAAATTTTCCAAGGCCAAATGTGGACTTCGTCCACATTAAACCGACACATGCCCAATGCTCATTGCCCAGTTCACTACAACAAATCATTTTTTGAACCCAGTAGCGTTGTTTAGTGCTGATACTTTCCAGAGAGTGCTGGTACAAGCACGTCTTGCAGATTTGGCTCTTAATCTAAGATAGAAAAATTTGATAATAACCTCTCGCATACCTCAGGTAAAATCGTAAACGGAAACGATATTTATAAATAGTAATTTTATAGATCACATTGTTTAACTACGTTATCTTTTAAAGGTACTTACCTAAGGAATGTGTTTTTTAATAAAATATACAATTAACTTTTATACACCTAATACCATACTATAGTTAAAATACCAGGAAATTAATATCAGTTAATTATATCGCAGATAAATTAAAATATTTCAAAATTTGGTAACTCACTGACGTTGGGAAACAGTGGTTCTCGCTAATACAGGATACGCTTTTTAAATATTCTATTTTAGTTTTATCTTTGATTAAAGTAATATTGCACTTAGGTAATAATCGGTAACCCATATAATCATAATATTACTCCTATTTGTAAATGTTTGCTACTCTAACGAAACGGTGCGTTTACCGAAATAATCTATTTTTTCCCCGCGGTTGAAACTTTTACAGAAGCTTTATGAGATAATTTAAAAATGAATTAATAACATTATTAAAGAGCGGCTTATTTTCAAATTATGTTGTTGGATATCTAATGTATAAGGGGTAAGTTTATTATTTTATTATAAAATAATGATGCGAGCATCAGGTTATACCTAATACGAGAGTTTAGTTTAGAAGTTGGGGAAAAGTTGCCTGAGGCTTTCCATCAACTATTGGAAAATTTAGATAATAATGTAATTTTTTAACATTAGGCCTCTAACTAAAGTTGCACAAAACAATTTGTACTAAAAAAATGTTTAGTACATCTCGTTATAGTAACGAGCAGTGAAGAATTCAGTGGGATGTTACAGAATTAACCGTCTCTGTTGCTAGAGGAAAACTATGTTGATCTTTTGCCATTAACTTAAACAGCTTCCCAAAAAGGAGCCAAATTACTGCTCTTTAAATTATATTAAAGATAAAATTAGCGCCGGAAGACTTCTTATGGAAATATATAACGTGTTAGGGAGAGAAACGACTTAAACCACCCAAGCTAATACTATTAACTTTTATTAATTTTTACAACAAAGCTACGCGAAGTTTTAGCTTTATATTAGAGGTAAAGTTAGTATAGGAGGACTCATTCAGTAGTTGTGTTAGAGAGAGTCACTACGTGTTCCGATTAAACTTCCCAAATTGGTTCTCTAAAGATTGATTCATTTTAACAAAGGAACTACGCAACTTATGAAAGATATTTTTAACATTTCTCAGAGACAATTTAATGCTCTTTAATTTATCTTAGAGGTAAAATTAGCATAGGAGGACTCATTTAGGAGTTAGGTTAGGGAGAGCCATAATGAGCTCTGAATAAACTTTTCAAATCTGTGATCTAAACTTTAATTCATTTTAACAAGGAAACTACGTAAGTTCTGAAAGATATTTTTGACATTTCTGAGAGACAATTTAATGCTCTTTAATTTATCTTAGAGGTAAAATTAGCATAGGAGAACTCATTTAGGAGTTACGTTAGGGAGAGACACAATGAGCTCTGAATAAACTTTGCAAATCTATGATCTAAACTTTAATTCATTTTAACAAGGAAACTACGTAAGTTATGAAAGATATTTTAGACATTTCTGAGAGATAATTTAATGCTCTTTAATTTATCTTAAAGGTAAAATTAGCATAGGAGGACTCATTTAGGAGTTAGGTTAGGGAGAGACATAATAAACTCTGAATAAACTTTTCAAATCTGTGCTCTAAACTTTAATTCATTTTAACAAGGAAACTACAAATGTTATGAAAGATATTTTTGACATTTCTGAGAGACAAGTTAATGATCTTTAATTTATATTAGAGGTAAAATTAGCATAAGAGGGCTCATTGAGGAGTTAATGTTTGTTTAGTTCGAATATAGGACAGTACTTGGAAGTACTAGGTTTAACAGCGAAAATCTTGAAAAAACTTGCAATTTAAGTTTCCTTTTGCACTTGCAAATTAAATCTTTAATTTAAAATTGACACTACGCTTGTTATTTGTTAAAAATCTTGTCGGAGGGTTTAAAAAGTACTATTTAGGTTAAACACGAAATTAAAAAAAATTATCGTTGTATTAGCAAAGTCAACTGTCTTATCACAAAGCTGATTAACGATTAAGGTTATTCGCCTCTATTGGTGTAGTATACACACACGTAAGTTGTTTTCTGAAAATTTACCTAATAATCCTTCGTAGTAATTACGCACTTTTTTTAACAGATAAAAAAGCGTTAATTTGAGCTGATGATAATTTATTCAAAACTTTCGTTAGATGTTTTGGTTAATAAATGATAAACTGGAGAGAGTTCAACTTTGAACCGTTTTATTGTAATTTGTAAGTTTGTTAAAATGTTTCTAAATGCTTATCAAAACTGTGAAGGAAGATAAATTCATGTAAAATTACTTATTGCACACGATGGTAAGAACTGGTCGAGTAGCAGCGGCTACTAAGTTATTGAGCTGAGAGCGCGTTAATAGGTTATTGTTTTGATTTTTTGCGGCCTCAATTTTTAGTCTTATGTTGTATGGTTGTAAGTTTTAATGTATAAGTAAGTTTAATTATTTACCATTTAAATTCCTCGAGTTTTTTTTAATGTTTTGCGACAGCATATTGCGCAACTGCGCGCGTAGCGTACCTGTAGAGATGGGGTAAGCCCGAATCATTCCGATAGTACGGTCACAAGCTCACGCCGACCATTGTGTTATCATCAGTATTGGTGGAAGGTGTGTAGATAAATAATTTGAAAAAAGTGTGTTTACAAAATCGAAAAAAAAATTTTCGGAAAAGTTTTTGAAGTGGGTTTTTTTTGAAAAATTGGTTTTGTTTTTGAAAATTTGGATATAGTGATTGTTGCAATTTTGGAAAAAAACTGAAATTATTGTGCGAGACTTATGTGTTTGTGGGACAGGTAGACGACGCTTGTCGCATGGGCGCTATAGACGCCGTTGTGATTCTATCTAGGATCATGTTGGGTGATGCTCCACGTGGCACCACTCGCCCCTGACCTACTGGATGAACCCTTATGTATCGAAGTGAGTAAAAAATCCCTTATAATAATTAATAAAATTTTAAAGACTTTAGAAAAGCTTTTTAAACCTCGCAAATTCGCGCCGTTAAAAAAGCTCTCGCGTGAGTATTTTTACTATGGAGAAAAGTCCATTTAACGAAACTAAATATTAATTATTTTTAAGTACCTTAAACACAACCCGCGGCTATTTTTAATTTGAAATATTTTATTTTTATTTAAAATTACAAAAAAAAATTTAAATTGCAATTTTTAATTTCAAAAAAAATTTTTGTTTTCAAAAAGGCTACACTTTTTTTTTATTTATAACTTTGGAATTTTGGGTTTATTAATTGCTAATTGAAATTATCGATGTTGTGACTCGCACGCGTATTTATAATTGACGCTGGAAAATTGCGCTGAAAAGTGGAAAACAATTAATTGAAAAGTTGCTCAAAAATTCATGTTTTTTGGTGGAACTTTCTCGAAAATTGCGGTAAAAATTATTTTACCATTAGGGATGTCTTTAGCGTCGGAAAAAAACCAAAATGCGCTCTTTGAAGTTTTCATCTCACACGGACTAAAATTTGGAAAAATCAACTTGAAGGGTTGAAAGAGAAATTCGGAATTAAAATTTCCTGAAATTAATAAGGAGGTAATTAATGCAATTTCTTTTATTTATAGTCACTGGGGATGTTACTAACCACCTCAGTAGCTTTGATTAAATATAAGGAGCTCTCAAAAAAATTCAGAAAGAATTTTCTCAAGTGTCAATTAAAATCACGAGATTATTCCCGCACAAGTACTTTGTAAACATTACTTTCTTAAATCGTGCGTCAATCGTGCCTTAAAAGGGGGTTGAAAAAATAAAAATTTACAGTTAATTTACCGTTAATTAAAAAACTTGATTTTAATTAAAGTTTCTAATTTGCTCACGAAAAGGGTATTTTCTTAAACTATTTTCATTTAACTCGCGCGCTTTTAGACTATAGGGGATGATTTTTGATCTGACGACGTATAAATTTATTACCCACATGTCGATCCTTTTAAACGTACATTTTGTGTTTAATGGCCCTTATAAAATTCCATTATTCATCCATAATTCATTAGGATTTTCGGTTAAATCCCTTAAAATTTTCCGGAAGCTTTAATAAATAAATTCCGCCATCCCCTTTTAGAAATGTGTATTTTTAATAAGGTTGCGTGTTACTATTATTGTCTAATATTGTGAATTATCTCAATAATGTAATTGTTATCAATTTCACCTTCATAATATTCTAAATCAAATAAAAAATAAGTACTTAACATAACAATTATTTATAAACTGTTTTATAACTTTGGATTAACTGCAAATAAATTTACCAAGGTGAAAATATTTATGGCTGGCTTTTTTATACGATCACTTAAAGATTTTTCCAGCATTTTCTTCCGTCGTAAAATCGCAAAAAGAGCTTTTTAATAAATAAGGAAGTTCCCCTTTTCGCCACTATCGATTTATTCCAAAATTTGATTTTGTTCATGGAAATTGAATTTTGCGGAGCGCTTGATTGGAATTATTGTTTTAAAATAATTTTTTTTGAAATTATAAATTGATGGTGTTGTCGACCTGTACTTGTTCCTTATCGTTTTGTAATTATTATGATGTGTATAGTAACGCTACCGTCATTTATGCAATTGTGTTCTGGCGTCCTAAACACTTATTGTACTCGACAATCATAAAAAAGGCCTTAAAGAATGTTATTTCGTAATTTTAATTCAATAACAAGATTTGAGTACACGCACGTAACTACAGGAGGGCCAGAGTGGGCCCAGGCCCACCTTAAATTTTGCTGGGCCACCCTTTTGCCCACCGTGGAAAAATGACAACAATAGGCGAAAATTCAGATAGTGTAACCTGAATTCCACACAAAATATTTCATCTTTAAAGAGTTTTATGGGCTGCACATTATGTACAGTCAACCTTACAATTAATGGCCATCCTGCCTATACGTTTAGCACGAATTGTGCTAAACACCCCATACTTAAATTGAGGGATAACTTTATTTTGCTAACAAGTAGTAAATTAACAATATCATTTTCTGTTCTTTTGTCGTTGTTGGGTAATAACCACCCTGTCGTGTAGCCAGGGTGGCCAATAATTGTAAGGCTGACTATATTTGGCCCACCCAAAAAATATTATAGCCACCTGATTTTAGGAAGCTAATTATACGTGCCTGTTTGTGTAAAAAGCACCAACTTGTGTTTGTCCAACATTTTAGTACCAAATCCACGAGGATTTCGTGGATTTTTCCTTCTTCGCGACTTTTTTCAATCTTCAAGTTAATGTTAATGACACAGAGAAACCTTTTTTTTCGAGTTCACCAAACTAATATTTATATAATTTTTATTTGTTTTAAAATTTTAGCGTTTTATTTGTATTTCGAAATTTGTTAGCTCGCGAAGAGACGCACATCGCGGCTTATTCGATTTCATTAAATTTTTTTTAAGTGTTATTATTCTTTTAATTACGTTTAATTACAATTAACAAGATCTCATTTTTTGATACGGGTAATTTTGAAACAATCTCTTTATCGTTGAAACCCATCAACATTTTACTAACAAACGTTTTGAATAAATTATTGGTTATATTGCTTGCCATCTTGAATAATATAGGAAGTTTAATTCCCCCTTCTCTAAATTAGAAATCAATTTCTCAAAGTGCATTAATTACATTGTAGTACATTAATATGCAAAGGCACGTAGGCATACCTAATCTTAATTATTTAAATTACCGCAATTAGTCTTTCAAGTTCACAAAGTTATACTTTATGCAAAACTCTTGTAATTTCTTTGTCTACAACTTAATGGTTTATCAAAGTAAAATTTTTTTGACTTTTAATTCAATAGCAAAAGCAACAACGTCGACGTTTAAGGATAAGCAACTTTTCTCTTTGTAAAAGTACCAAGATGGAACGGAAACTAAATTTGTACATCGACAGCGTCTTTAATAGAATGACGCGAAAATTGTGAAATTTTTAATATTTGAAAAGAATAAAAGTTTTCTCTTCAAGCACTTATCAGAATTCCTAAGCCAATCATCACCTTCATTTTCGTCATCATATGTTAGCATAACGGCATAGATGAGTGCCTTGAAAAAATTTTAATAGTGTAAACGGTGTCAAAATTCACAAGTTGAACGTATTGAATAATTTTTCTCCTTTTCCACCTTCTTCAAATAAAGATAGACAGAATAATTTAAAGCCTACTGCCGAGAAACAGGTGTTCTAATTTTCCTATTTGTTTCATAAATTAGAAATATTCTTATCTTCATCATTGAGATGAGAAGCATACAAACAAACTGTTGTTTGAATTGTGGGTAATAAAATTCACAAGTGTGCTTAAGAGACGCACACAAAGATTCGAGGAACCTTCAAATAGATACTTTGAATAATTTCAGTTCACTGACACATTGACAGAGAAACATAGACACTGATATGCAAATATACTGATCTATTGAGCTAGTAAGATACAAGAACAAAATTAAGACACTTGCAATGATACACTGAGATAAAGAGAGTTGAACATTCTGCGATATATTATCTAAACGCTAAAATACTAGAAGATAAAGACACTAGGTCACTAAAACATCAGAATAGATGAATCAGATATATTGGTCGCATTCAGAACATAGGATAGCTCCCAATAGCTGAGCGATCGCTCATACTCTCTTTCTCTCTCTGTCTATTTTATGGCGATGGTAAGGGCTGCGAGGTAAAAAGTATGTCATTTAGCCTTCTGATCACTAAACTATTTTGTGTTCTGCATGCGCTCATTGAAAATTCAAATCCCATAGGCTGTTAATATATGTTCTTCTGTTGGAACCTGAAACACTGTATACACGCATACATCGAGATAAAAAGATGCGAAAATACTGAGCTATTAAAATACACTATAAATATGACTGTGATGTACTAACACTAGCATTATGAAATAGATACTAACAGCCGGAGCCGGTAGGTACTATAAAAATTTAATGTCCAATTAAAATTAATTTGATCTGCCCACAGTTGTTCTTTGGCCAATAAGAATTGATTATCAATTAAGACAAATCAAAAGTTTAAATTTACGATTACCATAGAGTAATCTACGTGTTTAGTCTAGGCCATTATTACTTTATTAAATTAACTTCTCGAACTAAATTAATCAAGAGCTTTATAGTACCGGTTATTCTATTACATACTTTTTATGATCGATCTAGTAAATATTGACATTAAGACATTAGTGCATTGTGGTTGGAAAGTTTTTGAAATATTTGTCTTGTTGCTTAAGACATAGTGCCATGTGTCAATTCAGGGAAGGTCTGCGGCTAAAGTGCTGAATGATATCAACCAATTACAACACAATAAATGACTTAGCATCTCAGCCGGTGGCGTTCTCTAAATGGGCTCAGTGTGAGCAAAAACACACGGATTGGGTCGGCCCTTGCAGACTGCACTGAGGTTGATAAAACGGTCACACTCACGGGTATACTCGAAAAAATAAAATATTAAGATATGTACGGCATCAATCAAAATAAATTTTGTCACCAAGATGAATCTATGATGATATTTTAACCACTTATCGATAAATCGTTCCAAAAATAAATAAAATAAATAACGTACTGTGCCACCAAGATTACAAAAATTTGCGAACTTTTGAAGACGACAATTCGGACCAATCACGTGTCAGATTTAGTTTAAGTACTCTCTTATTTGGCATAAAAACATAACCTCACTTGATTTTTACGTTAACGCACTGTAAAAAAATTTGCATTTTTTTTGCATAAAAATTTGCATTTTTGTGTAAAAAAATTTGCATTTTATTGTAAAAAATTTTTACATTTTTTTGTAAAAAAAATATGATATTTGTCGTATGATTCTTCTTAATATGACTTTAGTACGTCACGTGCCAGATTTTGTTTAAGTACACTCTTGCACACAATTGTTTGGTATAAAAACATAACCTCACTCGATTTTTACGTTAAGGCACTGTAAAAAACTGCATTTTTTTTGTATAAAAATTTGCATTTTTTTGTAAAAAAATGTGCATTTTATTGTAATAATTTTTTACATTTTTTTGTAAAAAAAATATGATATTTGTCGTATGATTCTTCTTAATATGACGTGCACAGGCACACTTGTGCACACAATTGTTTCGTATAAAAACATTAACCTCACTCGATTTTTACGTTAAGGCACTGTAAAAGAAAATTGCAATTTTTTTGTATAAAAATTTGCATTTTTTTGTAAAAAAATTTGCATTTTATTGTAAAAATTTTTTGAATTTTTATGCAAAAAAAATATGATATTTGTCGTATGATTCTTCTTAATATGACTTTACTACGTCACGTGCCAGATTTCGTTTAAGTACACTCTTGCACACAATTTTTTGGTATAAAAACATTAACCTCACTCGAGTTTTACGTTAAGGCACTGTAAAAAAAAATTTTTTTTTTGTAAAAAAATTTGCATTTTATTGTAAGTTTTTTGCATTTTTTTGCAAAAAAATATGATATTTGTCGTATGATTCTTTTTAATATGACTTTACTACGTCACGTGTCATATTTCGTTTAAGTACACTGTTGCATACACAATTGTTTGGTATAAAAACATAACCTTACTCGATTTTTACGTTAAGGCACTGTAAAAAATTTGCATTTTTTGTAAAAAAATCTTGCATTTTTTGTAAAAAAAATTTTTTTTTTACAACAATTTGCACGTCACGTGCTAGATTTCGTTTAAGTACACTCTTGCACACAATTGTTTTTTTTTCTTACAATTTCCAACGTACTCAATTCTAATTCCTTGTCAGTAACACAAAAAACTAACTATTTATCATTGAATAATAAGACCATAATGTTGATGGCTTGACTTTTTTTGACTTTTCAGAAAAATATACCATAAGTTTAACACTGTTAATCTTCTTCATGCTTTTCCATTTTTGAAAACATTGGTATTCTTCTTCATGCGCGATTTATATTATATTTATTGCTTCTGAAGCCTCTTTTTGAACATTTAATGGCAGATTCTCTTTGTTTTTGGACATTTTTGCAAAAATTTACCACTAAACTCAACAGCAACCACGAAATTATAGCAACCCCACTACTCACATATTTTCAATAAATTTTGTAAATGATAGTTTAATTTGTAATTCGTTTTTCTTTAACATTTTGCTATATGAAAAAAATAGAATATTATACACGACGATAAAGTTTCTTTAATTACCTCGTGAAAGTTAATTAACACCTTCCACTCGGTAGTTAAAATATCCTTTTATCGTCTTGTATAGTAATAATGCATTTTTTTTGTAAACAAAATATGATATTTGACGTATGATTCTTCTTAATCTGAGTGTTCTATGTGCGATCTTTTCTTTTACAGACACGCCCATTCATGACTTTGTATACTTGAGAGAGAGAGAGAGAATAGTTATCTAGCTATAGCACTATTCTGCCTTAGATCAAGTAGGGTGTTTTTAATGTTTTTGCCAACAGTCGTTTTTTTGCACCTCCCTATCACTTCATGATGCCACCACACGTGCTGTTCATCTCGGCACACATACAGGTAGTCTATAATAATGATTCTCTGACTGGTAGGATAGATCTTAGCTAATTTTGTGCCCGAGCCAGATAAGATGCTTTTTTGCTCTTAACATTTTTAACCATCCTCATTTCGGGGAGCCTGCATTGAAGTGAAGTAATTTGACTACGAGAATAGGCCCCCTTTGTGCCAGGGCCGTAGCCAGACTGTGTTATCAGGGCAGGCTCGAAAAGTTTTAAGGGACGCTGATCATCGTTTTATTATTATTGCGAAATCTTTAGCAAGCTCTGGCTAGAACAGGCTTAAAACTTTCCAGGGCAGACTCAGCTTGCCCTGGCGTACCTCTGCCTACGGCCCTGCTTTGTCCACTCTTTACGTTTAGATTAACTTACTATGCTTCCTTAGTTTTGGTGTGATTTTGAATTAAATAAAAATTAAAGCATGCTTGACGTTATTATATGATCAGTGACGATTCTGATGAGTCATGATATGGAAAGTGCTTGGCACTTTGGATTAAGACACAGCCACTTCTCCAAATAACACATTTTGACTAAATTTATGTTGTCGGTGGTCGTACTTGTATCGTTCTTTCTTGATAATGGAGTAAATAAAACTTTTTTGCTCTTTATCTGTTAAGATGTCATCCCTTAGCTTACACTCCACTATTAGATTAAGAGTGAGGTGTTGGAGTGTGCCCAAGGTAACTATTCTGGCAAGGTACGTCTCTAAGGGCCATTTTACATGGACTAAACTAACTTGTTAGTTACGATATTTAGCCCATGTAAAACGGCCCTAAGTTAGTAATCTATGCTGCTATAGCTCATTCATTCAGAGACGAATTTATGTGCACGTAGGGGAAGTTTTCTGATGAAGGGTCAGTATTATCAAGCATAGTTAACCGAAGGTTGAGTCATCCTGAGATACAGAGATTATATTTAAGTTTTGTTTAAAGCTCTTCCATTGCTTTCTGATACTTCTCCTACTTTTCACTGCAATGCCATAATTAATCCAGTTTGACTAATTCGGAAAGTCAATTGTCGATCCGGATTAACCCGAATGTGTACTATTTGTAAGAAGTAAAATCCGGATTATGAGGTTAACTCAACTATAAATTTCCAATTTTTCCTTTTATAGTGTTTATAATAAAACTGACGGAAGACCTTGTTCTATTAAATTTTTAATTTTTCTCAACAAAAGAAATCTTTTTGAAAGTAATAAAATCTGAAATAGTAACGGTTTAACCTACAATATTATGTGGTTCTCTCGGCGGTAGTGTTTTAAATATATTGTAGTAAACTATATTAAAATGTAATTTAATAATCTAGTTAAAGTACTCGAAGGAATGTTTACTTTTACAAAATTATTTATATTATAAACATTATAAAAAAAATTTAAAAGGGGAAGAAATGCGTACATAAATATACATATTTTTTTGATTTAAAGGTAAACTTGTCAAGACAACTTAAGACGTTATTGATATAAGAAGTAAACATACTTACCTTTGGAATTTTAGCTCTTAACTGTTTGGGAGTTAGACGAGAGACAAACAAAACGCTTAGACAAACTCAACTTTATTTATTTTGGTTATTCTACAGGTAAAAAATTAGTTTGTATACGTAGTTTTTTTAGAAATTCATTTTTTCCTTATTTACTTTACTACTGTTATAAATAGTAAACTACTTTTTTTTCTTTCGAAATAATACACAAGGGTTCTCTGAATGGGAATTTGCCGAAATGGGCGTTTTATCCATTAGGTTGGAAAATTTACCGCTTATAGAGATCAAAATTAAAAGGGTAGAATTCAGGATATAGTTACAAAAGAAAGAGTTTGTATAAATATTGTGGTGGTGGTCTGATTGCAAAAGATGCTAGCACTTTCTCCTTCGAGAGAAGCCATTACAAGAACAAATCAAGAATACATTAATTAGTTGCGGTTAGGTATGGTTACCACACATTTGTTTTTTCTGATTACAATAATTACTATAGTAGATATATTTAAGCTTTAGTATAGCAGAGGAGAGAGAAGCTCTCATCATTGGAGACTCGTCGTGGAGACTTTGTTTTACAGTAAATTATCTTCAGAAAAGAAGTTATAGAGCATTAAATCGTCTTCACTATTTTACTTAGCCATATAGCTAGGACCGTGGAATTTTAGTATTTTTACATCCTAACTACTCCATTCCGGAAGAAAAAAATTCCATCCTCTTCCATGTTTGCCTCTTTTTTGAGCGTTCGTTGACCATAGACTATAAATGTTAACAGATGTAAACAAGAAGCTTCTGTTAATTAAATGTTACCATTAAAGTGAAGGTAGTTCGCCTCCTCATGAACTAGCAGTCAGACGACTAGACAATGTGTAGAGTCTTCCGAAAATTACAATTTAAGATTGGCCCACACATCATCCGGTCCTTTTATGGACGTTCTAACCAAAATCTCGATCCTACTCCCACTATCTGAATTTGCCACTGTATAATAATATGTCATAAGATAAATAAATTTTCTCGTTACAAGAAAAGTGTAATTCCATAGAGTATGCCAAGGTGGGTTGTTCCCGCATTATTATGACCCTTATAAGTTAGCCCATTAAAATGAAAATTGAAGTAGAGGATTTTACAGATATGTCGAGGACAGGTTTTTGCTACAAATATAGGACACTATAGTGGGTCAGTTTGACTACATTAGTAACCCATTAGCCCATATAACATTAATTACACAACGAACGTTTGAAATGAACACATTCTGAAAAGTTGAGTTAAATATGTTTGGAGCTTTTCCACGTCGTAGATAAAATTATACGTGAACAATTGAACGCCATTTCTGCACGTGTTTTATTACAATTATTAATAATTATTGGAATATATCGACTTTTCTCGTTTTTTTTATACAAAATCAATTTAACCTACTAATTTTATTAATAAATTAATCTGAAAGATCAGCAAAGAAATAATCAAGCGCTTAAACATATAGGTAGAACTGGTAATTTGATTTAATGCTTAACAATTTATCTTCACTTTAAATGCTAAAACGTTAAAATAAAATTTTAAACGATGTTTTACATGAATTTTAATTATTCAACTAACAATTATAATTTTTTGTTTTTATTTTTCTTCCTCTTAAGTTTTACAATTTTTGAAATTTCTACTCTTAAAAAATTATAATAATTATTACGATAAATTAATAAAATTATAATGACTAAATAGCTCATCAAGTTGACCAAGTTACAGTCAGAGTGGAGTCGATCTCTTCCATTTGACAAGGCCGTATAGTTATGATGTAAAACCCATCCTCAACTACATACCATTTTATGCAGATCATTATTCCCAAATAGACGAAGGTCTTTTTAAGTAAATTTGTTGAGAGAATTAAAAAATAACAACAACAATTATTATGGATAGATATAAATTAATCAGTGATAACATGAAAAATTGTATTGTAAATGTTTATGTAAACTTAAATATTTTAAATAGGAAGTAATGAAGAAAATTATTTAAAAAAAATCGTTAACGTCATAATTTCCTTGAGATTAAAATTAGACAACTTTCTATAAGTACAGGGTGTATCAATGTGGATAATTATTGTGATTTAACAAATTACGTCGGATAAATATGGGCCTATGGTAAGACAAAATAACTTTCAGAAGAAATAATTTTCCGTAAAAAAAAAATTTTTTTAGAGCTTTAGTTTTCACCAAGGGGTCCCTTATTTAATGGTCTCATGAGCTCTTGCTCATATAACTACAAATCCGAAATTTCAGCTTTATGTTATTTGACCACTCCATAATTATTAATACAAACCCCACCAGTCCTTTTATTGCACCACTTACAGAAAAAAGCTGAGTCAAAATTAATTGAAAATTGAACAAACTCTGGAAACGCACCCACAAACCTCTGCTTGTCAAGTGGTCCTCTTCAATTCATGTAAAGCTGCTGTTTGCTTGAGTACAATTAGTACAATAAAATTTGTACTAGTACAACACCCGCTCTCATGACGTAGTGCAGCAACAGACCTAGGCTTTTGAAGAAAGTATTTGTCAAGTACGGATCTGCATTTTTATTTTTCATTACGTTTTATTGTTATTATTATTTTATTTTTTAACAGTCATCTATCTTTAATAAAATTCCATTCACCATCCTTATCGTTGCAAATTAAGCCAAATATCAAAGATATCTAAGATATAGTTCTGATGTAAAAATTCCACACTAGAGAGGTTAATCCATAGTCGAATATTTTATTATTATCAACACGATTACTTTATTTATGGCATTTTATCTAAATGGAGGTGTTTTGCACACATTCCAACTGTAGAAAATTTTTGAACTCTTCATTAGCATTCAATTTCCACGTGAGCAGAATAAGGGTGATCAGCAATATTGTTGTATTAGGGGGCGTCCCAGAGAACCTCAAAACCGAGCTTCATTTTTGTGAGATATGTGACGTAGGGTCGTGCTTAATGATAATCTCATTTTTGATAGACACTGGTCTCTTTTCAAGTTCCAAAGTCATATGATTGCTTATTGAGTAGATTATTACTTCCAAATCCCCACCTGGAGCACATCGATTTCTTCCTTTAAAGCAAGTCATGCCTTGTCGTGCTGCACGAGCATCTCATTTCTTATGGTGTGCCCCTTTCAGGAGTTGTTGATAGCAGACGTTTGACGCAGTCACCAGTGGATGTCTTTTCGAAATCCCCACCTGATGCACATCATTTTCAAGCCTGACAGAAATGGCCTCTTTGAAGCGAGTCGGGCATTGTCATGCTTTATGATCATCTGATAATTAATAAACTGTTCCTTAAGTGTTGACGTTCTTGATAGTAAACATTTAATTGCATGAAGCAGCTACCAGTGGAAGATTTCTTCCAAATCCCTACCTCGTACAAACCATTTTCAAGCGCGACTAAAATTGTATTTTTGAAGCTAGTCAGGCATTGTTGTGCTGCATGATCATCTCATTTTTAATGGACTGTTTCTTAGGTATTGCAGTTCTTGGAAGTAGACATTACATTGCTATGACGCAGCTACCAGTGAACGATTTCTTCCAAATCCCTACCTGACGCAGATCATTTTCTTTCTAGACTAAAACTATCTTCTTGAAAACTATCTGACTTGAAGCAAGTCAGGCACTGTTTACTGTACTGGACTGTTCTTTAGGTGTTAAAGTTATTGATAGTAGACTTTTTATTGTTATTACGCCGCTATCAGTGGATTATTTTTTTAAATCCTCACCTGACACCAATAATTTTCAAGCGCGACTATAATTGTCTCCTTCAAACGAGTCAGGCATTGTCCTGTTCTATGATCATCTCATTTTTATTGGACTGTTTCTTAGGTGTTGCAGTTCTTGGTAGACATAGATAGTAGACATTTCATTGCTATGACGCAGCTACTAGTGGAGTATTTCTTCCAAATCCCCACCTGACGCAAATCATTTTCTTTCTAGACTAAAACAGTCTTCTTTAAAGCGAGTCGAGCACTGTTAACTGTACTGGACTGCTCGTTAGGTGTTAAAGTTATTGATAGTAGACTTTTGATTGTTATGACGCAGCTATCAGTGGATTATTTTTTGAAATCCCCACCTGACACCAATATTTTTCAAGCGCGACTAAAATTGTCTCCTTCAAAAGAATCAGCATTGTCCTGTTGTAAGATCATCTCATTTTTAATGGACTGTTCCTTAGGTGTTGATTACTATGACGCAGCTACTACTGAAAGATTTCTTCCAAATCCTCACCTGACGCAGATCATTTTCTTTTTAGACTAAAACTGTCTTTTTTGAAGCGAGTCGGGCATTGTCGTGCTGCATTTTCATGTCATTTCTAATGGACTACTCCTTTCAGGTGTTACAGCTGTTGATATCAGACGTTTGATTGTTATGATGCAGGTCCCAGCGGATTTCTTCTACCAGCTGCTCACCTGACGCACATTATTTTCTTTCTAGACTAAAACTGTCTTTTTGAAGCGAGTCGGGCATTGTCGTGCTGCATTTTCATGTCATTTCTAATGGACTACTCTTTTCAGGTGTTACAGCTGTTGATATCAGACGTTTGATTGTTATGATGCAGGTCCCAGCGGATTTCTTCTACCAGCTCCTCACCTGACGCACGTAATTTTCTTGAACGACTGAAATTATCTCTTTTGACGCGAGTCCATCATTGTAGTGCTACATGATCATCACATTTTTAATGGACTACTTCTAGGTATGACAGTTGTTTGAGTGCTACCGCTGGATTATTCCTTTCAAATCCCCACCTGATACGGTGAGGATTTTTTTCTCGACTAAACCTAAATGCTTCTTTAAAGCGAGTCGGGCACTGTTGTGCTGCACTGGATTGCTCCTAATGTGTAAAGTTCTTGATAGATTTTTCATTGTTATGACGGAGCTACTAGTGGATTATTTTTTCTAGATCTCCAACTGAGCTTTGAAGCGGGTCAGGCATTGTCGTGCTGCATGAGCATTTCATTTTTAATGAACTAATCCTTTTAGATGTTGAAGTAGTGGATAGCTGTCTCAATCGAAGGTATATCAGCTTAACTACCAACTTAAATTGTTGACGTAGCTCTTAGAGGACCATAGCCAAAATCATTTGGTTCCCTCCTGGCTCTGAATGAGGTTTAATTTAGCTACTTTGGGAAAATCTATTTTTCTGAGTGTGCGGATCTCAGGATGAAGCTATTTTTTGTTTCTTTCACTATACTTAAAAATGTTTTGAAATAATTACCATGGGAAATACACAAGAAACAGAGAATGGACAAGATCATCATCAGAAAACAAAATACTGAGAATATCGATCATTCACATGTTCGATTTGTTTCAGAATTTTCTAAAACTGGAAGAGGCTAGTTGCTCTTCTATCTCTTTCAGCCTACTCGATTCTTGTCTAAACATTCTCGATAACATATTTATTTTCAGAGATCTCAAGAGCTGAACACGAAATTGAGACATAAACCAAGAAGGTTTATTTTTTAAAATCAACCGAAATTGATAAAAAAAATTGTTAACATTGTAATAAACATTGTGGATGCTACCTTTATTATTAAAAATAATAAATTACGTACATTATCATATTAACTACTGTCCTTATACATCTCAACATAGTGTTATATTAGTGAAGCAAAAAGGTAGCGTGATGAAGCATATAAGTAATGGATGTTGGTATTTAGACGCCCCAGAGTGCTTTGGGCTAAAGCATAACGTGAGAATAACCAACAAATCAATACTGATAGGGGGATAAAAAGATCTTATTTTTTTCACCACCATTCCTAAACATATCAATTTATGAAACGAGCCGAAAATTAATTTTAATGAAATAAAGACGTTTTCGTGTTTGTTCTATTTATCATCGTCAATTTATTTGTTGTTTCCAAGTCGAAAGTTTTCATCGAGCAATAGTCTCATTGTTTGTTTGTTAATTCAAGTGCTAATTACAAGGCGTCTTCACACTGAATTAATCCATCTTTTTATGAATTGGTTATCTAAAGCTGTTTTTTGGGTTGTAGTTGGATCGTAGACTTAGATAAAAATTATTTCGTTAGAAAGTCCTTTGACGTTAGTTTAAATTTCGATTAATTAGTTGTTAGTTTTTTTGTTGTTTTGTCCATTTCTCTTGAAGATATTGGAGGAATTTTATTGTGGCGTTTTGAATTCTAAAGGTTAATATACACTTCAAATGTAATACACTGCAAGCAAGGTACAAGTACTCAAGTACTACACAATTTTATGAAAGAATTTCATTGTTCTAAAGTTAGGAATTTTTTTATTGTAAAAAATGCGCTTAGTAATATTATTATCAATCTAATTTTAGATTAACAAAAAAGAATTAATAAAATAATTAATATTTAGGTTTAACTATTTGATATGAAGATTAAATAAATATTTATACTTTTTTTTTGTTTACAAAAATATTTTTCAATTTGTTGATTTATCGAAAGGTGATTGAAGAGGTGCATTTAATTAGAACGACGCCGACGTACGAGCGATAAATGCACGTGTAGTGTCAACAAAAGTAACTAGAAATGGAAACGAGACGAATTTTTTTATTGCCTTCTTGCCTTCCATTTCTGATTTCTCTATACTTGGTGAGGAGTTGCTTCAATATTTTTTTTGAATGAAAGCTTCGATTCCCACTCGGACAATAATTGCGAGTGGACTGAAACGTCACACCTGGGAATTGAAAAAATAATTGTTATCTTTGAAAAACAAGGTCACCAATTTTTCACGCTGCATTAATATGCAGTGACTCAAATGAAGAAGATATTACATTATGTAGAACAATTTCAATTGATTTTCCATAATTAATAAATTTTAAATTAAAACGTTTGGTTTTGGTTCACCGAGAAATTAGCGAGGAATCAATTCAAATTATTTCCATAATTATCGATAATAGTTGAACTTAAACGCAGGGCCGGATCAAAGAACGTTGGCGCCTGAGGCGCTAATTATTTTCGGGCCTCTACAAAAATACATTGCAGTTCACATAACAAATATTTATTTATGTCTAGTCAACGAAGAGGTTATAGAGAGAGCACATGGAAGAGGATAGAATTTTATTTTATTAATGTGTTTGGATTAGTTAGGACTAGTTAGGAGGTAAAAATTCTAAAAGACCCCGGTTCTAGCTACATGGCTAAGGAATGGAGGAGTGAAAAGGTCCTGTTTTTGGGATTTTCGCTTATATCTCGAAAACAGTATATCCTACGGAAAAAATTATTCTTAGCAAAATGAAAGTTAATTAAATTTCCTACAAGATTGCTTGTATTCATCTTTTTTTATTCTTCATAGTTTTTGAGATACCTGCACACAAAAATCGTTAATGTATGGAAAAAAATTTGCCTCACGTTTTTCGTCAAACTTTTGCCTCTAGCAGCTCAGCCTTCGTTTTACAGTAAAAATCTTCAGCAAAGAAGTTGTAGAGCATTAAATTTCCTTTACTATTTCACTTTTTTTCCGGGTCCTCCACAAAACCACTAAACCACTAAAGGGCGCTTTATGCGTTCAATGCACTTTATGGATAATCCAGCCCTGCTTAAACGTCTTCTGTAACCTGTAAGTCGCGTTTCGACTGAGTTACAGCAATTTGGAAATTAAAAAGAGGTCCAAAGTAAAACTTCGGGTTATTTCTAAAGATGTTTACATAATCCTATCTACATTGGGGAGGATCGAGGTGTCAAAGTGCATGGACATAATGAACAATTATGTTTTTTTGAACAATTCTAGAGATATACTATTTGAAAACAATTTCCATTTTCTATTATCTTCTGTAGAGGAATTTATCAATATAAAAAAGATACAATAAGAATTTTTAATTTTTTTTAAACGACGCAAAAAATTAACCCTTTTGCTACTCTAGCCCCCGTGTACAGAGCTCTCGGTCAAGCGCATATCCTAAGAGTTTTAGAAGGGCTCTTAAAAATTTTCCGTTTTAGTCGGAACTCTTTTATTGGTTTTATAGGGAGCCGATCGAGATGTTCTCGTTTCTAGGTGGGTCAGCACTCGCCTGAGCTCCAGAGGATCTTATCTAATCGAAAATATACGGTTTTCGCTGTTTGGGATTGGGAATACAAGAGTAATGTAAGACCGTATGGATACGGCGATCAGGAAAGGGTCAAAACCAAAACTATCGAATTTTGACGCTAGGCGTGGTTGAGCTCAACATTTTGTTTCTTCATAGGCCACACTTCCTTATCAATCAAGAACATCCACCATTCTTTTGGAGGGTAATTTAAATTTTAGTGGTTGTAGTTTTTTTAGTCATAATTTTGTGGGGTCCTAATGTGTTTGAGTTTTTTAATGTTTCTTAGGTTTTTTTAAATATTTGGGGATGGTATTTTGAATATTGTTATGTATATCAGCGAGTTTTTCACAATTTTTACTTCACAGAGCTTCACTTGCGAGATGTCTCGCGGAAATGAGCGTTTCTCGCCTCTAATCTCGCATTTTTTTACGAGACGAAAATGCGAGATTTTCATAATTTTGCGAGACTCGCGTGAAGCTCTCATTATGATATAATTAAATTGACCTAAGATATCGATATCAGGTTGGCACAAGAAGAGTGGTAGGGTCTCCTGAATTTTTGATTTTTTCTACTATTTTTGATTTGTCTTATTGAATGACATTAAAGAGGTTAGTGAAAACGTAAATCATCATATTGTTTTATAATTTTTGTACCAATAACAATGTTCTGACAGCGCACACGTGACGTTATAGGCATAGTCTGCTTCTACTGTTCACCGTTCATAGTCACAGTCATAGCGTTTGTGCTCAATGTACTCTTTTGGCACTTTACTCATCAAATTTTGACGAACTCAGAACTAAAGCAATGACAGTTTTCACACGTAGTCGATGCCTGATCAATATTGTTCTCCAGGTCATATAACATACTTAGATATTGGCACTAGCCAGTACCTATAACTCACTTCTAGACGGTGGCCTTGCGTGGTCTATGGATAGCAGTCAATTGGATTAGTTTATACAAAAAAGTCATATACTCATACAATACCGACGTCTGGGGTCAATATTAGGTAGCTGTAGCTTTGGTGTCTTTTGAATTTTTTTCGAGAGCTATCTTTTGAGTTGCTCTTAAGGCCGCGGCACAAACTGTGGAGCCTGAACGATGTCCACACGCTCCAGTTGACCTGTGCAGTGTGCAGGCCGCCTGAACGATATCCATACGCTCCAGTTTGACTTGTCTGCCTGCACAGACCAAACCGGAAGGCAAGTCTGTATGTGTGGCTCAGGCTTAAATGCTCGTCCACATACACAGGCTTGCCTTCTGGTTTGTTTGTACAGGCGACCTGTGCAGGCCACTTGAACGCTATCCAGACGCTCCAATTTGGCGTGTGCAGGCCGCCTAAACGATGTCCACCCGCTCCAGTTGACCCGTGCAGGCCGCCTGAACGATATCCACACGCTCCGGTTTGGCTTGTCTGCCTGCACAGACCAAACCGGAAGGCAAGTCTGTGTGCGTGGCGCAGGCTTAAATGCCCGTCCAGATACACAGGCTTGCCTTCTGATTTGCTTGTACAGGCGACCTGCGCAGGCCACTTGAACGCTATCCAGACGCTCCAATTTGGCATGTGAAGGCCGCCTAAACGATGTCCACACGCTCAAGTTGACCTGTGCAGGCCGCCTGAACGATATCCACATGCTCCGGTTTGGCTTGTCTGCCTGCACAGACCAAACCGGAAGACAAGTCTGTGTGTGTGGCGCAGGCTTAAATGCTCGTCCACATACACAGGCTTGCCTTCTGGTTTGTTTGTACAGGCCACTTGAACGCTATCCACAAACGATGTCCACACGCTCCGGTTTGGTTTGTGCAGGCGGCTTGCACAGGCCAAACCGGAAAGCAAGTATGTGTGTATGGCGTAGGCTTAAAGGCTCGTCCAGACACACAAGCTTGCCTTCCGATGTGCATGTGCAGGCGACCTGCACAGGAGACCAGAATGCTTTTCACACGCTCCGGTTTGGTCTGTGCAGGCCGCCTGAACTGTGTCCACACGCTCCGGTTTGGTCTGTGCAAGCCTCCTGCACAGACAAACCGAAAGGCAAGCCTGTTTGTGAAGACGAGCCTTATATTCATGCTCTAAAATATAAAATAAAGAGAACGATTTTCAATCACTTTTAAATATCTCTAGATAACTAAAAAAATTTTAACTTCTAAATGAATTAATTCTTAGAGCAGCTCATCTAAATACTAAATTTTTTTGTATCTTTACCGAATATACATCTATTTCTCCACTGCCTCTTAAGAAATCACCATGTTTACCTGAAAATAGGTAAAATGACCCATTTTCATTAAAACTGTTCAAAATGTACTTTTTGTTTTGTACAGTTTAATTTTTGAACCAGTTTGCAATAATCCGCGTATTATTGAGAATTAATAAAATAGAAAAACCCCTCTGTTCGCTTACTCGATAGAAGCCTTAACAAGACATTATCGAGCCAAATAACTGTTCGTGTTATTACAATTTATTAAAAATTATTTATTTTTAAAAAATATTTAAAATTTTTCTTAAAACATTAGATTTAAATTCAAAAACTCACAGTTGGAATTATTTGAAATATTACGAAATTTTTTTAACATAAACAAAAAAAAACACAGTAACATTTATTTATAATTTAAAAGAACCTACACAAATTTTTGACAATTGAAAATAATTGTTATTACAAAGGTGTGTATAGTTTTTTGTTGTGTTACAACAATTTAGGAACTACTAAAGTATTATGCACTTCCTCATTACTTAAGCATTGAATTTAAATATTTATGAAGGTATTCAGAGACGGTAGTTAAACTTTAAGGAAGCATTTTCAATTATTTTTAATTAATACACAGCGCGAGTCAACAAGTTATAACCAAACCACATGCTAGTAAAAAACGTTTTTTTAACAAAAAAATTATTGGGTGAAAAAATTGTTTTTGAGTGAAGGAAAACTCTTATCGTGTTGGGGGAAAACTCTAAACTGGTGGTAGTTTATCTGACTTAAGGAAAAATACGTAGATAAATATAGATTTACACTAAAGTCTTTTTAAGTTTACGTCTTTTCGTGTTTATGTAAACATAATCTTACAGTCCTTTGCGTATAACGCTCGGTTGAGCTTTAAACCACCCCATTTCGCTTTTCTTCTTTTATAATAAATTTCCAATTCGTGCACGTGCGTTACGTATATTTAGTAATATTATTATAATTTAAGTTTGTTTGTATTATTGTTTTGATAAAACACGTACTAAAATAATTGATAAGTAATTATCAGAAAGTTACAGTTAATTTTCATGTTATGTGCTTGTGACTTATTTTTTTTAAACACCCATTAATTTTATTCGGTTCATCGTTTATAATAATTTTCCTATCTTTTTGTTGAATGTTTATTTAAACGATATGTTTATATGGTATTTAGGTCATTGTCCCTAAAGAGCAATTTATTATATAAAAAATTATTACGTTACATACTTTAAATACCTAGTGGTGTTTGTTTAGCTGGGAAAATCCTCACATGCAAGGGAATTTTGTACACAACATACCAAAAGTTTTTTTTAGAACATGTACTTCTTCGGAGATAACTGCAAGAAACAATTTGTTTTGCCGCCATTTTTCAAGATGGCTGCTCTAAAACTTTTTTCTCCTATCAATCCTAACAAATATTTTGTTTACACGAAATCTCTTACTCATAAAGAGTATTTTAACTACGTAATTTTATAACCTCATTTATTGAAAAAAGCTTTGATTTTGCCGTCTTATTAAAAATGAAATAAGACCTATATACACCTAATAAGGGTCGATTTCAATAATTAAGTCTCTCGAAGCATAATTTTAATTTAAATACACGACATAAAATAAAATTAAGGACGTTTTATCTGTGTACTTAGAATTTAAACCAGTTCTATAAAGTTGTATTACTTTGATGATTATTTAAACCTTTTTTTAACAACAAAATATAGTAAATATTAATTGGGACTTTGAGCTTGTACAAATACGTTTTTCAAGGTTAAATAATCATTGCTCTATAATGTTAATTTATCTTAAATTCCAACTAATCAGCTAATAAAATTGCCTAGGAGAGGTTAGGGGGTGCAAGGACGTGTTGAGAGTTTATTAGGGCGAATTATTGTGTATTAGGTGAGAGTCTTGTTTTGTTTTTAATTGATAAGCGATAATAGTGAAGTTTTGGAAAATTTTATTAAATAATAAGAGGTAAACATGACCATGAATTTAATAGAAATGGAAAACAGTGCTATAGTGATTATTACCTAAGAGTTTATGAAAGCTCTATAAGAAGCGAATCTTACGATTTAACACGTCCGGATAAGCTTGTGAATTTGAAGCTCTGTCATAAATACGATACAGGCATACAGGGTGATCATTGATCAATAACATACAATCACTCCCTGATTATATCTAAAAAACCTTGTTCTATCATTTCGAAAATATTTTTTATATAGGTAAATTCAATAATTGAATTTGCCCATAAAACAAAAACAATTATTGTTTTTGTTTTATGAGCTTTGCTCTACAACGGAATTAGGTTCTAAGGGAACTCTAGAGTCTAGAAAACGAAATGTGTCTTCAATACTTATAAAAATAAATTTTATGGTGTAAACTAAACATGTTCTGAAAACACTCTGAAAGATGAAGAGATTTCCAAAAAGTGACCAAATGGACCATGAAAAGCAGAACAAAGTTAGATAAGCTCTGAGAGAACTGAAAGGTTCTGTCTGAAAAAGGTTAGATGTTAAGGATCTTCTCAAAGATCAGATAAGCCTTGAAGTTATGAAACGATTTTTCAGAAAAGCGGTGACAGGTTAAATAATAACCTCTGAGAAAATTCAAACATCCTGAAAAAGCTTGGATGTCAATGATATGGCTTCTAAAAGACAAAAAGGGTACTGAAAATGTAAAAGAATTTTTCAAGGAAAGCATGCAGAGCTAGAGCAAAAATAATTTACCTGAGGTAAGTTCGCGTAGATTTGGCCACGCCCCTTTAATAATTTAAATACGTTGACTACTGCGTTGGTGGGGATAAATACCAATTTAGGTATCTGCGCATGTTCACAGCTCCTTAGAATAAAATATTTTTGCTATAGGTTAGATAGGTTTTGAAAAAACTGACACATCCTGAAAAAGGTTTGAAGTTAATGAAAAGTCTCTTTAAAGACCAAAAAACCCTAAAGTTGTAGAAGAATTTTATCAGAAAAGCGGTGTCAGATTAAATAAGCTCTGAGAAAACTAAAACATCCTAAAAAAGCTTATAAGTTAATGAAATGGCTTCTGAAAGACTAGAAGAGCTCTGAAAACGTAGCAGAATTTTTTAGGGAAAGCAGAGTTAGGTTAGATAAGTTTTTTAGTTTTAACTGAAACATCCTTAAAAAAGGCTTAAAGTGAATGAAAAGTCTTCTTAAAGACCAGAAAAGGTCTGAAGTTACAAGAATTTTATCAGAAAAGCGGGAACAGGTGAGATAATCTCGGATAAAATTCAAACATCCTCAAAAAGCTTTAAAGTTGATGAAATGGCTTCTGAAAGACAAGAAGAGCTCTGAAAACGTAACAGAATTTTTCAAAGAAAGCAGAGTTAGGTTAGATAAGTTTTTAGAAAACTGAAACATCCTTAAAAAGGCTTAAAGTTAATGAAAAGTCTTCTTAATGACCAGAAAAGGCCTGAAGTTAAAAGAATTTTATCAGAAAAGCGGGACCAGGTGAGATAAGCTCTGAGAAAACTCAAACGTCCTCAAAAAGCTTTAAAGTTAATGAAATGGCTTCTGAAAGACAAGAGGAGCTCTGAAAACGTAACAGAATTTTTAAGGAAAGCAGAGTTAGGTTAGATACCTTTTTAGAAAACTGAAACATCCTTAGAAAGGCTTAAAGTGAATGAAAAGTCTTCTTAAAGACCAGAAAAGGCCTGAAGTTACAAGAATTTTATCAGAAAAGCGGGAACAGGTGAGATAATCTCGGATAAAATTCAAACATCCTCAAAAAGCTTTAAAGTTGATGAAATGGCTTCTGAAAGACAAGAAGAGCTCTGAAAACGTAACAGAATTTTTCAAAGAAAGCAGAGTTAGGTTAGATAAGTTTTTAGAAAACTGAAACATCCTTAAAAAGGCTTAAAGTTAATGAAAAGTCTTCTTAATGACCAGAAAAGGCCTGAAGTTAAAAGAATTTTATCAGAAAAGCGGGACCAGGTGAGATAAGCTCTGAGAAAACTCAAACGTCCTCAAAAAGCTTTAAAGTTAATGAAATGGCTTCTGAAAGACAAGAGGAGCTCTGAAAACGTAACAGAATTTTTAAGGAAAGCAGAGTTAGGTTAGATACCTTTTTAGAAAACTGAAACATCCTTAGAAAGGCTTAAAGTTAATGAAAAGTCTTCTTAAAGACCAGAAAAGGCCTGAAGTTACAAGAATTTTATCAGAAAAGCGGGAACAGGTGAGATAATCTCTGAGAAAACTCAAACGTCCTCAAAAAGCCTTAAAGTTGATGAAATATGGCTTCTGAAAGACGAGAGGAGCTTTGAAAATGTAACAGAATTATTCAAGCAAAACGGAGTTAGGTTAGATAAGTTTTGAGAAAACTGAAACATTATGAAAAAGATTGGAAGTTAATGAAAAGTCTCTTTAAAGACCAGAAAAGCACTGATGTTGTAAAAGAATTTTATCAGTAAAGCGGGACCAGGTGAGATAATCGCTGAGAAGACTGAAACATCCCGATAAAACTTTAAAGTTAATGAAATGGCTTCTGAAGGACAAGAAGAGCTGTGGAATTGTATCAGAATTATTCAAGGAAAGCGAATTACATTAGATAAGTTTTAAGAAAACTGGAAAATCCAAAATAAGCAAGTTAATGAAATGGCTTCTTAAAAATCAGAAAAGCCCCGAAGTTGTAAAAGAATGTTTACAGAAAAGCGGTTTCAGGTTAGTTAAAGTCTGAGAAAACTCGGACATCCTGAAAAAGCTTGAAAGTTAATGGTATATATGGCTTCTGGAAGACAAAAAGCAGCGCTAAAAATGAAGAAAAAACTCTAGGAAAGCAGAGCTAGGTTATTTGAGCTCTTACAACATCATCCGAAAAAGTTCAGAAGTTAATGAAATAGCTTAGGAAAGTCAAGAAGAGCACTGAAAATGTAACAGAATTCTTTTGGAAAAGGATTTTTTTCAATAACTTACAAGTTACTGAAATAGCTTCTGAAAAAGGATCACTGAAAAAATGCTGTCTTCTCTTGCTCTCAGAGAGCTTTGAGAAAATTTAAACATTTTGAAAATCCTGAAAGTTTAAATTGCTTCTGAAAGACAAAAAGAGCTCTGAAAATGTAATAGAATTTTTTAAGGATAGCAGAGTTAGGTTAGATAAGTTTTGAGAAAACTGAAACGTTATGAAAAAGAAATGAAATGTCTTCTTTAACATCAGTTGAAAAAGATTTTTTTCAGAAAAACGGCGTCAGGTTAGTTAAGCTCTGAGAAAACTCTATAATCCTGAAAAAGCTTGAAAGTTAATAAAATGGCTTCTAAAGGTCTAAAAGAGCGCTAAAAATGAAGAAGAGTTTCTAAGAAAATCAGAGCAAGGTTATATGAGCTCTTACAAAAACATCCTGAAAAGGTGCAGAAGTTAATAAAATAGCTTAGGAAAGTCAAGAAGAGCACTGAAAATGTAACAGAATTTTCTCTGAAAAGGATTTTTTAAATAACTTGCAAGTTACTGAAATATCTTCTGAAAAAAGATCACTGAAAAAATGCTGTCTTCTTTTGCTCTCAGAGAGCTCTGGGAAACTTTAAAAATCCTGAAAATCTTGAAAGTTAATGAAATTGCTTCTAAAAGACAAAAAGGGCTCTTAAAATGTGGTAGAATTTTCTAAGGAAAAGAAGAAAAAGGTAGAAAGTAATTGGAAAAGCTTCTGAAAGGCAAGAAGAGCACTGAAAATTTTCATAAAATTAAGACTCTGTCTTAGTAAGTTTTTTTAAAATCCGAGGAAGATCTGCAAAACAAAACACGTTCTTATAAGAAGCTCTGAAACCAAATTAAGCAAGACACCTGTAAAAGTTGCATCAAATGATTATTTCTTTCTAACTGAAATTTATTGTAGTGGGAGTATTCTTTAAATTAATATCGGAATAATTTACATATTGGATGTTTCAGTAGTTTTAAATATTTCTTATTGCTTTTTACCCCTTATAATTTATTCAGATTCCACTCAAGAATATAGGATAAGAAAACCCTTTGGTTGGCATTCATTTGATAACGATATAAAATCGAGTCTCTCAATTAACTTTAAACTCTAAAATAATTAAATTTTAATGCAAATTTATTGAAATTAAAATTAATACGAGACTAATAGTTTGCGGGGGTGTAAGTTAATAAATGGTAATTTGCTACGAGTTTTACGAGAGCCCAAGTACTGGAGAAGGATAAGAAGTAATAACAAGTTTAGTTAGTTGTTAACAGGTAGAGACTGTTATAGTATTTATTTAAAGGTGTACTTAAGTGAAAAAAACCCTTAAAACACCACCACTTAATTGAAAGAGCTAACAAGAAAATTTATTATCTGGATTTCTCTGACCCGAAGTTTAAAATCAATTAAAAATTACCAAAAAAAAATCTCGAAAAGGTGAACAAGTTTTTAATTTTTTAATAATTAACAAAAGGTTATTTTATTGCATATAAATGTAATAACAAAAGATGAAAAATATACAAGTGGGTTGCGAGACGCGACGGAATAAAATTTTTGGTTTCTTCTTCTTCATGAATATGAGAGTCGGCCGAGGAGGAATATATAGCTAATTTGTATGCGTAAACCGGATCGTCGGTACATTTTATTAGTATAGTGGGTGTGATTCGACCACTTTTAATTACAAACAACGGCTTTGTTGCTTCTGAATCGATTATAACATGAATATTGATCAATTATTGACGGTCACGTAAATTTAAATTGTACATATTTGAGTTATTGACTTCTCGACAGTTATTTATTAAAGTAAGAACAATTTCCAAGTGATTTAAATTTAAAATGTATGTATGGTCATACTCATGTACTAAGATGTTGAATAAATCGTTTTGCTATAAACATTTAAGTACACTAAAAAGCATTATTGAATGATTTTTATCGTAAATGCTAAATTTATTTCAACCAGAGACGGAATAGATCATTTAAATTTCAACCTTTTTTTTATTCATTATCCATAAATACTTCGTCAAACGTTATTACACTCTAGGGACCGATTTACATACGAATTATAAACGAATAAATTCACTCTCCATATTTAGATGCCTTTATTTATGCTCTTCTTTTTGTTTGAAAATTTAAACACGGAATACCTGTCATCGCCGTGTCGCTTGTTCTCCATGGACACGATTAAATTGCTTGAAGACTTGTCCCATCAGTGTTATATTATGTCAGCATAACTTATTGTTACATAGTTGCAATCAGAGGCGGATCATCTACTGCCGATACATAGGCTGTTTGGAGTTTAGAAAACCTAGATACCTAGAAGGATTATGATTAGGATTGTTGTGGTGGGAGGATCATCACTTAGACCCTTCAAAACTGAATCCACTCCAACCTTTAGATGAACGTATGGATAGATGGATACTGGTCATAAAATACGTGTAGCCACGGCGCAACACCATATTGCGCTACACTTAGCCCCGCACTTAGGATGGCAGTGAATAAATAAATAAAGCTTTATTTTATAGTAGGAGATCAACTCTGATGTAAAGCAAGGCATTATTCATATTTTCGGTGCGATAGTAACAGCGGTGCTAGGGGCAGTGCGAGGTGCGGTGCGCCGATGTGACCACTCACTTTATGTATTGCTCTAACATAAGATCCTCTGATTTGAGCTAACGTAAGTCAATTACATGCCTATCATAATGCTCCAACCCATCATCTGCACCTGTAAGCTCTCATGAGATAAAGATTGATAAAAGTTAGCACGTTTATAGCTGTTTGGTTAAACTTACAGCTCGTACAGTTAGCCTACCGGTTTTTGTGGCTTGCCATAGTGTTTTTGCTCTATAAAGTATCGAGAATGACGATAGAAGTGGTTAGAATGGATTTGGAGTTGTAGCCGAGCTTTCTCTTGCCAACTGTTAATTTTCTCGGTTTCTCTTGACTCAAATCCTTCGATAATTATTTGCAATAGCTGTATTTTGATCCACAGCATTATGCTGTCCTCTAAAGATATTCAGATGACCTACATTCCTTGATTCATCTCATAGGCCCAGTATTGAGTAACTTTAGATCTTCCCTTAAAGGTTTAGTAGAAGGCGCCACAAAAGGGTATTTATGGTCGTTAGACAAACTAATCTTAGTTAAATTAGCCTAAGGTTGGTTTAGTGGTAGGGTTCTATACTACGGACTATCAGGTGCCTATCAGCCTGTGCGAGTGCGTGTTTCCGGCTTATTTTTTAGCTAGAATTTTCTTACAAATACCTAATTGTGTATGAAGGTAGAGACACGCGCACAGGCTTTTGCTTCGGTTTAGCTTATAAAAGGCAGACACGTACAAGGGCCTATACTCTGGCTTTCCTACACAGGCCTCTACATATACACATATACAGGCTGCCTGAACAATGTACAGACGCTCTAGTTTAGTCTGAAGCTTGGTACATCGTTTAGGCGTCCTGCACAGGCAAGCCTCTGGCCTGTGTAAGACTGTACATATACAGGTTAGCCTACGCAGGCCGTCTGAACTATGTATAAACGTTCCATTTTGCACTGTGCACTGTGCAGGCCTACCGGCCTGTAAATCGTACAGGCTGCCTGCGCAGACAAACCTGCGTTTATAGAGTCAATGTGATTATTCTGGCTAGGCATATAAAGCGGAGACACTCACACAGGGTTTTACTCCGACTGGCTTGTACAGGGCTCTACAAATGCAGATTAGCCTACGCAGGCCGTCTGAACGATGTACAGACGCTTCAATTTTCGCTGTGCAGGCCGTCCGGCCTGTAAATCGTACAGTCAATCTGCTCAAACAAACCTGCATAGTAAAGGCAATGCCATAATTCCGACTTGCCTGCTTTGCGCAAACAAACATGCATAAATGTCGGGGCAATGTCATGGCCCTGGAAAATGATACGTCAGCTTAGCATACGAAAACGCGTCTCTTTCGTTTTGGCTTGAACAGGCAATGTGAAGTAATGGCCCGTCCACACACATGGGCTTGTCTTTAGGTTTGGCCTATGTAGGTGACCTGCACGTGCACAGGCCAAACCGGAGCTTGTAGACACCGTTTAGGCGGCCTGCACAGACAAACTGGAAGGCAAGTCTGTGTGTGTATTTCCAATTGCAAATTATGCAACTTTTAAGCTAACAGAAAGTGAAATGTGAAACTTAAAAAAAATTTTTTTTATTGTGTTTAATCTTGAAAAACATACACGAACCATATCTATCAATTAACATCTACCTATAAAACTAAGGCACTGTTGACCAAAAAATAAATAGTAAGTAAATAATGGAAGTATGTCAATTGCTTATAATATAGAAATTTCTTTTGCGGCACAGGCGTATAAAATAAAAAGAAAATTGATTAAAAAAATTTACCAGATAAAAAATCCACTTGGAAAAATATCACCAACTTTAATATTTTAAATCAATAAATTAAAAATAAAGATAAGATGTTTAATCTTTCATGTTAAAAAAATATAAAATTACTTTGGTAATTTTAATAGCCAATTAAATTAATATAGCTGTACGTGTATAGTGTCAGTAATAGAATAATTTCTAAATTGATTGATGATGATGAATATTACTTTTCAATTTACTTTTAGCCCCCGCATATTTTATTATTTGCTCTATTTTTTTTCTTACACTACTTGTTTTAACACAAATTACGAAATACTTACGCAAGAATTTATTTTTAATTGAAATGATATAGATCACAGTGGAAATTAATTTTAAGCCCTCCCCCCCCATTCGTGACAGTTTCTTGTGATTCTATTCTCTGAAATTTTTTTCTATTTTCTCGTCTAATGCCGAAATGATCATTTTGTTCTGTTTAGTCTCTGGGTCTTTTCAGTTCAGCGTTGCATTGAGAGAACGATGTCCAACAAACTTTCCATCTTTTAAGCGGCCTTCTAGGTAAGCCCTTCTGTCGCTCATCAACGTTTCGATTAGACCTGTTGTACCAGCTAGGACTACAAAGCTCATGCTTAATTTAGTTTGGGAAATAAATTTAATCGGAATTTTTGATTTCTTCTAATTTTTAATCAATTATGATTGGCTCAGAACAGCGATGGGGAGGTCAAATTAATTGTAATTCGACATTAATGGTTTATAGTACCGGCTGTAAAGGCGGAGACACACGCACAGGCCAGTGCAGGCCAAAACTGCGCAGGAAAGCCGGAGTAAAAGGCGTTTGTGTGTCTGTGTGTGTCTTTACTTTGTGTGCGTCTTGTGATGCTACGAAGTATTTTCCATTTTTATTATTCTAAGCACTGCTTTTCGTTTTCCATTTTCTGCTGTAGCTTCAGCGGCGCAGGTTCGATGCAGGTCTTGTAGATACCTATCTGTTTCACTGCCACTAGCTCGCATTTCGCTTTAATAGAAGCTTATTTTGGCCCCCAGGTATGTGAAGGTCATTACTTATTCTTCATTTCATGTTGTACTTTATGTCAGATAAAATGTGTGGAGGCATTTTCTTCTAAAATAGGATGAATACAGCTGTCGATATGCAAACTATAACACAAGGATAATGAAAGCACTTCTTAACGCGGAAACGAAAATTTTAAGAACCAAGATACTGTTGAAGAGATTTTAGATCAGAAAAACCAAAGGTAACTTTATTTAGAACAAACAAACGTTGTACATTATAAGAAATAATGTACAACTTTTTTTTTTTTTTTGCTACATTCTACACAATGTTCTATTTAAATAAACATTGTAAGAGTCTATCGCTGTCAGTAAGGGTTGGTACTTTCAGTCTCGGTTAAGCACTAATTAGAGATCAACCTATCGCTGTACCCTATTATAACTAATGCTACGCAGTTTTTTTACTCCTCTTCAGTGGTGTAACTAAGAGGTTGTGACTATTTCTAAAACTTTTACAACCGACCTACTTTTAGTTGCTCATTGTCGACACATCTGTGTAACTTTACAAGGGAAGAATAGTTATTTGTTTTATAAGGAGAAAAGTGACGTTTTGTGTGACAAGACTGTGTTTGGCTGAAAAGCGAGCGTAGCGAGCGAGTCCGGCAATACAGACGAGTCACAAAAAACTACTTTGACTCTGTAGGTTCAACCCTGAGCCTGCCTTGAAAATTTTAAGCCTGTTCTAGACAGAGTTTGTAAGGATTTTGCAATAATAATAAAACGATAAGGTTCTAATTAGTGCCAAAGAAGAAAAAATTGATTTAGAGAAAGTCAAACAGATTTATACAAACCCAGAATATAAAAAAACTTTGATTTTAGTTTTTCATCCTCTTTTGAAGTTTTTTGAGCATGCCTTGTTAATACAGTCTGGCCACCGCCACGGTCCTAGATAGGGGTAAAGAGTAAGTAACGTAGCGTTTGCTAACGTATTACTAATAATTATTTATAGGATCCTAGATCCTAGCACTGGTTAGTTGAAGGAGATTTGAACGGAGACTCAATGTACCTAGGAGTAACCGTATTCTCTGAAGCTCGGCCAGCTGCAAGATTAGGATGTTCCTATACACACCTGGTAAACCGGTGGTGCGTTTTAAAACCCCGTAGTGTAGTGTCCAACGCCTTTCACACTTAGGCATAAATTTGAGAGGGTAGTTTTATTTTTCTATTTTTCAAGGCAGCATGGTCTTTGTGGCGTACACGTCAGTTAGGTTAGATATGTTCTTAGTTCTTTTGTATTTTGAAACAATAGAGCCTTGTCGTTTATTTCCAATTTGAATATAACCCTGATCTTTGGTTTATAGACAGGACTGCTCTCTGAATTACAGGTGAGCCTAGATCGACAGCTGAAGTTCCTCTCATAACACGCTCAGCTGCGAGATTGAAATTACTTTTTTAGCCTTTTTTCGGAGCCATACACTTAAAACCTTGCTTACTTCAATTTAGATACTTTATAGTCAATGCTTCAATGAAATCATGATACATCACCATGAAATACACCGAGCTTTTCTCCAAGCAGATCTTCATGTTTCTAGAGGAGATATTTACCCTTTCTATGGTTTAAGGAATAAGAAAAAATTTATAATTTCAATTGTTATGTGTGAATAAGATACTTTTCTTCGATCTATAAAACCTTATCATAAAAAATGAAAAACTACTGGGGGTACAAAAAAAGATACTTTCTCTTCAATTAGTAAAAGGGGTAGATGAATTATTAGTCACTGCTATGATTGAAGGCAGCAAATAGAAAATTTGGGGTGAAACAAAGAAGCTTTTGGAACATTTTAAAATGTGGAAAATGGAAAATTTGTTAGTTTTTGGAAAATCCAATTTCCTCAGAATGCACAGATCTTCTGTTAAGTGCCATTTAATTTTTCCTATAGGGCAAATTTATTACATCTTTATCATAATTTTTACGTCGCATCAATGATTTATTTTGCTTGACGATAAAATATTATTGGTGCTTCCATCAAGTGTTATGGTAATAAAAGGAAAGGATAACACGAAGATTCATTATAACATATTTTTCTGACGTCTTTATAATCTTAATAATCATCGATCAATAAAAATTGCCACGAGCAAAATTTAAATGTTTATACTTACATTTAAACTAATAAATCATTTATTTAAGTTTTTTAAAGAAAAAGAAGAAGAAAATTATTTAAAAGTGGGTGTTCTTAAGAGTTAATATTACGATGCCGTGCAAATATGGCATTTATTTAGACACATCTCTGCAGGGTTTATTTCAATATTATTTTATTAGCATCGGTGCACTATATGAGCAACGATCTCTTGCTGGTGCAAAACAATTCTGAACAACGCACGCTGAGTACACACACATTCTTGATTATCAACACATCCAGGTTTTATATTTATTTATTACTACAACGTTTTTATTATCTTAATAGCGAGAAGTGTATTTTATTTATAAGTAACTAGTTAAAGATGTATTTGACGTTTTGAAATCCTTTATATAATCTTTTCTATACATTTATTTTTTTCTCCTCTTCCAACTTCCCATTTTTCCTCTTAACTTTACTTGTTTGGTATTCAAGAACTTAAGTTATTTAAACCTCATTAAATTGCGACACGTATGAGAAAATTGCACCTTGAAGATTTACAAGTCGGTGAATATTAGCGACGCCACACATGAAGAGAGCGATTGAAAAATATTTTGCTTTAAGTACTTTTTAATGTTTTATAGGCATGTACTTTTAACGAAATTAAATTGAGCAGTCAAAATTTCATTTTTCCTTTTATCGTGTCGAGTGATAATTAGCAAAGTCATTTTAATATTTTATTACTTTTTTAAAAGAAAAAGGAATTAAAAAAGAGAAAAGGATTTTTAGGGTAAGCAAATTTTAATTAACTGTGTCATCGTCTGTTACAAATTTTATGATGGACATAATTAATTTTCTTATAACTCTTGTGAATAATTGTCTCTTGAAGGAGTGTTTTCTTTTTATTATGGATTTTATGGTAAGCTTCCATTGTCCGAATAATAATACGGTTACCAAACTTTAAAAAGTCATCAAAGCTTTGTCGTTTACACAGTGCTAAGAGCCAAGTATAAAAGCAAATATAGAGACAGACAGACAGGTATGAAGGCAAGCAGGTATAGAGACAGATAGCCAAAAGCCAGGTATGAAGGCAGAAAGCCATCAGTCACGTATGAAGGCAGATAGCCAGAAGCCAGGTATGGCAGGCAGACGGGTATGGAGACAGGTAGTCAGGTATGGACGCAGACAGGCAGGTGTGGAGACAGGCAGCCAATTATGAAGGCAGGCAGACAGACAGGTATGGAGACAGGCAGCCAGGTATGGAAGTAATCAGTCAAGTGTGGAGACAGGCAGCCAAATATGGAGACAGATAGTCAGGTATGAAAGCAGATAGCCAGAAGCCAGATATGGCAGACAGACAGGTATGGAGACAGGTAGTCAGTTATGGACGCAGACAGGCAGGTGTGGAGACAGGCAGCCAAGTATGAAGGCAGACAGACAGGTATGAAGAGAGGCAGCCAGGTATGGAGACAGGCAGCCAGGTATGGAGGTAATCAGTCAAGTGTAGAGGCAGACAGCCAAATTTGGAGACAGATAGTCAGGTATGGACGTAGGGAGGTATAGAGACAGCCAGAAGGGAGGTATGGAGACAGCCAGAAGCCAGGTATGAAGCCAGACACTCAAGTATGAAGCCAGTCTCTCAGGTATGGAGCCAGACAGCCAGGTATGGAGGTAGACAGTTAGGTGTGGAGACAAACACCTGGGTATGGAGGCAGATAGCCAGGTATGGACGCAGGTAGGTATAGAAAAAGTCAGAAGCCAGGTATGGAGGCAGGCAGCCTGGTATGAAGCCCAGACAACCAGGTATTGAGGCAGACAGTTATAGGGCCGAACGTTAGACTCTTATATCGACCACTGTGTTGTAACCTATACATGAAAAGTTACTTTATCGTCTATCTAGTGAAAACGCATCCTTGTAAAGCAAACTTGAGGTAGATAGTGTTTACTTTAGTTTAAAAAAAAGATCTGGTTTGGGTGGTTTCGTAAACTTCAAATAAGTGAAGTAAATGAAACTTTCTCATTTTTCCATATAAGGTGATAATATGAAGCTTGTTCAGCATATCTATTAACACATTTTGGTTAGTTGGTATTATAGTATGCAGCAACTATCGCTCTATTTATCTCGCCGCATTTATATTTATATCACGATATAATGCTAATATTTAAGACCAACATTAGAATAGCTTTTTCGGTAGAATGTTGAAAATTATGCGCGGTGCGTTAAAATTAAATGTTTTTTCTTTAAAAGATCAAGTAGGCTTGGTAATTTAAAATTTACATAAACCTATAATTTGTTAACAGTTGATAAAGATCAGAAATGAATGTTTTCTCATTTTAATTAATTATTATTATTCATTCTTTGTCGACTCGAAAATATAAATTTTAGACATTTAGTAAGAATATGCCATAATTTTACTTCAAAAGGTTTTCTAGAAGAGACGGGAAGTTTCGTGATAAGATTTGGACATATATAAGCAAGAATAGCGTTTGTTTTTGTATGAGCAGCACTGATGCTCTTCTACCGCATTTTTAATTCTCATAAACTTACCACATGCCCTATGCCTACTATACTAGTCGAAATCGCTTTTTATACAAGTTATGAAAAAATTATTCATGGATAGGAAATTAGTTTTCCGAATAATTTTCCAACTTTTCATTCAGAATATAAACAGTCGTCTAGAAGGGCAAAACGGTGCGTGTATAGTAATTCGAGTTCCTTACCATAGTAAATAAACATGACGACGGATTGCAACGATCTTTTACGATTTCCCAAACCCATTATTCCATTCTTATCAATCTTATCAATAAAGACTAGTAGGTTATCACAAATAGTCTCGTTCTAGTTTTACTGAGCTTGTATGAGCTATCCCATCTCAGGTGGGGCTGTGTAAAAAACGCCATACAAGCCAATTATTAAGAGAGTTTTAGGCTCGGCGTCTGGCGCTCCTTGAGGAATGGCAGTGGGAAGTGGGTGGAAGGGTTAGAGATGATACTCTCTTTCTATCTCTTATGTGACCTAACCTAACTTCTGAGTGCCCGGGTAAGCTCTTGACCGGAGGACTATTTCGTAGATCTAGTAGAACCCCCGATCCTAAGCTCCTAGGAAAAAGGATAGCTGATGATGATCAATATGGTAGTGGTTTGGCCACATCGGTTGCTGTCATAAACTGAGGAAGGCCAAAAGTTAGATATTTTAGGATTTCCAATAGTCGACCTCTAACCTAACCTAGCCTAACCTAACACTGTAGAGAGCACAAGACTACCAGGGTGTTTTATCAACTGCTGCTTACTATCCGGTTCAGACCTAGAGTCGGTTCCGGACGTACCAGTTGCGTTTGGTTGGTGGTAGGAATACTGGTCCCAAGAGAGCCTGTTTTCGATCCAGGAAACTATTGGAAGTTATCTAACATTTCTGTGCTGCGTGACGGTTGGGCCACCGACTAGGCTTAGCTAGAGTCTACTACCTCTATTGGAGCTAATCTCGCAGTGGCTGAGACGCTTTTCGCTTTGTAAGTGGGAAAGTTTTTATCACGATGCATGCGTTCTTTCGTAGGGGTTTAAGTCACCACTGGCCCTGAAAGGAAGTTCTATATTGGGCGTCATTATCCTGGGTATCTGGGTCTGAAGGTGACGGAACATCTCCGTCACAGCTGGTAGCTTGTGACTCCTGTCATTCGGTCGTCAGTAGTCTCAATATTAGACCGCTGAGTATTAGAGGCTACACGGGCCACCCGCACCTGCAAAAATGTAATCAATGTAACTAGAGGGACTTAGCAGAATTTATCGAAATTGTGCGACCGATGCGCCACCAGTTCACCAATCTGTATCAACACTTGATGAGGAAGGTAAAGCTCCGCTGGTTTCGCTAGCTGGACTCCGCTTGCGGGGTCTTATGATTATGGAAGTTTTCTTCAAGTGGCAAGTCAGGGCGGAGTCATTGTCAGATTCGAAAGAAAGATCTATTCTTCTTCTGGGAAGAGCTTCAACATTTTTATATGATGGGAATTGATGGTTCGAAATGATCTTGACACTTCTTGCATGTGAGGCTCTATTGGATGTATTCAGTATGTGTAGGTGTGGAGTGACCTTTAGCTGGTAACCAGACTCGTAAGCATTTTAAGAGCGACTAAGTCTCAACATTTGTTCCCCCCTTTGTTAACGCCTAGTGCACAGTTGGAAACTAGTGAACTCCATACTTTGTGAGCTCTTGCTTTCGAGCTTGTCACTTGTACCGGTCAATATTTTTGGAAGGCACAATAGGGCACATTAGTCTTGTGGCGTTGGCTAGAGCGTATAGACAGCTTTCAAGAAGTCTGGTGCTAACTATACGACCTCCCATTGCTGGGTGGGGGTTGTCCAGGCACCCTATTCCTGCTTTTAAGTAAATCTCGAATTTTGGGATACGTACTTCTCTGTTTTTCCATCCACAGCATCGAAATTTTTCTGAAGTATTCTGTAGGGGGTACCAATGCCTTTAGCTCCCTATTTAATTGTCTTTAGGTGGTGATTGGTGGGGTACTAGGTATCTGGGAGAGTAATTCTACTTCTTGTAGTGTAGGGGTTTCAACTTTGGCTTAATTTCTTTGAGAATGGATGAAAAGTCTTATAAAAATGCTCGTAACCTTCTGTTTATTTCTTTTAAGGTCCAACTTGATATATCTTAATTTACATAGGCACTTTTTGATTTTAGATTTGATTCCGTACAAATAAACGACTATTGAATTAAATGGCTTTAGACGTTCAATTTGCGTTCATCTAAAATGAATTTAAGCGAATCATTGACTCAACATTTATGAATAATGTAAACGCAACTTAAAGTGGAAATCTTCCATTTTCAAAGCAATTCCTTTTGCGAAGTAAAAGAGCAATAAAAAAAAGTTAATCTTGAAAATAATTATTATTTAAAAAGGCAATGTCAAATTATTAATTGATGGTAAACTCATTAAAAGTATATAAATTTGTTAATTTTTTTCAACGATAATTTAGTTAATTATATAAAACTGTCATTTCAACACTTAAAAATTGGTAACTTTCATCAACTAACTGTTTTAAATCTCAAGTTATTAGTTAAAAAATTATCAATTAAATTATAAACAAATTATAATCGTCATTTTAAATCTCGAAAAGAATTTAATTAAAAGTTATGTTTAATAGTCGGCGATCTTTAAAATTTAAATAAGTGTTTATAAAACCTGCCATCTGATGAAAATTTTAAAAAAAGATTAAAAATTAATGATCGATTTGATTTAATAAATTTTTCTTTTCTTATTCGTTCGAATGGAAATATTTGACGCGTTTGTCGATATTAAGAGCTTCTGCTGGAAGTTGCGAGAGCGAGATGTTAAAATTGTTGTGGAAGTTGTATAAACAATTAATTAAGAAATAGTTTTTGTTATTGTGTCCTGTGAAAGGATCTTTTGAAACGAGTCAAAATGAGTGTGAAAAGCTTATTCTTCGTATAACAATAGAAACAGATCTATTTTTATCTAGTGACGGGTGGTCGAAAGTTAGGATAACGGTTGCTAATATTCTCTAAATCTATTGTGTGAGATGATACCAAGGCAATGGTCCAGGTTGTCTTTATAACACCTTTCTTGCTTTTATATTTTTGACGTACAGCACAGCTGACATAAGTTAAAGCGAGCCGCTGTAATCCTCCAGTAAATACGATTTAGTATAATCTTATTGTGAGTTGATTTGTTAAAAGGTAAAAGTTAAATCCGATTTCCGCTGTCACTTAACTCGCTTGACGTTTCAATTCATTTCAAATAGGAAGGAAAATAAGTGGATTTTTTTTATAAAATTGGTACAATTTTATTTTTTAAATCGATCGATTAGTTTCTCGCTTTGGTTTGGTTAATCACTAATTTTCTAACCCTTGATAACGAAGAGTGGTCATACCTTATTTTCTAAAATAAATACATTTTCGTAAAACCTCATAATTTACAACAATTTACCTGTCTATTTCTATTACATCAGCCTTGAGCAGCACTGCATGATGCAGCACGAAGCAAGGTTTTTGCGTAGGTCCCACTGAAGAAGCCAAAATGGTCAGTTTCATTGTCTCGTGATTGTGTGAACGCCAGAAGGACTATTACTAGATCATCAGACTCAGACTACATTTTAGCAGTGATGATACAAGCTCCAAGAGTAAGTATGTAAAATTCAGGAAAAATTAAAGGAAGGTTTTGAGTTGATGATTGTTACGATTCTTGTAGCTCATGTCGTACATTTAAAAAAGGAAACTAATTGTTCAATGCGAGAGTCACTAGATCTTCCATAAGAAAGCTCGTCTAAGCTCTTATTTATCTTTTGGCGCCCGAGCAGGGACCTCTGTGGACTAGGCTCCATACAAGCTCGATTCGTTAATTTGTTTACCACAGCCTGTCTATTTTGATTTGATTTTTTAGTTCTGTAGGATTTTGATTGCTGCCTGGTGGTCCACGGTTTGATTTGAATTTTCTATAATCAAGAATTTCATTATAGTGCAAATTCAGTTTCTTTTTCTTCCTGGGAGATTTGTTACAGGCCCCAACATTTAGGCCAAAGATACCCTTTGTGTTAGCCAGAGGGGTTATGGATCCAGCCTTAGTCCTGTTTCTACAAAGAAGGTTACTAACTAGCCTACAGGATTTTTTGTATGTCTTCTGGTTCTGGGTAGGCAGCATTCAGTGCCGCAAAAGCAGGGTACTGATATAAAATATGTTAGGCAGATTTATCTTCCTCCCTACAGCCTCTACCTCTAGGGTCATCCCAGATTACAATAGTATGTAGCGTTTTATTTATTATTCTCAGAGCAAAGTTTTTTAATAAATAGCTTCGCATGGTTTTTCTTTCCATTGTCGTTTGTGTTCTCTAGAGATCCATTTGGCAAGGTATTGTTCCATGAAGCTATAGAGGATTTCAAGTACTGGTTCCGGTTTGCAGAAAAGGATCATATTGCCCCTTACTGCTAACCCATCCACTTTTTTGTTTCCCTCTTTACAGCTTTAGACAGTAGTTTGCAAGTTTTCTGGAGGGAGCCGGTATGTAGTTTTTGCTTTGGTGACAGCTTGCATTATTTGTCCTTCTTGTAGTGTATATTAGATAAGTATGGTTAATAAGGAGGGCATCGACAGTTTTTAGGGCTGCTTTTATGATCGGTTCAGGGCCACAGGGAAGACTTTTTGAACCTTTCTTGACCAGCTCATCTGCTGTTTCGTTACCCTCATTTCCTTGATGTCGTTTGACCCAACTAAGACTAAGGAGATTACATTTGGATATCTAGTTCAGTGTCACCATCTCCAAAAGGAGGCCGGAGTGTATTATTTTATCAAGGATTATATTAGCATTGTGTAATATAATACCTATCAGTTCTGTTTGAAAAACCGAAGCATATCTACGTACAATTGCAGGGATACTCACGGGACACTGTCGGTTAAATAGGCATCTTCACACACTGGGAATAGTAGATAATCCCAGATGTCGAGCATGCGATCACGAAGACGAGACCGCTGAACACGTGCTTTGTCAGTGTCCAGCTCTAGCGTCTACAAAAGGGTCTGTGTTGGGGACTTCTGGCTCGACATAGCCAGAATAAGGGCCACTCCTCTCGCCAGAGATCTGGAGTACATCCTAAAAGTGAGATGGGCCCAAACAAGTGGTCTAAGTGCTAACTTTACTAATAATCCAGATCCCTCTATGTCAGAATCGCTTGGAACCCAGTGCAATGACACGTTGTTATGTATGGTTTACTTTAAGATCTGCTAACATTCCAGAACACGCTCAGACGTTTTTTTGCAAAAGAAGAGCCCCGGTAGCTGCATGGCTGTAAATTCTTGTCTTTAAGTCGAATGCAGATTGAGCCCCATCTGTGTTGGTTGACAGATTTGGACTTCAGTTGCTGGACTTTTTGGGATTTCTTCTACTTTCATGATTAATTTTTAGTGGCACATTTTGCATATCATTGTGAGTTTATCTTCTAATTACGTCACCGTGTTGTCAATTAAGAGATTAAGGTGTTTTCTGAAGCGAGTCATGATATAAGTAACTATTAATATTGCCTGACCTCACATCTATATTTTTTTGCCATTAGAAACCACAACAAATTACAAGTTTTTGACATCAAACTCTTTACCATATTGAATTTAGAAGTTAACCCAGGAGGTTAAGTAGTAAAATATGGTAGTTTTGAGCATTGAGCAATTTACATTTTGGTGGTTCTTTTTTACTAACCCTCATTTTCAGATGGAAGATTAGAAAATTTATAATAATACTTTTAAAATCACAGATTGTTTTTCCTTACAACTCGAGCTGAGGCGGTTAGACATTTAAATTAAAAATTTGTCTATAATGAGCGGTATATGCAGATAATATAAAGTAATTAAAATAACCGCAAAACTTGTGTCTGGCGCCATGTCTTAAGTTGTAGGTTTAACATGTAATGTGTCAAATCACCAGAGGATGCCACACACACCAAATTAGCTCATTTTTTTCTCTATTTTATTGTGGTTAGACACTAACAACTACTAACAACAAATCTCTTATTTATAAAAAAAAAGTGACTCACTTTAAATGAATTATGCACTTTTTGTGGCATCTTATTTAATTTTACGACTAATTTAATTAGATAATTTAAATTTTACACATTTTGTTATTATCATAAATTTTTTAAAAAGACCTCACAAGAAGCTATAATTTTGATATTTTAACGTGTTAAATGTTATTTTAAACGTTTTTACTTAAAAACATGATTTTAATTCCAATTTTGCTACTTTTCAAGTTCAAGTCAAAATTATCTTTTTTGATATCTGTTTAATATTTTCTTCTCTCATTTTTATGCTCTTGGGAACCTCTGGAAACCTTCCTTATGCTTTTAATCGAAGGGGTGGGGGTAAATATTGACTATTTCTAAGTAACTTTAGCTCATAATTTTTGCTCTTTGATGAATTTCCATTTTTTTTCAAATTTTTTAAACAATTTATGTTTTAGTTCATTGCTTCTCTGCCTATTCTCTCTTTTTTCCCAATATAAAATATTTATGTTTCTCAGATCAGTAAATAATTATTGGAAACTCTTTCCACTTACATATTTCTACAAAGTTCAAGAAAACGACTTATTACTAATGAAATTTTCAAATATCCACATTACTTCCACTGTAACACTTGATGGGTAGGGGGAGAGAGGGGTCACTTGACTTTTATAGTAAAAAAATATATTTCCTCTCTTCTCGGTTTTCTATTAATGATTTTTTTTTAAAAAGTAAAAATCTTCCCCCCTCTAGCCCCCTCGTATAGGGTGCCATGTACAATGTATCTAATAAAAAAAAATAAGCAACTTGCTTACTATGTATTAATTTTATTTTTCATTTATTGAGATATTCAAGTGTTGCAACTTTATATGACATCTTTGATGTTAACTTAATAAACTCTTCAATTAAATCGATATAAAAGTAAATGTTGACAATTATGGATAAGACGTTAAAAAAAAACACGATTCGCTAGTCGTTGCCTTTAACACCGCTTTTGATTGATTAATACGAACAAGCCATTAAGCTAACTAGATCTTTCATAAAATAAGTATATATTTGAAGGGGGGGGGAGCTTTTTTAAAGGGCAAATAAACGTTAATTTTTTTAATTGGCGCAATTAAATTGGTTTTTAATTGTAGGTAGTACGTTTTTAATTCATTAATTTTAACGATTCCTTAATTTAATAGTAACATTTGTGTCGTATAATAAATTTTATTGTTATGTTCATAATGTTAAATAATTAATTTTTTTTGTGAGGCATCTAATTTTCGTATAAAATTATAATAAAAATGGTTGTTAAAACTTTGAAAATTTACCTTATTGTTTAGTTATGTATAAATTTTTTTCTCTCTTAAGGCTCCTTTTATTACTTTTAAACAAACACTTAAAAAGTAAATAAACATAAAAAGTAAAATGGAGATTAATTTTTTTCAAATTGGTAATGATGTGTGGAATTTTGATAGTTATTGTTAATGATTAGGATCAATACGATTTTTTTTTTGATAAAATTTGTAAAATTCATGGAAAAATTTATAAACAAAATAACTCTTTAGACTCTAGAAAGGGTACAATTTACAAGGAATGATATATTTAGCTATAGGCTCAGTAGGCTCGGGTCTGGAGAGCCCCGAAGGGGCCTGATGGTGTTATTTATTGATGGCGTTACTTGGATATTTCTACTCTTGGTAATGAGCTTTGAGATAAATGGGAAGGTACAAACAGTGCTAGATTTACGTATAGGCCCAGTAGGCTTGGACCTACGTGCCCTGAAGGGGCCTAGAGTAATTTATTTATTTTTATGTATTACAGTTTTAGTCTGAAAGTTTTCCAATATCTATATTTGCATAACTATAATCATACCAACTTTGGACCTTTACTTTAAAAAGTTATGATTTAAGAATTTATGTATAGGTCAAGTACGCTAGAACATAGAGGGCCCCGAAAGGGCCTTGTGGTGATTAAGCTTTAATTTAGACCTGAAAACTCTGATACAAATGGAAAGGTACAAACAGTGCAGTATTTACCTTTAAGTCCAGAAGGCTAGGATCTTGGAACTCCGAAGAGGTCTGGAGTTATTTATTTATGTTTAAGAGTTACGGTTTAGGCATGAACATTCTGTAAATTTCAATATTTGCATATTTTAGCATTAATCATACCGTCTTAAAAATTTTACTTTATAAAGTTATGATTTCGGAATTTATATACGTAACGAAAGCTGAGGCCTATAGGCCCCGAAGGGGCCTGGTGTAATTTATTCAAGTTTGAGCGTTACTTTTGCCACTTTTGGACCCAACAGCTTCAAGACAAATGGGAAGGTACAAACAGTGCTCACTTTATGTATAGCCTTAGTAAGCTTGGGCCTAGGAGCCCGATGGGACCTGGAGTCTTCTATTTATATTTACACGCTACTGTTTGAGGTCTGAAATTTATATATCCATAGATTTTCAATAATTATGAGAATTACGTATAGGCCCGTGAGCCTGAAACTCCTACAAATTTCAATATTTTCATATCCATATATTATCATTAATCATACCATCTTAGAAAATCAATTTTTAAAGTTATGATTTCGGAACGTTTAGAAGGCTCAGGCTGGTATTATTTATTCAAATTTGAGCATCACTTTTAGACGCGAAAACTTCAAGACAAATGGGAAGGTGGTAATGATAGATTTTTCTTTAGGCTCAGTAGGCTTGGGTCTAGGGGCCTCTAAGGGGCATTGAGTCTTTTATTTATGTTTACGCGTTATTGTTTAGAAAATTTTAGAAAATATATAGTATTTTATAAAGTTATAATTTCGGAATGTTTAGAAGGTTCGGGCTTATAGGCCCCAAAGGGGCCTGGTATTATTTATTCAAATTTCAGCGTCACGTGTAGACCCGAAAGCTTCAAGACAAATGGGAAGGTACAAAATAATGGATTTATCTATAGGCTCATTAGGCTTAGGCCTAGAGGCCCCGAAGGGGCCTTGAGTCTTTTATTTATGTTTACGCGCTACTGTTTGGTCCTGAAACGTTTGTATATTGAAATATTTGAATAAGGCCCCGAAGGGACCTGGAGTTTCTTCTCTATGATTAAGCGTTATACTGTGTGAGTCTGAAACTCACATAAATTTCAATATTTTCATATCAGTATTTTATCATTAATCATGCCATCTTAGAAAATTTATTTTATAAAGTTATGATTTTGGAATGTTTAGAAGGCTCGGGCCTATAGGCCCCGAAGGGGCGTGGATGGTGTCATTTATTCAAACTTGAGCGTCACTTTTAGACCCGAAAGCAAATGGAAAGGTTCGAGCAGGGATGGATTTATGTATATGCTCAGTAGGCTGGGGTCTAGGGACCCCGAAGGGGCCTGACTTACTTATTTATGTTTATGCATTACTATTTGGGCCTGAAACGTTTGTATATTTAAATATTTGAATATTCATAGATTGTGAATATAATCTTATAGGAGTAATTGGTTTGGCCCTAGGGGCCCCGAAGGGGCCTGGTGTCTGTTGTTTAAGTTTAAACTTTAATTTTGAACCTGAAAATATCGAGTCAAATCAGAAGGTACGAACAGTGCTGGATATACGTATAGGCCTCGAAGGGGCCTATAGTTACTGTCTTCAGTTTAAGCATATGAAACTACTATAAATTTTAATATTTGCATATCCTTAGTAATCCGTTAAGATTAGTATGTCTCTTCTATGGGGTCCAGAAGGGACTTTGTGTTAATTAGGTACGTTTAAACGTTGTTTTTGAGCCAAAAATTTATCATATATTTCAAAATTTGTATCATTAGCACCTTTTTTACTCTCTAAAAATTAGGATTTTGGAATTTATGTATTAGGCCGAGCTCAAAGAACTCTGGTGTCAAAGGTCGTTCTTCAGAAGCCCATTTTACAATTTCAGCTTATGCTGATCGTAGCCTTAAAATACTGTACTACTAACACTGGGTACAAAAAAATAGAAAGGCCATGCAAATAACCTCGAAGTGCATTAGCTCGACAAAATTAATTTTTTCCTTCGATGGGCAATCTTTTTAAAAGTATTTTAATACAAATTAATAATTTAGATGATGTAAAAATGTAACCTCTTCACCACCAAGGCGGCGCGGCGTCATATCTAACGTACTCGTCTCGTCACCATTCCATCCTTAACTTTTTCAACAGTCTACGTAAGATATTAGTTTGGCGTCTTTTAATTTTAATACACTTAAATATTAATTTAATTTAAACACATGTAAAACAATATCGAAGAATTTTTGCCATTCAAAATTCAAGTTTCTTAACCACAACATTAGTTATGTTTTTAGCGCGTGCTGAATCGGCCAGCTTGAATTTTTCAGTTAGTCGCGAGTGGCGAAAAACCTTTTTAAATATATTTCTAAACTGGGTTATGGGGAAAATTTTAGGGTGAGTCTTTTTGTTTGAAGTTAGAACTTTTGTTAAAGTGTAAATTGGATAAAAAATTACAAATGTTAACAATTAATTCGGCGAAGATACAAAACATTTCTTGGATGCACGATGTACGTTTAAAGAAATTTATTGCATCTTATAGTCCATATTTGAAATTCTTTTGTCATGTTTAACAAAAATTTAAATTTTTTCGGTTGTGAAATATGTTTTGTTTTTCTTATTTTATCAATATGTTTTTTTTTATTATACAACGATTAAATAAGTCGGAGAAATATTACATACGGAGTATATTATATGACATTTATTAAAGCAAGTGAAAATATTTAGTTAAAGCTTACTGTAATTTATTATACCTTTATATTACTTACTTGAATAAAAATTTGCGGTATGTGGTTAGATCGGTTCAGTTACTTAATATGCATTTGAAATTCAAACTTACTAATGTGTTTGTTATACTTGCTCATTTCCGAGATTTTTTTTTTCAAATTAATTTTTGTGTTTTTTTGTTATAGGATATCGCAGCTTCTGGTAGTATCAGCATTGAAGACACTACTTATACTAATGGTGGTGAGTACATTACATACATATTTTAAATTTTATTTGCTATTTTATACCTGTACCTCTACGTCCTCTTCTTTTCAATTGAAATATTTGCTTCTTTTACAACTTTTATTTATTTTCTCACCTTCTTTGTGTGAATTCCTTTCTGTCAATATTTTCTTTATTATTATTAACTTGTTCGGAATAACTAAAAGAGCACGAAAAAGTTGTCTTTTTCGTATATTATTTATTTAATATACCTGATGTAACTGTAAGGTGGTTTATGAGGCGCAACAAAATATTTTTATAATGTCTAATACAATTTTAACAACGCCATAATTAAAAAGATTTTTCTTAGAAATATGTAGTACAATTTAGAAGTAATTTTTATAAAAAAGTGGAAGGTGCGAAGTTTACGTGTTATCTTTAAATTCACTTTTTCTTAATGTGTGCTTTACAGAACGTGTAAAGCCGGTGGTCTCGTTTGCTATATATGCCATCGTAAAAGAAGATCTGATGTTTAATTACGTTAATCCGCTGTCTAACTGACATGCATCGTGGACTTCGCTGGACATGTAAAGCCGGTGGTTCCGGTTGCTATATGCCTCTGTAAAATAAGCGCTTTTGATGATTAATTACACTAATCTCCTATCGAACTGACATACATCGTGGACTTATACACTATGCAAGATGGTGACCACAGCTCCCTCGGTAATAGATATTTACATGTAAAATCATACTTTCGCAATTTTTGCTTCCCTAATTGGTTTAGACAAAAAACCTTTTAATAAAAATTTTAGGGCAAAAAATTCTACATCTAAATCGGTGAACAAAATTAATTTTTGTATAGTTCGGAATGGTAGAGATTGGAAATGAAAGTGTCGAAAATTAAACTAAAATATCGAAAACTAGGTATTGATTTTTCTTATTTATTTCAAAAACGGTGGGTCTTGAGGAAAAAAATATTTTTAGCAAAATGAAAGCTTATCAAATTTCCTACAAGATTGTTTTTATTAATTTTCTCTCTATTCCTTATAGTTTTCGAGATATTTGCCAGCCAAAATTTTCAAATTGACAAAACCCTTAAGAGTTGAAAATAACATAGTAAAAGAAATTTAGTGCTCTATACTTCTTTTCTGAAGACTTGACGTGTAAAACAAAGGGCTAAGGTGTTAGAGGCAAAAGTTTGACGAAAAAATCAAAATAATTGTAAAGGCCCATCCACACACACAGGCTTGGCTTAGGCGGCCTCCACAGGCCATACCAGAGCGTCTGGACAGCGTTCAGGCCGCGTGCACAGGCCAAACGATAGCCTAAACGATTTCCAGACGCTCCGGTTTGGCCTGTGTAAACTGCCTGAACGATGTCCAGACACTCCGGCGTACCAGTAGAGGGAACAAACAGATTTAAAATTCTAATTACGTCATTGGGCTCGCATAGCTCCAAAATTCAATCGGTATCGATTGAAACGAAAATACCTCTTCTGTATTTTTAAAATGTAGGTCTAATGATCACGTATCACCATGTCAAAATTGGTTTCGATATCTCGAATAGTTAAGAAGCAATCCACACAGTAAACACCCACCCTGTATACCCCCCCCCCCACAATGGCCCGCGAGCAAGTGGCTCGAACTACCAGATTTACCGGTACTAATTTTATTCCCAGTTCAGCTCTGGTCTGTTTATGCCTTTTTTATATCTGAATATCATCCAACCTCATCTGTCAGTCTCATAATGTCATATCGCCTCATCTGTAAATCTCCTCTGTGAATCTCATCTGTAAATATCATCTGCCAATCTCATCTGTCAGTCTCATATTATTTCATAATCATTTATTTAGTTGAAAGTGTAACAAAACTTTTCATACACGTCAACATGTAAATGTTATCCTATCTGTCACTCATCGTATATCTGTCAAACTCATCTGTGAGATGAGATGACATATGACATGACAGATTTGATGACAGATGGGATTACAGATGGAATGATAGATAGAATGACAGATGAAATGACATATGGGATGTAAAATGGGTTGACAGATACGTTGACATATGGAATGACAGATGACTCCCTTCCCTATGGGGACAGATTGACATTTGATGTATAGTAACTAAGGTGGCAGATTACCACCACTCCCCATATAAATAAAAATTTCTCTGAAATTACATATGGAATGACAGATGGAATGTTAGGTAACTCCACCTGACATAATGATATTGACATATGGTGACAAATGACCTTGACATTGACATATGTTAGGTAACACCCCCTCTGACATTGTCATAAGGTGTCAGCTAGCGACATTGATATATAGTAACTATGGTAACAGATTGACATTAGACACATGACAGACCACGCCCCCTTTCTCTAAAAAACCAATCCTTATCCTACTTCCCTCACTCCCAATTACTCTAAACCGATCCCTACTTTACTTCCACTTACATAATGATATTGATATATGGTGACAGATGACCTTGACATTGACACATGTTAGGTAACACCCCCTCTGACATTGTCATAAGGTGTCAGCTAGCGACATTGATATATAGTAACTATGGTAACAGATTGACATTAGACACATGACAGACCACGCCCCATTTCTCTAAAACACCAATCTTTATCCTACTTCCCTCATTCCCAATTTCTCTAAACCGATCCTTAGTTTACTTCCACCTTCATAATGATATTGATATATGGTGACAGATGACCTTGACATTGACACATGTTAGGTAACACCCCCTCTGACATTGTCATAAGGTGTCAGCTAACGACATTGATATATAGTAACTATGGTAACACATTGACATTAGACACATGACAGACCACGCCCCATTTCTCTAAACCAATCCTTATCCTACTTCCCCCACTCCCAATTTCTCTAAACCGATCCCTACTTTACTTCCCCCTCTCTCTCTATCTCTTTTTTTATATTGAACCTCTCTTTTGAATCTTACTGCGCATTTCCGATGCTCCATGTGTTTCTTATTGTGTGGATTAAGGATTTTTGCGGGCGGATATATCGAAAACTATAAGGGATAGAGAAAAAAGTGTAAAAATAATCTTGTAGGAAATTTAATAAGTTTTCATTTTGCTAAGATTAATTTTGTGCTAAAGGCCCACTGTTTTTTGAGATATAAGCGAAAACCCCAAGAAACAGGACCTTTCTATCCCATTCCTTCCTTAACTATACATTTATGTATAGCTATTGAAGTTAATGTGTCATTTTTTAATTTTTTTAATTTTATAACTAATCACTTGTGTATTTTCTTATTACCAATAATTATTATTTAAAATTTTTGAAAAATTGTTACAATCTCTTTCAGTCTCTTTCATATTGTTTAATTAATCCAATTTGTAATTTTCTCATACTTTTCTAAATTTTGTAATTTATAAATAAACTTTATTACTGGCAATTTATATTTTATCTTTGTTTTCTATCTTTTTTATGTACTTACTGTTGTTAATATACGTATAATTGTATCCACGATTCGATTTACCGATTGTTCATTAGCTTTAAATTAACTTGTTGTTTGTATACAATTTCTTCTACTACACGTACGTTTTTCACTACACATCTTTTGTTAAAACTACTTTTTCGCTTTAATCAAGTTCAGTTTATAAATAAAAACGAAAATTACTAAGCTTCTTCAGTTTTTCCACAACATTCACTTCCTTGATTCGCAGCTCTGTTTGACGCGAGGACTTGATGCTGTAGAGGTAGACTATGCATGCGCTCTCAGAAATATATGAATTAATAATTCGAGAAGACTAAATTTAATATTTGTTTTTGATAGCCCATTTAAGTCGCGTTAATAGATTGAGAATGTCACAAAAAGTCATCAAAATCGCATCCACACTATTAATAAAAGCTCATTATTTGCAATACTCAAGCTTCCGAACAGTTTTATTGCAGTAAAAAATATTTTTTAATAGTGGAATTTGTATCGAATTTTCAGTAACCTTGTACTTTTTAATTATGCGCATAAAAATTACAATTTCAATTGATTAAGAAATTTTTGCAATTTAACCTTCAGGTTTTCGACTAAAGAATTTTTATTAATTTGTTTTATCGATGAAAGAGTAGCACAAGTACAGCACACGTTTAAATTGAACGATAACGCTTTTAATAAAATTGAACTTATAAATTAATGTAAAAAAACGGAGAAAATTTATCAGATCGTTTGGAATTTATTAATTGACACCATACAACATAATTTTATGATAGAACGAATTGTTATTGTGGCGCACAATTGTTGTATGGGCAGATTAATTTAACGCTGTCTGATTATTGATTACAGTTATTTACCTTCCTCACAAAGTATTTTATATTAAAAAAAATACAATTTAATTAGTTTAAATAAATAAAAATTTTGTTTTGTTACAGCTGAGTTCTGGTGTCGTGGACTCCGGAGAGTCCTGCAGAGATGCAAAATTGGTAAAACCACAATATTTTTATAATACTTGCTCTAAAATGTTTCTTGGAGTCAAAGGAAAACAAATTGTTGCAAATTACGAAATACGACGTAAGTTGAGGATTTTCTCAAAAATTATTTTTTTTTAATTTAAATTTTTGTTTCTAGATACACTTTATACAATAACAAGTGCTAATTCGCATGGGTTTTTGTTATACGACCCCGAAGCAAAAGTATTTATATGTTGGAAACACAATAAAAAACGTTCGTCGTCTAGATTAGTGCCTAAAGTGAGTCAATTTTATTTTATTTTGCAAAAAAATACGATTAGTCTAGAACAGTGGTTTCCAAACTTTTTTGATCGCGTACCCCTAAGACAGAAAAAATTTATAGTGCGGACCCCATCGTGTCATATACCTTCATGTAGAACTAATCAATTTGGACTGAACTGACGTCTCACACGAATTGCAGAGGAATTGCTATTGCTACAGTTTCACTCTGATGGCTGTACTGATTGAACATATTCATGGATCAACGGCGCACACTACCCTCTACACCCTTGGTTCTCAATCCGTGGTCCGCGGAACACTAGTGCTTCATGAAGCCACAGTAAACACGTTTAAAGTTCCCCGATTTCAAAAAGATTGAGAACCAAGGCCCTACACGTCCACTCGCCGACTGAAGAGCTGAGCTGACTTGCGCTCACAAACGTTCCTTTCTCTTCATCCCCTAGTTTGAAGTAACCACTTCAAACCTTCAGCTGAAATGAGCAAGCCAAAAAGAACTGTCTAAAATACCATAGATCGTGGAGAATTTTGTCAGTTCAAAAAAAATTGATGGTTTGTTTTGAGTTAAAAATGAAGGTCTATGACACGAACGATTGGAGCAGTCTCTCCACACGAGCTAGAAAGACTTGCTGTGTGCCTCCGAGTACGCAATAAGGCCACCGCTATCTATTTTTCGTTTGTTTGATGTTCATGATCGTGTAATTTAAAAATACAAGTTAGTTTTTATCTTTAATTAATTTTCTTTTTTTTCTTCCACTTGGTATCAACTCGCATACCTTTAGGAGTACGCGTGCCTTACTTGGGTGACCACTGGTCTAGAACAATTACTGGACTAAATCGGGCTAAATTATAACTTAGGTTAGATAGCAAAATATTGTACTGTAAGGTCATAATAAACGTATTAAAGTTTTAACCTCTAAACGACAAGGAAACTCCACATTTGAGTTTGACGCTCCACACGCTAGAGCGTCAAACGTACCGGAAAACAGTATTTTCTTTATAACTCGTAAAATATTGAATTTATGATAAAATTACTTCAGTAGAAAAATGTTTAGTAGAAAATTATCTACAATTTTTATACAAAGTATTTTTTTGTACGGCTTTTAGTTCTCGAGCAATAGCGAGATTCGCGTTAGGATGTTTAAGTAACGCGCGTCAGCTGTAGTCAGGGTGGTGCAAATGCCACATAACCTTGACATAATTGCAAATATCTTATATTTTTGGATTTAGTTAGTCAATTCATTGTATAGAATCGAATAAAAAAGTTTGTAGAGGTACTTTGGTTCTTCTGCAGCGAGTGCCAAAAAAGTGGGAATAACCAAAAAACATTTTTGCAAATATTTTCATAAATAAGCAAAATATGGCAAACTTGATTAAGAGAAAAAATGTAGAATGAACAATTCTACACAAAAAAGGCCCAAAAAGGCTATACTTGAAACTGGATTGATTTTCTTAATCAAGAGTTTTGAACTGCTCTCGATCTTCGAATCGATCCGAAAACCGTTCACATATCTGAAATATTATAGTGACATTTAATAGTCATTCATTTAACGCCATGAAACCAATGTATATAGTGACTTACAAACCTATATGAAACTCGACAGCTTTAATATTTCATTTCTGATAAATATACAGGATGTTTAGCTTATTTGGGCGCACCAGCGATTTGTATGAAAAATTGATGAATTTGATACACTTATTATTGCTCTAGCACGAAATTCAGCAAAAAGTATAATTTTTAGGCCGAGTATAATATTTCCATCAAAAAATAGACACATTCAGCTTTAAAATGCTTTTTTTTTTTTGCTTGGTATAAAATATTGTAGAGAAATTTATGCTGAACATTTTCTATTGAAGTAATTTTATCGTAGGATGGATATTAAGCGAGTTATAGCAAAAAAACTGTTGTGAAGGACGTTTGACCCCCTGTGGTGAATTTTCTTTACATTTTGTTGTTTATTAGGTCACCTTACAGTACAAGATTCCACAATGAGACCTTGATTATAATTTAGTCCAAGCTAACGCACTTTTTTGTCCCGAATTGAATAAATTTTAAACAAAATTTTATTTTGTAGGAAAATCCTAAAAATGTTAGTTTATGTATATTTGAAGAATTACCAATTTCTCCACAATCGCCATATACAAAATACGTATCTGAAAAGTACAAGCATTTTGTGATGAGTTTTAAAAAAAATGGTACTCAAATAAAACACTCTTTGAGGATAGGTAGGAAGAGAAAGTCTTGTCAAGAGGAAGCTTTTCTTTCGTATCCGAGTGAATCGAATTGCTCGACTATTCGTAATAAATTCTGTGACAGTTTGAATAAAATTAGACATCATAACAGAATTATTCACAATGAAATTAAGCACGTTTGTGAATTTAAAGACAGTTCGTATTATTATAGAAGAAATTTAAAGTAGATCAGAAAAAAAACAAGAAACTTTGTATGTTGACGGTTTGTGCATTAATATATGAAGTTGTTAAACCTACCTAATACCCCAGTGTATTTCTGTGTCAGTATTTTTGAATATTACCTTAATATTTTTTTTGCTTTAATGAACACTCGTGTGCTATTTATAATTTAAAAAAATTAATTGTACTATTAGTATTGTACAAATTTACTGTATTATAATTTTTCTTTTTTGACCCCTGTGGGGTTTTAATTTAACACCCAATGTATTAACTTATGTATAACAGTTATTTATTTTTATGAATACATAGACACCAAATTATGATTTTTTTAAAATTTTTATAATAAAAAATCACTTGCCAGTTTTTTAATAAAAATTTTACTAAAATACCAAAATAATTTGGTGTCTAAAATTATAATCATGTTTTAATGGTTGGCAATTAAATTGCATAATTATGTACCAAATAACAGAGGCTTTTTGGATTTTATAAATAGATTTGTACATTTTTTTGTACACTTTGTATATATATTTTTCAACTTTTTTTGTTTTGTTGTTACCTATTTTTTTTTCAATATTTAATTAAGCCTCTTTCTATTATTTTTTAATTTGTTATAAGATCTGTGCCATGTAAAGGCAATGTCCTCATCTAAACATTCCAAATCAAAACTGTGCATATAAAGTAAAAATAAAAACATCACTTAAAAATTTTAAACCAAAATTTGTTTTATTTCTTTACCCCAACAGCAGGAAAGAAGCACAATAATTCATTAAAAAGAAATCTGTTGCGTTTAGAAAGAGAGTGAAGGTGGGTACTTCTGGTTTTATGTCTATCTGTTTATCCATTTACAGTAAAAAAAATCTAACTTGAGGTAAGTTCGCGCAGGTTTGGCCACGCCCCTTTAATAATTTAAATACGTTGACTACTGCGTTGGTGGGGATAAATACCAATTTAGGTATCTGCGCATTGTCACCGCTCGTCTACTTAAAATATTTTTATTGTACCTGCCTGTCTGTCAGTTTATTCACATATTTGCTCGCTTTTCCATACCTACTCCTACCTACCTATCTATCCATTTGTCTGTCTGTGTCTATGTGCCTGTCTACTCATTCTCTTCCGGCTACCAGCCGGTGTCAGCTCTTTTCCATCCAACTCCTGTATCAGTCAGTCAACCCGTCCACTCGCCAAATCATTCATACCTATGATGACGTACCTCTACCTGTCTATCTGTTTGTCCAGTCGTCTGTCTGTGTATGTCGACTCTTCTTCAGTCTGCCCGTCTGTTTATCAACTCTTCTCCAACTCGCCCGCCTACCTGCTTGTTCGTCCTCCTTCAGCGTGCCCGCCTGTCTGTCAACTTCTTCCACTCACTAGTCCGTTCATTCGCTCTCTTGTCAGAACCTTCGTATCTGTATGTTTGTCCGCACGCTTGTCTTATTGGTTACTTTATTTTTCTATCCAATTATCAGTTTGTAAGATGGAGATAAAAACTTCAAATTTGGATAGTTCACAAGATAGTTTCTGGGAAAAATCAAAACGTTTCCTATTTTTGAGCAGTAATTTCAAGAATTCCAATACCAGCTAAAACAGTTGAAGGTAAGTTTACGTAGTTTTTAAGTTTTATTCGAAGGGTTGAGAAGTATTTACGTTAAAAAGATACCACACCAACTAAATCAATAAATATAGGGATTTAATATGAGAAAATTGTTTTTTCATGATTCCGTCTACTATATTAACATTATAGAGGCTAATAATGATATCTATTGATAGATACTTTTTTCTGCTGATGATAATATCGTTTATACCGGGTTGGGATAATAATCAAAGAGCTGTTTTTAGCAATTTAAATAAGGATAATAATAATAGTGAAATACCTCTAGGCAGCGTTTCTTAACCTGACGGGTCGATCAGAAAAATATTCAAATTAATGGGTGCGTGCTCACGTTTAAACGTTGCTCTTCTAAAAACGGAGACAAACACTCAGGCTTTTACTACTGCAGGTCTGTGCAGACCTAGGCCAGCCAGAGCTTCTGTACATTGCTGAAGCGGCCAGCATAGAAGTTTAACCTGACCTCTGCAATTTCAAGCTTTGTTTGATAATTGCCTACGCGGGTTAATAAACCTGAGCGTGTAGATGTAAACAGAACAAAGAACGAACCAAAGAAAAACAATATTTTCATACGCTTCGACATCTCTCCTTAATGTCACTGTAGCTCCCTACTCTACTTTAGCCTATATTATAAATTACAGGGAATAAAAGTTTCTTTCAGAAATATCCAACCCCCAGCGGCATATCTAAGAGTTTGGGGCCCTCCAGAAAAATCCCCAAAGAGTGGGGCCCCTACCCATTCCCGTTAATAATCATTTTGATTAACCATAATTTTATCCTGTGGCCCTCCCGCAGGCCCTGCGGGCGCTTTATTTACGCCACCGAATTTAGGGTTCATTTGTGACTATTTCTAAAACTTTTACAACCGACCTACTTTTAGTTCCTTATTAGTTCCGCATTATATATTTATTAGGTTTGTTATCCTGCGACGTAGGATAACCGGAACTTGACTGCTCATGGAGGATAGACCTAGTCCTCCCATACGAGTTGAGGTATGTATGAACGCGTCCGCACAGGTTCTGCTCAAATGCAACACTCTGCGTACGGACATCCTCACAAGCTTGTCAACCTCCTTAAGCTGACACATCGTTATTGAAGTACAACATAAACGACTGAGAAACTTCGGCAGTAGGTATAATTTCAGTAGAGTGATTTTCTGAAAATGTTTTAAGGGCGCCTGAATCACCCGAGAAAGAACGGCCTTGAGGTCCCTCACGATCGGTCTCGCTTGGCCTAAATGCCCATATTGACGTCCCAGGTACTTGAAAAACTCACCAGGCGCCAAGATCCTGATGGGGTCGCCCCCAACAGAGAACTTGGGCCTGGTAACGTTGTAGAGCGTTTTCCGACCTGGGACAACGCCAACGCATAAAGATCCGCTCTTGTTGGGGTTCAGACTGAGACCTCTCGCATTGAAGAACATCACCACTCGATCCAGGATCCTCCGGCACCCTTCGATCGAGCGACTGGCTAAGACCAGGTCGTCGGCCTATCTAAAGTCGAAATATCTGTGTAACTTAACAAGGGAAGAAATGAAGGAAAGTATTTACTTACCTATTTCTTTCTTAAATTCTCAAATATATAATTATAAAACAGACATTTTTAAAGTGCGTCTTTAAGCTAGTCTCGCACCACAGCTTCTAGAAGCTAGCTTCTTTTTCTAAGCCAATCGAAACCTTGCATTTCTAGCTTCAGACGCTAAAACATGGGCCAAGTTTATCTTCTGTTGGTTTGGAAAAAAGAAGCTGAATTCGAGAAGTTGTGATGAAAGGCTAGCTTTATGGTACAAACTACGGAATTTTTCAGGGGCTTCTTTTATTGGGGGGGGGGGCTCCTGCAACAAGGGCCCTGCGGACCCGTTATTTACGCCACTGCCAACACTGTTGTTCAGGTCTGAGTTAAGCAGTACAAATCGAGCAAAGAAAAAACCATCAGTTGACTTATTTATCAGTTGACTTATTTTCATACGCTTTCGACGTCTTTCCTAAATGTCAATGTAGTTCCTTAAAGGCTACAATTACCCTAATTTGACCTCTATTATAAATGACAGAAAATAAGATTTAGAACACTTGTTCTAAATGTCTTGGTTGACGAGTACGAACAGAACAAAAAAGAACCATGTGTTGACTTATTTTCATACGCTTTCGAAGCCTCTCCTGAATGTCAATTTAGCTCCTGAAAGACTATAACCACCCTAATTTCCTCTCTTATAAATGACAGAGGATAAAAATATTTTTCAGAAACGTCCAACACCTTTGTTCCAACTGTCTTCGTTGTACAAATCGAACAAAGAAAAAACCACCAGTTGACTTATTTTCATACGCTTTCGACGTCTTTACTAAATAAATCTCGATGTAGCTCCTTAAACACTGCAAGTACCCTAATTTGACCTCTATTATAAATTAAAGAGGATAAAATTTCCTTTCAGAAACATCTAACGTGTTTGTTCCAACTCTTTTAGTTGATCAGTACCAATCAAACAAAGAAATAACCATCAGTTGACATTATACATTACTCTATTTGCTCTGTTTTATGCATGACAGAAGATAAGAGTTTCTTCTCATTCGTAATTTGCGTGTTGAGATGAAAAGTATGATTATCATCGTCAAAGCGTCCGAAGCCCTATGCCATAGTAGACGATAGCTCATTTATTTACGATTGAGCTGCTCAGACCAGTCGCTGGGATGTGGATCCAAACTTCCTGAGCTTTCGTTCGGTAAATTATCGGTGATGTGTAAGCCGGAATTAAAAGAGGAGTCAACAAAGAAAAATTATTTCATCATTTTTGTTGAGAAGATTTAACAAACTTATTTCAAGATAAACTCTTGAATGTTATAAAAAGGTGTAAATAGTACGTTAGGTAGCCTAAAGCTTCCGGTATATATTTTACAAGTTGTTAATGTGTTGAGCAAAATTTAATGATAATAATAATAGTTTTAATAGTAATGAAGGTATACATAACCTTAACTGGAAGATTTTATCTCTTTTTATACTAAAAGTTAATTCTATACTTGTTGATTAAGTTGAATGCTAATATCATGCATCACGTTGTATTTTCATTTTATATAAAAATTATAATTACTATTTTAGTAATATTTTGAACCTCTTATAGGTCAAAATGTTATATCTGATAGACCTATAGAATTAACAAGGCTTTCTCGCACTCGATAGCCCTGAAGAAAGTCACTTGATGTATGGTATAAAGGATTTATCGAAACATGATTTTTTCAATTAAATTGAAGTTATTTATTACTTTTATTAAAGGAGAACTGGTCCAAGAAGTTAGTGAATAAGTTCTTTTTCTTTTATTTTATTTCTTGGTAAACCTTCTTTTGGAAATTCGGAGGGAGGGCCAAGAAGCAAGAAATTGAAATGACGCTGTATAGGCTACCGAGTAGGCTAAAAAATATGGACTTTCTAAACCATTCCTGTCTCTAATAAAGACGTAAAATTTATGCGATTGTAACAACACGTTATAAATTTAATTTAACCACAGACCCATAACTAGAGAAAATTAAACATCACCCATAACGCTCATTCTTCAACCATAATCTGTAACTAATGTATCCATTTACTAGAAAGGCGAATATAAAACGAAAAATAGCAAATGGGCTTGATGCCTTAATTCTTCACGGATCGGTTCCAAAACTTACCTCACAACTTTTTCTCTCTATTCACAAAATAATATAATGAATTAGCACGAGCTGCCCCTTTTATTATTCATAATAATCGTAACAAAAGATAGGAAGGTAAGAGAATCTATAGCTGGTAGCTTGCATCTGCTTAGAATTTGGGAGGGTAGTTTAACAATAAAAACAAAATAATTTATAGAGCAACGAGTTTTTGGACACCACACACACGCTTTAAATTTTTTTTCCTGACCATTTCAATCAAAACGTCGTTTATTTTTACATACATTTAAACAAATAAAATGTGTGTCGCTTTTCTTTTTTTTTTCTAAAAAACATCTTAATGGTGCGTGAAAAGTTAGAAGGAATATAAGTTTTAGAGGGTTGGATAAAGTAAACTAAACGGAACTCGTTGGATGTTTGCTGCATTTCGTATGACAAAGAACTGAGCTTTATGTTTCGTGAAGCAGATGATTTGCATTGTAACTGCATCACGGTTTGTCTTTGTAGTCTTCTCAATTCTAAAACCACAAATGGTGTCGTACAATATATCAACTTAAAGAAAATAAATCAAAAAATATAAAGGAAAAATAGATTGGAAGTATAAGTTTAATTATGTTTTCAATGATTAGCTTGTAAGTCAAATTTTATAAAAAAAAAATCAAAAAGTACTCTAGCTTTTACATTCAACAGGGCTCTACTGAAGATTATAGTATCTAGTCTACCTATAGATACAAAAGAGGGAATTTAAAAACTTTATTAAATGAGCAATAGGGGTACGGGGTAGTTTGACGCACTTCAACAGACCAGAACTAGCGCCCCTGTTCCCTATGTTTCCCTATGTTCTGCTTTGAAAGTGGACACACGGTATAGATGACATACTTGGTATATAGTTTGCGCGTTTATATATGATTTTTGGCTTCTATAAAGTTAACTTTTGCTCATCAGCTTATGTCAATACACAATAGCCATCGTAAATCATAGGCAAGCATCCGTTGTACTACGACAATTTACGATGGCTATTGTGTATTGACATAAGCTGATGAGCAAAAGTTAACTTTATAGAAGCCAAAAAAACCATATATAAACGCGCAAACTATACCTATGTTTCGTTAAAGACTACGTTTATTAGTGAAGAAGCAGCCATGTTTTCAAGAATCTAATAAAGTGGAGTATACAAGGTGATTTTTATAAGTGGTATGTTCTAACATCAGGATCTCGAAAAGGGTAAGAGTTACGACATTGGTTAAATTAGCAAAACGTTGCATAAGAATCCGTTTAGAAAATATCAAATTTACAAAGATAACGCAATAGAACTGTAAATTGTAAATTTAGTTTTTCGACTATAGTTTGATAATGGTTTACTTTATAAAAAAAATCTATAGAAAATTTTTCAGGAGGCGAAAAGAGCTATCAAACGATACTAAACTCGACTTTTTATCACTTCGACGCCAGGAGTCGCGACGTTCAACTTTTTATTTAACAAATTATTATTATTAGGTTATGTTATATTACATTATGTTACTATGTAACTTTATGTTATTTTTTACAATGAAAAATAACGACTAAAACTTAGATTTAAAGGTTTAGATACCAAATTCTTTAGAAGATAAAATAAAATCAAATTATTATTTATTAAATTTTATTTTCTAATCAACTTGGGTTTCTAAAACTAAAAGCTAAGTTTTGGTCGTTATTTTTCATTGTAAAAAATAACATATTGTGTGAATTAACAAAGGTATAAGATAGAAAGTTCTCATTTCACAAAATTTAATAAATAATTATTTGATTTTATTTTATCTTCTAATGAACAGTTATCTAAAACTTTAAATCTAAGTTTTATCCGTTATTTTTCATCGTAATAAATAACATAAAGTTACATCTTAACATAACATAACTTAAAAAAGTTGTGTAAATTAGCAAAAGTACAAGATAGAAAGCTCTCGTTTGGTATCCATATTTAGACAAGCCAACTGAGTAATTTTCTGTAAAAATAGAGGGGTCCATTAAAATATTAAAAGTTGAACGTCACGACGCTTAGCGTCGATATGATAAAAGTCGACTTTAGTGTCGTTTGATAGGTCTTTTGACCTCCTGAAAATTTAACTTGAGAATTATTTTTCAAACAACAATCGAAAAACTAATTTCCCAATTTTCAATTTTTGGCGTAATCATTTCGAATTTTGAAAATGGTTAGTTACCGAGATAACGCAAAAGAACTAAAAATTGTGAATTTATAATTTTTCGATTGTAATTTGGAAATAGTTTCGTTAGAAAAAGAATTCTATAGAAATATTTTCAGGAGGTGAAAATAGCTAAGAATCTTAAAAGAGCTATTACACGATACTAAACTTGATTTTTTTTGCCACGTTCATATTTTCATTTTCTCATGGATATGTATTTCTGAGTATTTTTCTTGCAGAAAATTACTCTGTTCGGGTACCAAATGAGGACTTTCTATCTTATAGTTTTCTTAATTCACACAATATGTTATTTTTTACAATGTAAAATAACGACCGAAACTTAGTTTTTAGTTTTAGACACCCAAGTTGATTAGAAAATAAAATTTAATAAATAATAATTTGATTTTATTTCATCTTCTAAAGAATTTGGTATCTAAACCTTTAAATCTAAGTTTTAGCCGTTATTTTTCATCGTAAAAAATAACATAAAGTTACATAGTAACATAACGTAATATAACATAACCTAATAATTTGTTAAATAAAAAGTTGAACATCGCGGCCAATAACAATAAATTAAGAAAAGTACGCGACGTTCATATTTTCATTTCCTCGTGGATATGTATTTTTCTTGCAAAAAATTACTCAGTTCGGGTACCAAATGGAGACTTTCTATCTTATACTTTTCTTAATTCACACAATATGTTATTTTTAACAATGAAAAATAACGACCAAAACTTAGTTTTTAGTTTTAGACACCCAAGTTGATTAGAAAATAAAATTTAATAAATAATAATTTGATTTTATTTTATCTTCTAAAGAATTTGGTATCTAAACCTTTAAATCTAAGTTTTAGCCGTTATTTTTTATCGTAAAAAATAACATAAAGTTGCATAGTAACATAACGTAATATAACTAACCTAATAATTTGTTAAATAAAAAGTTGAACATCGCGACCAATAACAATAAATTAAGAAAAGTACAAGATAGGAAGTTCTTGTTTCGTACCCGAATTTAGACAAGCCGATAGAGTAATTTTTTGTGATAAACAATAGCTGTCCATTATAAAATAAAAAGTTGAACGTCACGACGCCTAGCGTAGATGTGACAAAAAGTCGAGTTTAGTATCGTTCGACAGCTGTCTTTCTTGACCTACTGAAAATTTATCCCAAGAATTTTTTTCGAAAGTGAACCATTTTCAAACTACAGCCGAAAAAATAATTGGCCAATTTTCTGTTTTTTGCGTTATCTCGGTAATCGTTTCGAATTTTGAAAATGGTTACCGAGGTCGCACAAAAGAACTGAAAATTGTAAATTTAGTTTTTCGACCGTAGTTTGAAAATGGTCTACTATAGGAAAAAATTTTATATAAAAAATGTTTTTAGGAAGTGAAAAATCTATCAAACGATACTAAATTTGACTTTTTATCACATCGACTATAGGCGTCGCGATGTTTAACTTTTCATTTTCTCATGGGAATCTATCGTTTTTTTGCAGAAAGATACTCAGTTCGGGTACCAAATGAGAACTTTCTATCTTATACATTTCTTAATTTCCAAAATGTTACTTTATGTTATTTTTTACGATGAAAAATAACGACCAAAAATTACTCATTGCAAGTTGATTAGAATATAAAATTTTATAAATTATAATTTGATTTTATTTTATCTGCTAACATTTGTGTATGTATCTAAAACTTTCAATCTAAGTTTTAGTCGTTATTTTTCATCCTAAAAAATAACGTAACATAACAAAGTCTAGAAAATTTATTAGAAAATTTATAGAAAATTTATAAGCACAACATAGAAAGCTCTTGTTTGGTACCCGAATTTAGACAAGAACTGAGTAATTATCTGTAAAAAAAACAATAGGTGCCCGTTATAAAATAAAAAGTTGAAGGTCGCGACGCCTAGCGTCGATCTGATAAAAAGTCGAGTTTAGTATCGTTTGATAGCTCCTTTGACCCCCTGAAAATTTTTCTATAGAATTGTTTTTCTAAAGTAAAAAATTTTAAAATTATAGTCGAAAAACTAAGGTTTTCAGTTTTTTTGCGTTTTCTCGGTAATCATTTCGAATTTTGAAATTTTCTAAACGGATTCTTGAAGCTCATCAAAATGTGCAACTTTTTGCAAATTTAACCAATTTCGTAACTCTTACCAATTCCAAGATCTCAGTGTTAGTACCACTTAAAAAAATTACACTAAGAAAGAAAAAAATAAATAAGAGAGTATTAAAATATTTATTTTATAAGTCTCATACGTAGAAAAAGGATGTAAAAATAGAAAAAGATGTTTAAGGAAATACCTCCACTTAATGCACTATCTGGATTCTGCTGAAATAATTTAAAGAAGAATATTTTTCTCAAGGATTTACCAATTTTTGACAGAAATAGCATATAATCTAAATAATAAACAAAATATATTTTTCAATTTTATGATATAACATGAGAAAATATAATAGTTTTTAAACGACATTAAAGTCACACCAGGTACATTAAACAATATGAAACCATGGGAGGTCACCTCCTGCAATCGACGACCTGTCACCTATATCAACTAAAGCTCGCCCTAAAAGGTATTGTATTTTTTTCACTATGTTGCAACCCGACTGACTTTAACATCATACAGTTGAAAGAAGGAAAAAAAGGTACATACAACACATACAAGAAGTCTCTCTAATAATACACGTAAATTACAAAAAAAATAATAATTACAAGTTGTTATAATTTTACAAAAATTTTTTCAATTCCCAAACAATAAATTTAAATGCTCAAACGATAAACTTTAATTATTAAGTTTATTGCGTAATATTCTTGCAGTAGGTAAGTGTTCGTAATGATAAATTGAATATAAAAGTAAAAAATAATAATAATAAAGGGTAATACATTATGTTTATGTGGACGTTTTAATTTATTGTATTAAAACTATGTCGTGCTGCTCGTGCTTTAGTAATTGAGTTTACTCTCTCATACCTAAATTTCTTATGTCAGTATGCAGGTTTGATCTTAAAATGATAAGATTTTAGATAAATTATTTATTTTTTTCATCTGCAATTACCCAAAAAACAGGATTTTCAACAAAACTTGAAGAGAGCCCTATTTCTCATTTTGGGGTGCGTGGGGGATAATTTAGACAAAATTGTAATTTTAAACCTTTTTTCTTTCAAATTTATTACGAGCTTTAATAATAAAAAAAGTTTTTTCAAGCCAATTAAATTGTAGACGTATTGATGAACCATCGACACTTAACATCTCTATCAAATATCTAGCCGCGAGCACGACCCCCCACAGAAAACTTCAACCATCACAACAAGCCCATGTTATTTGATTCCTTATATCCAATTATCGACCACCACATTCATTAATATAAATATATTTTAATTTTTTAATTTCATCTCCCTCTTAGCAAATTGCGTGGTTTTAAAATCCTGCAATTATCTTACTTTAATAAGGGTTGCGATTTTAAATTTTTTTTAACGCAACAACCTTCAACTTCTTCTTTTTTAACATACGCCAAACGTATAGAAGATGAAGTGAGAAGGTATAAAGCGAGCTGAAATTTTTCTCAAAATGGGAACTTTTTGAAATGACTACGGTCAAACCAATTATATACGTTGATTCTTTTTCCACCCAGACTTTTTTAACGATTTATGAGTTTTATTGGGGGGCTTTGTTAAAATTACCCTCTTTACAAGTATTTAGGAAAGTTTAAGTATAGGACTTTTAACAATGTGCAATTAACTAAACTTTTTTTTTAATTAAATCTTAATTTTGTGTAGCCTCAAACCATTTCGTGGAATTAATGATAATTTATAGAAATAAGGGCAGTTAAACCGTAGAGCACTAGGGTGGTTTAAACTCTCTTTATACAATAAGGAAATTTTATAAAAATATATTTACTTGAAAGCTTCTCGATGTTTCGACACCCACATTACACCAGAATATTACCGTGTTACGTTACACCATCAGTTTTACTTGGAAAAAATTTCTTAAGTAATAACTTAGGCGATGGAAAGAATTTGAAAATGATTCAGACTATATGAGTCAACTAACAAAATTTTTTTATTTAGGAAAAGTTAAAAAATATGGGAAAGTTAAATTGTTGTTATAAAATGATTCATGAAACAATTGAGATCGAATTAAGATTTTTAAATGGAGATGAACTGACTAATTCATCGCTTGAATGAGTGTTTCACGTAAACAAGTCGTTACTTAATATTTTTTGTAGTTTCAAAAAAATTAGGTCAAATTTACCCTATGAAACATAATAAATAAATGAAATAATCCAAAACTAACCAATTGAAATGTCTACCATTGAAACAACATGAAACGCATGAAATTAAGTGACGATGCTTTGAATTGTCGACGATCCATATTTCTTGGGAAAGCTGTAGTAATCTAGAAAACTCTAGAATGATGTTTAGGTATACCTAGATTATTTAGGCTGTTTTTTATTGGGAGTTTAAACTACGTTCCATCTGAACGAAGATCAATCTCATGCGCTGTACTTTTACTGAAACGTAAACGAGTTACGGCGCATGAGCTTGAACTTCGTTCAGATGAAACGTAGTTTAAACTCCCAATGAAAAACTGAGCCTTAGAGATTGATCCTGTGCAGAAGACAGAACGGTTGAAAGATCAGAAGGTGATAACTAGCTACTCGGATCCCTCCTCATATTCTCGCTGTAAAATAGACACAGAAGGGATGAGTGATTAGTCAGCAGTCGGTTGTTGGCACTGATTACACAACTATTGTTGGAACAAAACCAATAGAACAGATTCTAGATCACTGCTAGCCTACCTACACAGCTAGCTAAGCAGATTACATCTATGTAAGGTTAGTTTGGTTAATCCATTCTATCCTAAGCTAAGTTAGTCTCTTCAAACCTAAGTTAGGTTAGCCTCTTTTAACATAAGTTTGGTGAGGCTTTTCTAACCTAAGTTATCTTAATCTCTTCTAACCTGAGTTATGTCGGTCTCTTTTAACTTAAGTTAGGTTAGCCTCTCTAACCTAAGTTAGCTCAGTCTCTTTTAGAAACTCAAAAAGAGTTAGATTAGACGTATTCAACCTAAATTACGTAAGCCCCTCTACCCTAAATTAGGATAGAAGAGGCTAGCCTCTTTTAACATACGTTAGGTTAGCCTCTTTTAACGTAAGATTGATTAGGCTCTTTTAACCTAATTTATGTCACTTTCTTATAACCTAAGTTATGTTAATCTCTTCTAACCTATTTAGTTAGTTTCTTTTAACTTAGTTTCTCTCTAACTTTTAAGTTAGGTTAATCGCTTCTATTCTAATTTTTTTCTTTTACCCTAATTTAGGATAATAGCTTCTAACCTAATAGTCCTGTAGCCCATAACAGAAAAAACGGATTTTTCGTATTCAGGCCCATCTTTTGGGAATAAGCTATTTGAGAGCCAGCGAACACGAAAATCTGCTTGGCTTTCACAGGCAGTGGCTTGAGGCCTCAGAAAGTAATAAATATGACAGCATTCGGGATGCAACTTTGACATTTCATCATTCTTATAAAAAGAATCGACCAAAAAAATTGGCTACGCTCTACAATGTTCTGAGAGCGTGGTAGCTGGACTGAAATTAACGTCTTTATGCTACACACCCGCCAACATTAACTCGTGACTAAAAAACGGTATTTGGGTTGTCCACTGGCAAAGTAACTACTTTTTACATAAAAAGTAAGATTTTACTTTATCATCCCTCGCAGGTGGGTTTTCCGCCTTCCTCTCTAATTAGAAATTTGTTATTAACAGCTCTGAGGCCTTAAGCCACTGCCTGTGGAAGCCAACCAGATTTACGTGTTCGCTGGCACTCAAATAGCTTATTCCCAAAAGATGGGCCTGAATACGATCACCCCGTTTTTTCTGTTACGGGCCTCACCTTTTCCAACCTGAGTTAGGGTAACATCTTCAAACCTAAGTTAGGTTAACCTTTTCTATCCTAAGTAATTTAGTCTCTTCTAACCTAAGTTCGGTTAGCCTCTTTTAACCTTAGTTATGACAGTTTCTTATAATCTAAGTTAGGTTAGATACTTCATCCTTAGTTAGGTATCATTTTCTAAATTAAGTAAGGTTTGCCTCTTCTAACCTAAGTTAAGTTAGCCTCTTTTAACCTAAGTTAGGTTAGCCTCTTCTAACCAAAGTAAGGTTAGCACTTCTAACCTTAGTTTGGTTAGCTTCTTTCAACCTAAGTTATGTTAATCTCTTTAACCTGAGTTAGTTCTGTTTCTTCTAACTTAAGTTATATTAGCCTATTTAAACCTAAGTTATGTTAGCCTCTTCTAACCTAAGTTAGGTTAGTTTCTTCTAACTTCGCTTCCATTTTAAGTTCTTCTACCCTAAGTTAGGTTAATCGCTTCGAACCTAAGTTATGTCTCTTTTAACCTTTGTTAAGTTAGCTTCTTCCAACCTGAGTTAGGTTAGCCTCTTCTATCCTAACTATTTTAGCTTCTTCTAACCTAAGTTAAGTTAATCTCTTCAAACCTAAGCTAAGTTAGCGTCTTCTAACCCAAGTTAGGTTATCCTCTTCTAACCCAAGTTAGGTTATCTTCTTCTAAACTAAGTTAGGTTAAGCTCTTCTAACCTAAGTTTTATGTTAGTCTATCCTATAAATTAACGTAAAAAAAATATTAATTTTGTAGACCCGAGAAAAATGAATTATTAAAATCCATTTATTTGAAAGGAAAAATAAACATGTTCAGTGTCCGGTGCATCACATGCGATGCATGCAGTGCATCGCTAGTCAAAAATATGTTCCTATGGGGACAGTAAACGACGTCGTCTTATCATTTTCAGTCGTTTGTATCTCAATATGCTTCAGAACTGGGATTCAGTGTATGTTGGTTTATCTAGATATAATTTAATTGTGGGATCTGTGTACTCACTTGTATTCGTACTATTAGAAACTGTTCAATCACGAGCGAAACTGGATAATCTTGGTCGTTGAGTAAAAAGAGATAGAGAAGATAAGATCAAAGGTGTTCATTTTGACATTCGACATACGTCCAGAATGTCACGTGAATACAAAGATCAAATAAGTCAATTAGAGGTCTATTGCACAATCTACGGTCAATTGTCCGTTTCAAAAGGATAGTTTTATTAAAAAACTTGAGTTTTTCTCAAACAAACTTCTGGCCGTCGTTTGCAGGTAATTAAACGAAACAGAGTGCACGAAGTTAAAAATTATTGTGCCAGTAGTGTAAAAGAGGAGGTTGAGATTGCTAGCTCAAGTAAAATGGCACTATAAGGCAAAGGCGATGTCGCTTCCTACCATCAGTTTCGAATACTAAAAAAAGACCATACCAGCTTATGCATGTCGAATTCTGATGACATGGTCTACACCTACACGAAGTCTCAGTGTATAAGCCGATTGTGTGGAAATAGGCAAGTTTTGTAGTAAAAAACTATTCCCTAAAGCTCTAAGAAGGCTCTCATTTGGATTTGGAAAATAAAAATCGTATTCGAAGCTCAATGGAGAAAAAAATTGTGCTGAATTGCTAGTTCAATAAAAGTTCAATTATACACAGAACTCAAATTCAGATTTATAATATAAGATTGTGACGGTATGACCTTTAGCTGCAATTTTTCCCTATCTTAAGAAATTATATATAGGCAATAGGCATAGTGAAAAATATCTCAACAATAAATATTATTTTCCTCATAAAATACATTTTCATCGATCGTAAACTACTTTAAAGATGAAAATCCTTTAAACACTATCAATAAGTTTCAAAACCCCTATTTATTAACAAGTCACAATTATTTCCGCTGCGGTGCTCGATTAAATTGATACAAAAAAACAGAACAAGAGTCAAACGCCTCTGAATTATAATAAAGTGTTGATAGAAGTGTATTTTAGTCGTTAATTCCGTAAAAACTGTCCGCAATTATAGTGAAGGGTTGCTATAAGGCCACTTACTGATTTACGGTATTATGATTCTATGACACGATTATTACTGTAATTTTCTACTATTAGTTATGAACGCTGCTCATTTTCTCTTGGTGGTCTAAACTCGTTCAGAGAAATTTTTTTAAAGCCGAATTATTATTTAAAATAATAAAACCACCTAAATAATAAGAGCAATTAAAAAAAACCTCACAAATCAATTAAATGCTATAGAAAGAACTGATAATAATTGGTTTATTTGTGAAGTATTATCGGTCATCTATAACAGTGAGGAGCTTGCGTTCGTTGCAGTGGAAAGAAATATTTTAATTCGACTTTGAATTCGATCAGATCCGTATTTTAGGTCGTTTATTTGCTATAATTGGGCAGCCTCTTAATCTACAGGGTGATTCTTTTTTATGGTAGTAACATTGGGATCTTAGAAACGGTAAGAGTTACGAGATTGATTAGGAAAAAGTTACATATTTTGATGAGCTTGAAGAATTTCTTTAGAAAATATAAAAATTCAAAATGGTTACTGAGATAACGCAAAAAAATTGGGAATTGGCAATTTCATTTTACAGCAGTAGTTTGAAAATGGTTTACAAAAAAATCCTAGAAAATTTTTTTTAGCAGCTTAAAAGACCTATCAAACGATACTAAACTCGACTTTTTATCACATCGACGCTAGGCGTCGCGACGTTCAACTTTTATTTTGTAATGGACACCTATTTTTTTTACAGAACATTACTCAATGGGCTTGGTTAAATTCGGTTACTAAATAATAACTTTCTATCTTGTACCTTTTTTAATTTACACTACGTTTCTACATTATGTTGTATTATGTTATTTTCTACGATGAAAAATAACGACCAAAACTTAGTTTTCAAGTTTTAGATAAGCAAGTTTATTATAAAATTAAATTAAATTCTAATGAACTTGTATTTCTAAAACTTTCAAACTAAGTTTTAGTCGTTATTTTTCATCGTAGAAAATAACATAAAGGAACATAACGACATAACGTAGAAACGTTGTATAAATTAAGAAAGGAACAAGATGAAAAGTTCTCATTTAGTAGTCGAAATTAGACAAGCCTTGGGAAATTTTATGTAAAAAGCAACAGCGTAAGAATACAAAAAGTTGAACGTCGCGACGCTTAGCGTCGATGTGATAAAATATGGAGTTTAGTATCGTTTGATAGCTCTTTTAACGTCCTGAAAATTTTTATTGAAATTTTATTTCCTAAACTTAACCATTTTCAAACTTCAGTCAAAAAACTGAATTGCCAATTTTCAGTTTTTGTGAAAAACGTGAAACTTTGAAGTTTTCTAAACGGATTCTTAAACCTTAAAGCTAAATTTGACTTAGGTTTTCTTTACTCTTTAAATTCTAAAGTAATTTTGTCTTACAAAAATAACTTTTTTGAGTTCCATAATCGTTTTGAATAAATTTTTTCAAAACCTGTAAGGAAGATAATGACGTTGAATAACTAACAAGACAAATTGGACATTTACGTACGTTGTTTTTAAAATTTGGCTCTATTTAGAAAGTTGATTGATGGCTAGTTGGTATGTAAATCGATTGCCAGGCACTAATTGTGTGTAATTTAACACTTCCTACGGCAAAATTAACCTTAAACGGAAGGATAATTGAGCATCATGACTTTACAAATTTGTATTCTTATCCTCTTCGGGTTTTTGTTAAGAGATCGCTATCAAAACGAGCTTATAGTAATGCAAATATTTTTTTAAACCTCCTGGCCATTGTTCCTCGACATCAAACAAAATAATTTAATTAATTATTATAATAAACGAAATTTAATTAAATTAAATTTTTTTTGAATTAGTTATGAAAGCTTTTAATAAGAGAGCTTACTTACGAAGATGTGTTGCTCGTATCCTCGTACATGAATGTGTGTTGAAAGAGAACTCAATTACAATAATGGCAATTTAGCTTTATTAAATTTAATTCTAAGTGGAGCTGTTGGAAATCGTAATTTTCGCGTCTTATCATCTCTAGGCAGCAAATTCAGTTTCTCTCTATTTAATATGGTGACTGGAAATGTAGAAATGGAATTCATCTCGGATTAAATGACAAATAAGAAGCCGAGCGTAATTAATTTGTTAAATTGTACCATATAAATGGTTTAAAGTCTATAAATAATTTTGAGGGATTTTTAGTAAGATAATATAATGGTGGTCAGCTATAAACGTAAATGGTAAAGTTTTTGAAGTAAGTTCCCACGTTTTTAACGGCGCCACTTCAAGTTGTGTCAACATGGACCAAAAGCAATGTACTCTTGTGCTGCCGAAAACGACACTTACACATACCGATCTTATTTGCAGATAAAATATACTATTAAATTATATAAAAAAATTTTTTTTTATAACAAGATCTTAAATTTAATGAACACTTTTACTAATGCGTTTATAATTTTAATTAATTTGTAATTTTTACGATCTTTCAAACATTTTAATTAGACGCTATTAGGGAATTGTTGAGGTGCGAATTGATTTTTTTACCTTAAAATTTAAAATAATGAAGTTGTAATTATAATTTATCAAAATGTTTATCGTACATTGACATTTTGGAAATTTTTATCTAAATTAAATAATTGTGAATTAGATTTAGATAAACGCACATCACAGGTTGAAACATTTTTAGTTTTGATCTCTTTCAAGTAGTGACACCATTTTCTTTTGTAATAGTAAGAATTTTTATATTTAATCCTAAACAAATAAATTTGCGCCGTTTGTTTGTTTGGTGGGATTTCATAATTATTTACAACAGAGAACAAAATGTACAGCTGCATGCTTTTTAAAAGGGGTGCAAATTTAAATGGTCGAAAAGGCTTCGTTAGAAAAAAGACATCCTTAAAGATTTTAGAAAATTTAATAACTTCGAGTAGATTTACCTAAATGAGATTTGAGAATATTGTGATGAAGAAAAAAGTTTTTTTATAGGCCACTTGCTCTATGGCGAAACAAGAACAGCTACTAAACTACCAGATGATTATAATTCATAATATCTCTTCAGTTCTTTACCTAAAATCTCAAAACAGTTGATTTTGAAGTATCACAATGGGTGTGGATAACTTTTCATTATTATAGCACTGTGAAGTTAGTGACTGCAGATCTGGCAAAAATGATACTCAAAGTCTTTTTAAAACTATAACTGTTCAAAATAGAAAAAAAGGAATTCATCGAAAGGCGAGAAAGAATGAAAATGAACTAAAAAGATCAGGCAACAGCTGAAGTAAAATATTCTTAAACCTTAATTAAGGAGGTAGATTGTGTCCAGCCCATTTATGTGTTCTGGGTAGCGTTTTAGCTACCCAAGTCAGGTTGACAATGGTCCAGTAGCATCCATTTCAGTGAGCTGCATTATAATAGTGATTCAGTGGTACCATTCCAATACAGTCATTATTTAAGCAATCCAATGCAGTGACTTGAATTGAAAGGATTGAAAGTTTTTTCCAGAATCACTGCAATCGTCGATAGGGCTTCCATCGAGTGCTAGCTCAAGTGTGTTATATGATTTTACCGACAATACACAGTTTTCGACTAGAAAAAGGTTTAACAACTGGAAAAAGAAGACTAGAACCATTGATTGGAAGGAAAAGTCTGAAATCAGGTAAAAGAGCGGTTAATTTCTAGTCAAAGCACTTGAATGACTAACTGTATCTAGCAACTGGACGAGTATGTAAACCTAGCTTAAGTTAAGATATATTTACACTAGTGACCAACAATTTACGAAAAACACTGTTTATAACCAGCTTTACGATCACTTAAAAATTATTAACTAAACCCTCCAGATTCAAAATGGTAAAAGTAATATTCAGTTTTAATTTTTATCTAAAGAGACAAGTGGACAAGTTAATTTTGAAACTGTGGAACTTTTCAATCTTTCCTCCAGGACTAGAGACCTCGAAGCAAAACAATTATTGTAAAAACAATGTTTGGGAGACTACTTTTATCTAAAGAGACGTGTAATGTGTATGTGGACAAGTTAAGTTTGAATCTGTGGAACTTTTCACTCTTTTCTCCAGGTCTAGAGACCTGCAGGCAAAATAATTATTGTAAAAACAATGTTTGGGAGACTACTTTTATCTAAAGAGACGTGTAATGTGTATGTCGACAAGATAATTTTGAATCTGTGGAACTATTCAATCTTTTCTCCAGGGCTAGAAACCTGGAAGCAAAATAATTATTGTAAAAACAATGTTTGGGAGACTACTTTTATCTAAAGAGACGTGTAATGTGTATGTCGACAAGTTAATTTTGAAGCTGTGGAACTTTTCAATCTTTTCTCCAGGGCTAGAAACCTGGAGGCAAAATAATTATTGTAAAAACAATGTTTGGGAGACTACTTTTATCTAAAGAGGCGTGTGTATGTCGACAAGTTAATTTTGAAGCTGTGGAACTTTTCAATCTTTTCTCCAGGACTGGAAACCTGGAGGCAAAATAATTATTGTAAAAACAATGTTTGGGAGACTACTTTTATCTAAAGAGACGTGTGTATGTCGACAAGTTAATTTTGAAGCTGTGGAACTTTTCAATCTTTTCTCCAGGAGTAGAAACCTAGAGGCAAAATAATTATTGTAAAAACAATGTTTGGGAGACTACTTTTATCTAAAGAGACGTGTGTATGTCGACAAGTTAATTTTGAAGCTGTGGAACTTTTCAATCTTTTCTCCAGGAGTAGAAACCTGGAGGCAAAATAATTATTGTAAAAACAATGTTTGGGAGACTACTTTTATCTAAAGAGACGTGTGTATGTCGACAAGTTAATTTTGAAGCTGTGGAACTTTTCAATCTTTTCTCCAGGAGTAGAAACCTGGAGGCAAAATAATTATTGTAAAAACAATGTTTGGGAGACTACTTTTATCTAAAGAGACGTGTGTATGTCGACAAGTTAATTTTGAAGCTGTGGAACTTTTCAATCTTTTCTCCAGGAGTAGAAACCTAGAGGCAAAATAATTATTGTAAAAACAATGTTTGTGAGACTACTTTTATCTAAAGAGACGTGTAATGTGTATGTGGACAAGTTAATTTTGAAGCTGTGGAACTTTTCGATCTTTTCTCCAGGGCTAGAAACCTTGAGGCAAAATAATTATTGTAAAAACAATGTTTGGGAGACTACTTTTATCTAAAGAGACGTGTGTATGTCGACAAGTTAATTTTGAAGCTGTGGAACTTTTCAATCTTTTCTCCAGGGCTAGAAACCTTGAGGCAAAATAATTATTGTAAAAACAATGTTTGGGAGACTACTTTTATCTAAAGAGACGTGTGTATGTCGACAAGTTAATTTTGAAGCTGTGGAACTTTTCAATCTTTTCTCCAGGAGTAGAAACCTGGAGGCAAAATAATTATTGTAAAAACAATGTTTGGGAGACTACTTTTATCTAAAGAGACGTGTGTATGTCGACAAGTTAATTTTGAAGCTGTGGAACTTTTCAATCTTTTCTCCAGGACTAGAAACCTGGAGGCAAAATAATTATTGTAAAAACAATGTTTGTGAGACTACTTTTATCTAAAGAGACGTGTAATGTGTATGTGGACAAGTTAATTTTGAAGCTGTGGAACTTTTCGATCTTTTCTCCAGGTCTAGAAACCTTGAGGCAAAATAATTATTGTAAAAACAATGTTTGGGAGACTACTTTTATCTAAAGAGACGTGTGTATGTCGACAAGTTAATTTTGAAGCTGTGGAACTTTTCAATCTTTTCTCCAGGAGTAGAAACCTGGAGGCAAAATAATTATTGTAAAAACAATGTTTGGGAGACTACTTTTATCTAAAGAGACGTGTGTATGTCGACAAGTTAATTTTGAAGCTGTGGAACTTTTCAATCTTTTCTCCAGGACTAGAAACCTGGAGGCAAAATAATTATTGTAAAAACAATGTTTGTGAGACTACTTTTATCTAAAGAGACGTGTAATGTGTATGTGGACAAGTTAATTTTGAAGCTGTGGAACTTTTCGATCTTTTCTCCAGGTCTAGAAACCTTGAGGCAAAATAATTATTGTAAAAACAATGTTTGGGAGACTACTTTTATCTAAAGAGACGTGTGTATGTCGACAAGTTAATTTTGAAGCTGTGGAACTTTTCAATCTTTTCTCCAGGACTGGAAACCTGGAGGCAAAATAATTATTGTAAAAACAATGTTTGGGAGACTACTTTTATCTAAAGAGACGTGTGTATGTCGACAAGTTAATTTTGAAGCTGTGGAACTTTTCAATCTTTTCTCCAGGAGTAGAAACCTGGAGGCAAAATAATTATTGTAAAAACAATGTTTGGGAGACTACTTTTATCTAAAGAGACGTGTGTATGTCGACAAGTTAATTTTGAAGCTGTGGAACTTTTCAATCTTTTCTCCAGGACTAGAAACCTGGAGGCAAAATAATTATTGTAAAAACAATGTTTGTGAGACTACTTTTATCTAAAGAGACGTGTAATGTGTATGTGGACAAGTTAATTTTGAAGCTGTGGAACTTTTCGATCTTTTCTCCAGGTCTAGAAACCTTGAGGCAAAATAATTATTGTAAAAACAATGTTTGGGAGACTACTTTTATCTAAAGAGACGTGTGTATGTCGACAAGTTAATTTTGAAGCTGTGGAACTTTTCAATCTTTTCTCCAGGAGTAGAAACCTGGAGGCAAAATAATTATTGTAAAAACAATGTTTGGGAGACTACTTTTATCTAAAGAGACGTGTGTATGTCGACAAGTTAATTTTGAAGCTGTGGAACTTTTCAATCTTTTCTCCAGGACTAGAAACCTGGAGGCAAAATAATTATTGTAAAAACAATGTTTGGGAGACTACTTTTATCTAAAGAGACGTATGTATGTCGACAAGTTAATTTTGAAGCTGTGGAACTTTTCAATCTTTTCTCCAGGATTAGAAACCTGGAGGCAAAATAATTATTGTAAAAACAATGTTTGGGAGACTACTTTTATCTAAAGAGACGTGTAATGTGTATGTGGACAAGTTAATTTTGAAGCTGCGGAACTTCTTAATCTTTTCTCCAGGACTAGAAACCTTGAGGCAAAATAATTATTGTAAAAAAAATGTTTGTGAGACTACTTTTATCTAAAGAGACGTGTAATGTGTATGTGGACAAGTTAATTTTGAAGCTGTGGAACTTTTAGATCTTTTCTCTAGGGCTAGAAACCTTGAGGCAAAATAATTATTGTAAAAATAATGTTTGAGAGACCACTTTTTTCTGAAAAGACATGTGCACAAGTTAATATCTAAGCTGGGGAATTTTTCAATCTTTCTTCTTGGACTAGTGACCTGGAGGCTATATAATTATTTAAGAAAAAAATTGATTGGGGAGACTACTTTCATCTAAAGAGACATGTTACAAATTAATACCTAAACTGTGGAACTCCAGGATTAGAGACCTGAAGACAAAATAATTTGTTTGGGGAGATTACTTTTAGCTAAAAAGATATGTGTACAAGTTAATATCTAAGTTGTGGAACTTTTCAATCATTCCTCAAGCACGAGAAACCTGGAGGCTAAATAATTATTTAAAAAAATAATTTGTTTGGGGAGACTACTTTCATCTAAAGAGATTATGTGGACAGGTTAATATCTATGTTGTGGAACAATCTTTCCTTCAAGACTAGCGACCTGGAGACTAGACAATTATTAAAAAAATAATAATTTTTATTGGAGAGCTGGTGTTTTATTTGAGGAGTATTTTAATGGTAAAACAGCATTATAAACGGCAGGCAGTGGATAGGTTAGGTACAACTTAAGATATCAAAATCTGAAAATATCTTCATCAGTGCAAAAAAAAAATTGACTACTTCAGAAACTTCTTTAACATAAAGAAGATAGATAATTGTCATATGTATCCAACGATATCTAATCTGAAAGTATAAGAGAACAGGTTCATCAGGGTAAATATTCAAACAATTTGCCCTCACTAGACTAGAATAGCGATTTTATGGAAATAATTTCGTAATTTGCAAAAAAGAGAATCTTTCTTGTATAACAGAACGACAATTTTAATTTAATTTGAGGAAAACTCTTAGAATTTAAGTTATAACACAGATTCTTCTACAGATAAAACAAGGTATCCCCATTAAAGCTCATTCAAAGTTACGAATTAAAAATTAACCAATCCAATACTAAATAGAAATGTGAGACGTTTCAGAAATATTTACATTTAACGAGAAATTATTATTCATTCTTTAATTAAAAAAAATTTATATACAAACATGCATACCTTTGTCCTTTTATAGATATTTGTGGTACAAAAACAACTTGGAAAAATCTAATGAGAATGAAATCAAGTGGCAATGCACTCTTACATACAGAAGAGAATATGTATCGAAACATCTAAAGCCCTACATAAATACCGGCTCATCCATCATCCTCAGTACATATATTGTAAACTATGTCGATCCATCAATACTAAAACATTAGCCTACACCAGCTCCAATTAGTCGCTTTTCTAACGACAATTATTGACAACTTTAACAGTAATGGAAAACTCACCACAATTCCATTTATTTCAACTCGAGGATAAGAATGTGATTTATTATTAAAATGAATTTAATTCCTTTCTTCTTCTTCTTCTCTAATTTATTAATTTTTAACAATACCGTTTAGTTGAAACTAAAATATAGTTCTTGATAACCATTTATTCACAGCGTGATACTAAAAAATGTAAATTATATAAATGAACATGATACACATACAAATTATCAACATGTGGATTTTTTATCAAATGTGCAATTTTTGTACGAAATAAAAACATTGTAGGTATTTATGATTAAGATAAGAGTTACAAGAAAAAAGAAGTAATTTATTCGTGGGAAATGGAGCACAACTAGCCATTTGGAATTTGGACACGAAATGGGTACCTAATTATACCTATAGGGGTTTACTTGCTTATTTCAAATCGATTTTTTCAAAATTTGACTCAAAATTGCCCACATAGTTCAGTTTCTTTAGACTTGCACCTCTAACAAATTAGAAACAGGACGGGACTACTTTTAAAAATTTAAAGACTTGTCCATAGTCTTCTTCAATTTCTTCATCACTGATACCACAACATTGAAGCCATGAAGGATCTTGTGGTAAAGCGTGCGGATGCTGCAAATCGGTTTAAGATGCTCTCCAGCATGTCTTTCTTGTCAAGGAACGTCGTGCATACTAATCGAATAAGTTCAGAAATATAATTCGATGATGAAGAAGACGACGATAATCCTATTGAAGAAGTTGTCGAAGATTCGACCCAAGAGGCAATTGAAAGTGACCGAATGAGCGGTATCAGTGATGAAGAAATTGAAGAAGACGATGGACAAGATAAAACTATTCATTGATTCCGAAAACAACGAAGCAATGGAGATCGAGGAATGATGAAACAGGCAATAAAAATTAAATAGTAGCCTAATTCAGAAGTAGTTAAGGGAGGAAGATGTAAGACCTATTTTTAGCTTAGGTACCCAGATTTTTATTAAGAAACGTTATAAAATAAGAAGAAGTGATCAAAAATTAATTTAAAATTAGTAACTAATAACGGTAAAGGTGTAATCAATAAAAATAATTTCTAGAACTGTATCGATTGAAAATAGATTTTTTTTTAAAATTCGGGTATCATGTTAAAAGTGATGAAAATGATTAAAACGGTAAGAAGCAAAATATGAGTAAAATCAAGTCTTTTTAGTCGGCGGCAAATGAGATAATTGCAAGGTGCTCGCTCGCACTCTGGTCGTCCTCAAAAAATAAACGACCGCTGGCTTCTTATACATAGACTTATAGGACATAAGTAAAAATTTTAAATGTTAGTTATGAAGATAACCGGAAAAGAATATAACGAAAGAATTTTAATTAAGTGCAGTTGCAGGTGGTTTAGGTGTGTGAATGGTTGTACACTAGCTGGTTTAGGGCTTAAATTAATGCCTTGATCATGTTAATTTCAGATCTCATTTCGTATAAGGTGTTTGTAACTCGTCGATTAATTTCATATACCCAAAATTAGGTTCGTGATGAGAATATTAAATTGTTTAGGTTGTAATTTATTTCAATGTATAAATAATTGTGATAATGTGTAATTATTTATCAAATTTCAATTTCTTTGATATAATACATATTTTTTAAATTTATTTATCGATTTTTAATTTTTTTATAATTTATTAAAGCAAACTCCATAAATAGAAAAGCATGCTATATACAGAAAATTCTTTCATTTTTAGAAATTACGATATATTACTTAACGTATGAATGGTTCACTTATCGTAAATAGCGAAGCATAAATACTGCAATAAATACAAATTGGAATATTATTTTTTGACTTTTTGCTTTTTGGAATAGCAGAATCAGTCAATCGAAGATCGATTCAAAGATTTATTTTCATTCTGTTCTCAGAGCCTCTTCAATCATACCAATACGACCTAATACCTATTTATCTCTTAACTCGAGTCATTTTTTCTTCAGACATAAATCTTAACAAAACTTGAGCAAAATAGTCGGACTTACACTCAAATTTAATACAACACACCAAATTCCATGCTTGCCATGCCATAGAGCGGCGCAACACTAACTCGAGTTCAAAATTTCTTACAATATTGCAAAAGCCCTCTGCTAAATTAAATAGACCCTTTCGGCCTTCCGTGAACCGTGAACCTTTAATAAACCGTCTATTTAACGAATTTTCTCTTGACCGGATATTAACAAATCTGCATAAAATTGTTATACAGTTTTACTTCTCCATTTACGAGTAGACGAACCTTTTTGAAAAAAATAACAAAATCGAAAATTAAATTTATTTAGAGGTAAAGCTAAACTCTATTAAAATGTTTTTTTTTATTTTTGTATTTTAAATTTCAAATTAATTTTGTTCCAATAAATATTTAAAATTAATACTGATGCTACCATCTAGCGTCCGACGTGTTGAACTACGTACAGAAAAATTTATTTTTGGTGCAGTGTAGGTTGTAATATTGTCTCATGGTATCAATCACTACACGTAGATGGCACTACCATTTACCAATTAATTTTTGATTTAATATTTTGAAATTTTAATTAATTAAAAATTAGCACTTTAGTAAGCATTTAATTAAACAAAATTTAAAAAATGTATTAAGGGTAGAAGAAATGACATATTATTTATGCTTTTATAGGTACCTAGCGGCAAACTTGTCCGAAGCCCTCTGTTTGTGTTTCAAAACACCACCATATTATAATTTTCCACTCTAGGTGAAAATTTTCCACATTTTAAGGTTGTTGTATTAGGTCCTACCACGTTAATATAAAGATAGATAGCATAACCATCAAGAAAAATTTATAACTTCAAATGCGCTTAAAAGTCCACTTTATTAGTTCAAATAATCGCTCTTCAGATAGTTAATTTGTAAACAGATGTGCTGAAAAAAGGAAAAATTATTTTTTAAAACAAGACAAATTGCTCGTTTTAATTTTGATTTGAAATGAAATTCAAGTTTAGTTTTCCAATAGAGTAAATTTTATATTATTTGTAATTAAATTTTTATTAAATTTTTTATTTGTCATGTCACAGTCGCACAAAGCTAATTAATTCTTTTAATATAAGTAAGTATTATTGTTATAATATTGCATATAATGGTACAGTGTACAGGGCCGGACTGGCTTCATTTAGTTCCTTCGCCAACAGCTGTAATTTAGCACCTTCATCTCCCAACCCCCAAAAATATCTATAATTTTCAGATTATAAAGAATTCATGGTTAGGTTAGATTAGGCTACTAGAGCAGGTCCGAGAAGTTAGCAACACATTAAAAGCAGGAATTTCCCGACACATTCCTGCTCGTGCTGTTATATTCCTGCTTCTTCCTGCTTCAACTCCCGACCCAGCAACACAAACCGTTTTCGAAATATACCTAAGTCTTTTGGCGTTGCTGACTTCCCTTCCAGCAACACATTGGAAGCAGGAATTACGGGACCCAGTCCTGCTTGTGTTGCTATATCGCTCCTCCATCCTGCTTCAACTCCTGACCCAGCAACACAAACCGTTTTCGAAATATACCTAAGTCTTTTGGTGTTGCTGACTTCCCTTCCAGCAACACATTGAAAGCAGGAATTACGGGACCCAGTCCTGCTTGTGTTGCTATATCGCTCCTCCATCCTGCTTCAACTCCTGACCCAGCAACACATACCGTTTTCGAAATATACCTAAGTCTTTTGGTGTTGCTGACTTCCCTTCCAGCAACACATTGAAAGCAGGAATTACGGGACCCAGTCCTGCTTGTGTTGCTATATCGCTCCTCCATCCTGCTTCAACTCCTGACCCAGCAACACATACCGTTTTCGAAATATACCTAAGTCTTTTGGTGTTGCTGACTTCCCTTCCAGCAACACATTGGAAGCAAGAATTACGGGACTCAAGCCTGCTTGTGCTGCTATATCCCTGCTATATCCTGCTTCAACTCCTGACCCAGCAACACATACCGTTTTCGAAATATACCTAAGTCTTTTGGTGTTGCTGACTTCCCTTCCAGCAACACATTAGAAGCAGGAATTACGGGACCCAGTCCTGCTTGTGTTGCTATATCGCTCCTCCATCCTGCTTCAACTCCCGACCCAGCAACACAAACCGTTTTCGAAATATACCTAAGTCTTTTGGCGTTGCTGACTTCCCTTCCAGCAACACATTGGAAGCAGGAATTACGGGACCCAGTCCTGCTTGTGTTGCTATATCGCTCCTCCATCCTGCTTCAACTCCTGACCCAGCAACACAAACCGTTTTCGAAATATACCTAAGTCTTTTGGTGTTGCTGACTTCCCTTCCAGCAACACATTGAAAGCAGGAATTACGGGACCCAGTCCTGCTTGTGTTGCTATATCGCTCCTCCATCCTGCTTCAACTCCTGACCCAGCAACACATACCGTTTTCGAAATATACCTAAGTCTTTTGGTGTTGCTGACTTCCCTTCCAGCAACACATTGGAAGCAAGAATTACGGGACTCAAGCCTGCTTGTGCTGCTATATCCCTGCTATATCCTGCTTCAACTCCTGACCCAGCAACACATACCGTTTTCGAAATATACCTAAGTCTTTTGGTGTTGCTGACTTCCCTTCCAGCAACACATTAGAAGCAGGAATTACGGGACCCAGTCCTGCTTGTGTTGCTATATCGCTCCTCCATCCTGCTTCAACTCCTGACCCAGCAACACAAACCGTTTTCGAAATATACCTAAGTCTTTTGGTGTTGCTAACTTCCCTTCCAGCAACACATTGGAAGCAGGAATTACGGGACCCAGTCCTGCTTGTGTTGCTATATCGCTCCTCCATCCTGCTTCAACTCCTGACCCAGCAACACATACCGTTTTCGAAATATACCTAAGTCTTTTGGTGTTGCTGACTTCCCTTCCAGCAACACATTGGAAGCAAGAATTACGGGACTCAAGCCTGCTTGTGCTGCTATATCCCTGCTATATCCTGCTTCAACTCCTGACCCAGCAACACATACCGTTTTCGAAATATACCTAAGTCTTTTGGTGTTGCTGACTTCCCTTCCAGCAACACATTAGAAGCAGGAATTACGGGACCCAGTCCTGCTTGTGTTGCTATATCGCTCCTCCATCCTGCTTCAACTCCTGACCCAGCAACACAAACCGTTTTCGAAATATACCTAAGTCTTTTGGTGTTGCTAACTTCCCTTCCAGCAACACATTGGAAGCAGGAATTACGGGACCCAAGCCTGCTTGTGCTGCTATATCCCTGCTATATCCTGCTTCAACTCCTGACCCAGCAACACATACCTTTCGAAAGCCTGATTGTGCTGCTATATCCCTGCTCCATCCTGCTTCTACTCCTGACCCAGCAACGCATACCGTTTTCGAAATATACCTAAGTCTTTTGGTGTTGCTGACTGCCCTTCCAGCAACACATTAGAGAAAGGAATTACGGGACCCAGTCCTGCTTGTGTTGCTATATCGTCTTTTGGTGTTGCTGACTTTCCTTCCAGCTACACATTAGAAGCAGGAATTACGGAACTCAGTTCTGCTTGTGCTGCTATATCCCTGCTATATCCTGCTTCAACTCCTGACCCAGCAACACAAACCGTTTTCGAAATATAACGAGGTCTTTTGATGTTGCTGACTTTTCTTGCAGCAATACATTAGAAGCAGGAATTACTTAACCCAGTCCTGCTTGTGCTGATAGATTCGTGCATCATCCTGCTTTATTTCCTGACCCAGCAACACAAACCGTTTTCGGAATATACACTGCGCGTGAAACGTATGTAACATTTGCAAATAAAACTGAGCTAAACGGTATTTTTGCTAAATCTTGAAGCACGTTGATTTTTTTTTAAATACCAATTTTTATGTCAAAGTTGTTTTCCGATATTCGTTTTTAAATAATCACGTCATAAATATTTTTTTTAAATTAAAAAGAACTTTTTTTCTTGATTTGGGTATGTTATAGTTGTCTAAATGGCAGTGTAAAAATGTTGGTACTTTACATAAGGAAATTTTGGAGAAATTAATTAATATTTAATAAACACTTCTATTAAAACTTGTAGTTGCCCTTAACTAGTGCCTAACTAAAATATATGGTATTTATGTTAATTTAAGGGGTTTCTAAATGCTAAAGAAATAGTGTTTTAAGCGGTGTGTTTAACACTTCTCAAAAATTAGAATTGACCAAAACAAAAATATAGGGGTACCTTCATTTTAGGTGAGACACATACTCTGGGCGTTTGTCACCCTATTTCGGACACACCCTGTATACGCTAACCTGTTCACTCATCCAGCAAAACAAACCTATTTTATATCAAGTGCCCACGATCAAAGCGGAACATAGCAAGTTTATACAGGGAATTACATTAATTTGCAGTTTGCTGCTCACCAGCTTCATCCCTTCATCTACAAGAACTGTAATGATATTTATTGAAATAGAATTATTTTCTGAATCTCTCGATACCAAATACTTCTTAATCAATGAGTTTTTTAACATTAAATAAGTAATTTAAATATTCTCATAATTTGAAGAACTATGAACACATGAACAGCCATGATATGTCAAATTCAAATTATTGTATTAATTTGATATCATTACAGTTCTTGTAGATGAAACTGATGAGCCACCAACTGCAAATGTAATTCCCTGTGTAAACTGGCTATGTTCCGCTTTGATCGTGGGCACCCGGTATGTAACCATGTTCTTATCTTTTACCAAAATTTAAAAGATGCCTTTGGTTGCTTAATTCTGAACCCACAAAACGGCTGGCGGATTTATTTAATGGCGAATTAAGGCATAATAACAATAACTATACAAACAAACACAGACATCAAATCTAGTTCAAAATTTATTTATAATACAGGTATTTATACAGGACGAATTTTAACGTACGGACGAAATTGAGAGCGCAACTATTATCCGTTCACTGTTTATTTCCGCTATGGTTGGCCATGTTAGGGTGACAGATTCCACCCGGTATAAATTAGAAAAAAATCTGTTAGGATAAGTATTGTAGAGTAACGGCTTTTATTCAATTGTGTTAATAGTTGGTCTGTCAAAGGTCTATCATTTTTTTGGTACAACTGTCAAGAGCTGTCAGTGAACTTAATAGGGATTTTTTATTTTGGCAAACTAAAAAACAAAAGTTTATGGCCAACCATAGCGCAAATAAATAGTGAACGGATTATAGAGAGGAGCAAAGTATACATATATTTTTTTTAACAAACTTTTTTTAATAAACTTTTAATCAAAATGGAATAACAAGAAAGCTAGAACGGTTTTTAGTTCTTATAAACTTGAACAATTTTTATACACTGCGCGGCAAAGGTATGGAACATTGCACATATAACTGAAATAAATGGTTTTATTGCTAAATCTTGAAACACGTCGATTTTATTTTTTAGAAATACACATTTGTATGTCAAAACAATTTTCCGATATTCATTTGTTTTTAAGTACCTAATGACATCATCAATATTTTTTTTAAATGACAACGTACATTTTTTTTTCGTGTTTAGGGTACGTTATTGAATTGTCTAAATGACTGTATAAAAATATTTATACCTTACATAAGAAAATTTTGGAGAAATAAATGATTTAATAATATTTAATTAAACTTCTATTAAAAATCATAATAATTTAATTCTTAAAAATTTTATTATGTAAGGTATCAACATTTTTATAGTGTCATTTAGACAATTGAATAACGTACCCAAATCACGAAGAAAAAGAGATAATAATAATAGTATATTGTTTGATTAGGAGTAAAAATGTCACTTTTTTTAGGCTAGTCAGTAGGGCTTGTCAGATGAAACGAAGTTGAGTCTGACAACTACTGACGAGCCAAAAAAAGTATTTTTACTCCGTATTAAACATTTAATTTTTTCTTCAAACGTAAAACTTAGAAAAAGCAAAAATAAAAATTTTTGAAGTGTCGCCATCTCTTGAAAATTATGTGTAGTTCAATAGTCAAATATTTTTAAAAATTAGCTTTAACTTGTAAAAAGAAGCTAATTATTAAACGCAACGAATACATTATAACAGGAAATTTATAAAAACATTACCTTTTTACATTACAAATGCTTAGAAATATCATTTTACGTTACAATTTGTTGTTTTAATATTTTGGGTTAGAATTTACTTTTACCTCCTAGGAGGTAAAAGTTCACTTTTGCTTCCTAGGATGTAAAAGTAGAACTTTAACCTTACTTGTTCAGTAACAAAATGTCAACTTTTTTTGACGTTTAAAGAAAAAATTTTTTTTTAATATGTACAGATAAATAATATTTTAAGTAGACGAGCGGTGACAATGCGCAGATACCTAAATTGGTATTTATCCCCACCAACGCAGTAGTCAACGTATTTAAATTATTAAAGGGGCATGGCCAAACCTGCGCGAACTGATCTCAAGTTAAATTTTTTTTACTGTACTTGAATTTAGAAATCAATGTAACTTATTTCCGGAAAAATTTTTTACGTCAGGTATCAATATTTTTATACTGTGATTTAGACAATTGAATAAAGTTCCCAAATCAGGAAAAAAAAAGTACGGTGCCATTTAAAAAAAATGTTGATGACATCATTACTTAAAAGCAAATGGATATTGGATAATGATTTATGATTTTGACATAAAAATGTGCATTTAAAAAAATAAAATCGACGTGTTTCAAGATTTAGCAAAGAAAGCATTTAGTTCAGTTTTATTTGCAATGTTCCATACCTTTGCCGCGCACTGTACAAAATAGAGTAATATGACTAATAACTTACATTTGAATTCAAGTTTTAAATTTTTGAGAAATAATTATACAAAGTTCAGTTGCAATTTTAATAAAAGTTTTATAGGATGAAAATGATGCCTATTTAAATTGTTCTTTAAAATACTCAGTTATGAGTGCTGGTTTATTGAAAATCGCTGAAATTAAATAGGTTATTTGTATATGCACAGCGGTACTCAATAGGTGTTAATTTATAAGAACCTTAAACCGTTGTAACTTCCTTGTTATTCGATTTTGTCCTAAAATTTATTTGGAAGAGAAGAATTGGTGGTATGAATATATTTGCTAATAATCGTAGTAGAATTAATTAATTACTACCTGTAAATACTAGTGTAAATAAACATGTACTCCAAAAACAAAGCATTTGGTATGCTATTAAGTAAGAATTTACTTCACTGTCGAAGAATTTACTACATAATTCAAGTAACTATTAGTAGTATTAGCAAATACTTTTTTTTTTATACAACACTATTTGTCCCCTTTAGTTGCCATTTCAGTTTCGTCAGCACGTTAGGATTCACTCTGTATACAGGTAGATACTTTTACGTTACGTACATAAAAATAAAAATTATAGTGAATACAAAATTAAACGCCGATTGACGATAAGCGACAACGTTGTCTTTTTGAATTCTTTTTCACAATCATCAAAAAGTTCCCATTTTCCGTCAATTCTCCCACAATATGCTGTGTAATGGCCTGCCTATTGCAGAAGTATCGTTAGGAATGGGAGCTTCAAAATGTCCAAAGGCCCTTAATAAGTAACTGCAATATTTAATTTCAATGGCGACTGGAATGTCACTTAATTCACATTGGCCCTTATCACAATCAATAAAAACATACGGTTTTAATGAAAAGCAAGAGACTACATTTGTCTGACACTTGCTACCTGCCACAACCATTTTCATCGATGTTCTTCAAATAAATTTTTAAAGTGGCAAAAAAATTATTTTTTTCATTAGAAGCTAAGAAGCTCTCTTTGCAATTTGGGCAATGTAATTTTTCTACTCCAGAAGTGGAATCGTGCAAATCAGATTTATTGAGGAAGTGAGCCTAAGTATCGAAACACTTTAGTTCCTGGTAGAAAAGGGGTACATGGCAACGCTGGCTCAAAACCACTAAAAAAATTCTATGAACTGAAAATATAATTTAATGCTTATTTAGAAAAAAATGATTTGCATAAATATCTATTTTTCTCACTAAATTTACCTATACAATTTAAATATTAATAAATATTTTTTGTCAATATTGAAGTTTATAACGCATATCTGCCACATTTATTGCATGTTTCTTAGCGCATATAAATCCGAGCCCTAGTGATAAAACATATTAAAAATGTAACAAAAATTTCTATGAATGCTGACGTAACGCGTGTCAACTTAAAGGGCTGGTGCTGACCATAAGTTGTCATAAAATTAATGTATAACGAAATAAAAACTGTTTTAGTAAATGAAGCTGCTAATTTTAAAAGAGTGGAAGCAGGATGGAGCAGCGATATAGTAACACAAGCAGGACTGGGTCCCGTAATTCCTACTTCTAATGTGTTGCTGGAAGGGAAGTCAGCAACACCAAAAGACTTAAGTATATTTCGAAAACGGTTTGTGTTGCTGGGTCAGGAGTTGAAGCAGGATATAGCAGGGATATAGCAGCACAAGCAGGCTTGGGTCCCGTAATTCCGGCTTCCAATGTATTGCTGGAAGGGAAGTCAGCAACACCAAAAGACTTAAGTATATTTCGAAAACGGTATGTGTTGCTGGGTCAGGAGTTGAAGCAGGATATAGCAGGGATATAGCAGCACAAGCAGGCTTGGGTCCCGTAATTCCGGCTTCCAATGTATTGCTGGAAGGGAAGTCAGCAACACCAAAAGACTTAAGTATATTTCGAAAACGGTATGTGTTGCTGGGTCAGGAGTTGAAGCAGGATATAGCAGGGATATAGCAGCACAAGCAGGCTTGGGTCCCGTAATTCCTGCTTCCAATGTGTTGCTGGAAGGGAAGTCAGCAACACCAAAAGACTTAGGTATATTTCGAAAACGGTTTGTGTTGCTGGGTCTGGAGTTGAAGCAGGATGGAGGAGCGATATAGCAACACAAGCAGTACTGGGTCCCGTAATTCCTGCTTCCAATGTGTTGCTGGAAGGGAAGTCAGCAACACCAAAAGACTTAGGTATATTTCGAAAACGGTTTGTGTTGCTGGGTCTGGAGTTGAAGCAGGATGGAGGAGCGATATAGCAACACAAGCAGTACTGGGTCCCGTAATTCCTGCTTCCAATGTGTTGCTGGAAGGGAAGTCAGCAACACCAAACGACTTAAGTATATTTCGAAAACGGTATGTGTTGCTGGGTCAGGAGTTGAAGCAGGATATAGCAGGGATATAGCAGCACAAGCAGGCTTGGGTCCCGTAATTCCTGCTTCCAATGTGTTGCTGGAAGGGAAGTCAGCAACACCAAAAGACTTAGGTATATTTCGAAAACGGTTTGTGTTGCTGGGTCAGGAGTTAAAGCAGGATGGAGGAGCGATATAGCAACACAAGCAGGACTGGGTCCCGTAATTCCTGCTTCCAATGTGTTGCTGGAAGGGAAGTCAGCAACGCCAAAAGACTTAGGTATATTTCGAAAACGGTTTGTGTTGCTGGGTCAGGAGTTGAAGCAGGATATAGCAGGGATATAGCAGCACAAGCAGGCTTGGGTCCCGTAATTCCTGCTTCCAATGTGTTGCTGGAAGGGAAGTCAGCAACACCAAAAGACTTAGGTATATTTCGAAAACGGTTTGTGTTGTTGGGTCGGGAGTTGAAGCAGGAAGAAGCAGGAATATAACAGCACGAGCAGGAATGTATCCCGAAATTCCTGCTTTTAATGTGTTGCTAACTTCTCGGACCTTACGAGAGCCTATTGAGTCAGAAGATCAGAAGCTACCCGACACCCGTAGAAGTAATGCGGTGGAAGAAGAAAACTATACAGCGGGAGCGGCAACGTAGGAAAATAAACATCAATTCAGCTCCAATGACCCAAAGCTACCCAACAATAATTCGAAATCGCTCGCAAGAGAAGGGTATTGGCAAAGAATATACAGTAAGAGACTGTCATAGCTTATGGGCCGAATGTGACCAAAAATCCCCTCTAAAGAAGAGATCGCTAGCCACTACAAGCATATTTCAGTGAATCAGATATAGCTTTTGGAGGCGGGGCAACAAAGAAAGGGATAAAACTAATTTATTCTCCCAGGGATTTTAAGCAATTTTGAAGCGTTAAAAACCTTTCACATTTTTTAATATGGGTTTTGGTAGTCTCTTAGAGTATGGTCTTTGGTATTAGCCAGTTGGTGGTGTTTGGAAGATTTTGGCTTCTCTCGTAACAAAAAAAAATTAGGTTAGAGTAGGTTTGGTTCGAGTAGGTTAGGTTAGGTTAGATTAGGTTCGGTTAGAGTAGATTAGGTTAGGTTAGAAAATGATAAACTCGAACTTACTTGGACAAGTTTGGCCTCCAAAAGAGTTTGACCAGTCAAACTCTAACAGTGTAGGGCTTTGGCTCTCAATCTTATTGAAGTATAGTAGAGGAACACTTAATACTGAAATTTGTAGGCGCGGAACAAGCGTTTAAGCAGGGTTAGCCAAACTTTTTGAAATCAAGAGCTCAATAAAATTTCTCTCAAAAATATCTCCATTATTTAACAGAAAAAACGGAATCCAGCGTCCCAGGCTGATGGGTGAAGTTAGCAAGGTCGGTTTTAAGCCCAAAAATCAAATGTAGGGTCATATTGACTCTTTATTCTACTTATTTTTAATTTTTGGGCTGCTATATTTAACCCTAATAACAAGGGAAAATTTTGGCCATGTCAACTTCACGTCAGCACCGCCATTTTGAGCTCAAAAGTTAAAAGTGGGCTAATATTTTTGGGCTCTCCATTCCACTTATTTTTAATTTTTGGGCTCCTATATTTAACAAGGATTAACTTTGGCGTGCCAACTGCACGTCAGCACGGCAATTTTGAGCCGAAAAATCAAAAGTGAGCTCATTAATAATAATAATGAGCTTAGATTTTTTTTTGCTAGACTCTCTTTCAGGGACGTAGCTAGACTTAAAACATTGGGTGGGCAAAGTTTGGGCAGCTTCATTTCTGGGGAGGGCTACAAAATTATGACTAAAAAATACATTTACCCTAGTGCAAAATAATTTTCCTACTTTGGTGGCTCGAGTCAAAGTCAACTATAACCTGGTTTAAGTTCAATTTTGTATAATCATTTGAATTATAATTTTTATTATTTTCCAAATTTTTTGAGGTGGGCAGACGGGTGGGCAGAGCGAATTTTTAGGTGGGCACTGACCACCCGTGCCCACCCCTAGCTACGTCCCTGCTCTCTTTAGATGTTTAACAGAGATCTAGACTTTTTCCCGTACAAAAACTATTTTACTTACCTATATGCAAAAAATTATAATTGTGTAGGTATTTAATTTTTTCGCGGAACACTTGAAATGGCTTCACGGAGCACTAGTGTTCCGCGGACCAACGGTTTGAGAACCAAGGGTGTAGGGTAGAAATAGAAACCATCTAGATGCTCTAAACTACTTTTAGAATTACCTACCTAATACTCTTCTCTCTTAATCGATAATTTTTAACAGCATTGGTCTTTTTTAAATTTTCAAATTTTTGAGTAGTGTCCTTTATAATGATCTTTTATGGAAAGAAAATTATGGACTTTTTTTTCATACTCATTATTTCTTTCATACTTCATTATTTTTTTTCTTCCGGTTTTAGAGCGTCTGCCGACGCTGTTCGATGACTATTATTTTTTCCCAGTTCTCTCAGTTATAGAAATTGTCTTCGTGTATGTTTCGAACACTAATCGATATCCATGTATCCAAGTCTTTCTAGGTCTTCCTCTCTTTAATCTTTCGGTTGAGATCCTCCAAACCACCTCCTCCAGGTTGGAGGTTTAGTCGATGGGCCTGCTCCTCATCACTTATAAAAAATTTAAATTTGCAAAAAGGACTATTATTCCATACTCTCATAACCAATCCCAATCCAATCTTTGATTTTGACCAAGTTCAGGACCACTTAGTCTTGTCAATAGAAAACATTGTGACCATTTGATTCTCATATCGATGGACGCACTACACATATACTTATACGTCCATGTCCAATGTCCATAAACAGTTTATGTCGAATACTTATGGTGTCTTTCTTTACTTCTTATTTTATCATTACTATGAAACTACGCTCTGCGTTATACCTGTGAAAAAAAGAGAAGACTCAGAGCGCTCAGAAACATCGCCGCTAAGACGTGCGCTGAGATTTGAGACCGTGTGTAGCGTTAACAGTTGACGAGTGTCCACGGTTTTGATTTTTTCTACTTAATCATTAGTTGTAGGAGCTTAACATATAAAAAAATTGAGATGTTGCAAGATGGCGACTTTTGAACAATTCCAACTTCAACATTTAACCCTTGAACAATATCAGTGTTGGACTCGTGTGTTCGTAAAATAAATAGTAAGTACCTATATTCTTTTATATTTAAAATGGCACTCTTACAGGTAATTACTTTGTTTAGATCACGAGTTATAAATTTTTGAAATATTCCTGTATTCCAGGAAAAAAATTTTTTTTTCAAAAAACTGCTTTGCACAAATGCACACATAGGTAAGTTTGAACCTATTTAGAATTGAGACGCTTTTCCTTAAAATCCCTAGAGCTAAGGGTCAAATGTGGAATCACCCAATAGTTGTCTTCAATCATAGGGCCTTTCGAATGTAAAAATCGAAAACGGGTTTTCGTTTGACCTCTTATGTGGAAACTTTAAAAAAAAATTCGCTTTCTATCTTTCAAAGTTGCGAAATTTCAGTGGTTAAACATGAATTTGAAGCACCCTGTTTATAACACAGTATACACCTACGGCCATAGTTATAGTCAGACGTGTATTTGGAGTGCAAACTACACGCGTGTAAGCCCCTGTTTTTCAATGCTAAATTAAGTTACACGTTGTACTATGCGCGTGTAAATGTCTATAACTACGGCTGCTAATGTATTGAATTTACAATATTAAAATTATGTGTCGTTTTTAGATTCCTATGAACAAATTTAAAACAAATTATAACTTCGTTTTTTTAAATACTGCGAGCAGTCGAGGTATATTGATGATATTAAAATGCATCAAGTCAATTATTGGAGCTTGTACAAAACGAGTCAGATACTAATAATTGAACACGATATTTTTTCGGTCAACAATGACATTCGGTGAAATGAAATGACAATGTGATTTACAATTCCAATAGTATTATCGTTCCCCCTACGTTTTTAGGGGGATCTCTAGTTACGAATAAACTAATTACGTTTCAGAAAATGTAATCTCTATTTTATAATAATAATAGTAATAATACGCCAATAATAAAAATATGTATTTAATTCAGTTTTTTTTTTGCTTTCTTTCTAATGTCAATTATTTACGTTTGTTGGATTGTTGGAACAGTTCTTTTTGTTAGCGATGCTGGTGACGATGAGCAAGTCAAACTCGAAACAATATGATTTTGTACGTAAGATGAAAACGGAAAAAATATAAAATGAGGCTATCGTAGTTATATAGGGGCCGAAAATATCAATCTATTAGAACTTGGAAGGTATCAATGGAATTTAAGTGTAGATAGCATAAAGGTCTCGAAACGTCGAAAATGAAGCTTCAAAGTATTGAATGTTTCGAAGTGTCAAAACTTTTAAGGTAATCGCCATGACACGGTACTTAAAAAATCCCACCCTGTATATATTTCAAAATAACTCCAACTGCATATTAGCGATTACATCACAAAGAGAAAAAAAACACGAAGGGTGGTTTTTGTTATAAATTACCTCAAACGACTACATTTTAGTTCAGCAACTGTTAAAAAAAAACTTGCCCTTATTTTATTTTATTGTAATGTTAATGACGTATTAAACGATACCGTCGATACTCAATGGAATATATCAAATTTCACATTAAACGAGTTGCAAGAGAATATAGGATTAGCACCATTTGTTTGCTATCGTTACATTTAATCACGTGATACTAATCATTTTATCAAGAAGCAAAATTAAAGCTGAAAGGCTGAAGGGTATCGAATTATGCGACCTTTTGTAATATCGAAAAAATATGCTCGATACCCTCTTTGTCATCATCATTTTCGTAAACTCTTTTCTACCACCTTTGCAACAGATTCTAAAAATCATTGTCACATCACTGATTTATGTAAACTTGTGTACTGCAAGACATATTTATCTTGGCGAGCGGTGGGAATGCGTAGATACCTAAATTGCTATTTATTCCCACCAACGCAGTAGTAAACGTATTTAAATGATTAAAGGGGCGTGGCCAAATCTGCGCCAACTTATCCCTACCGTTAGCCATCAGAGATCTGTGTTGCAATATGTATGTGTGCATTGTGCATAAAATGACCTTCTTCTCAATATTATTAAGGACCTATCTCAAAATGTGATAATTTTTGTTTATTTCAGTAGTTTATGAACAGACCATGAGATGGAGGAACAGACAGGCAAATATTTAACCACGTAAACATACAAAGACGCACAAGCGAACAACTACACGAAAGAACGGACGAAGGAGCAGATTAACGAACTGACTAAAGAACAGAGGCACATACAGAAAATTTGTCAAGAGCAAAGAAAATTGCGGAAGCTCGAGAAATTTTTTCTCAAGGTCACTTTAAAACTTTTTAACTACGCATACAAAACAACGTTGGATGAGCAAAGCAGTAAGCCTCCCACTTTTCTTAAACTTTTCATCGCTCTTTCATATTGAAAAATTAAGGGTTGAGATTAATTCCCCTCGATCAATTAAACATAATAAAAGACTTATTTAGATTTAAGAGTCTTAACTAATTTCACACGAGAAATTACTGTAATTCGAGTTGGACCCTCTATCAACAAGTACCTAACATAATCAACAATAAGGCTTTTTAAAATTCATGGATAGTTGGTTTTATATTGCTTTAGATTAAAATTGCAATCGGTTTGTAGCACGCGTGATGATCCCTTCTTTAATCTAATAGCAATATTACATTGACATGGGATGACAATAGTACTTGTATTTACTCGTGTTGTTGTCAATTAGACACGTGGCGCTAGAGGATTAATATAGGAAAAACTCTTCTAGCGATGACACTTTTTTTTATTTGATGTTTATTCTTTTTGTAAATTTATCTCGTTTAATAATCTTTTGACAAAATGGACTGTTTGTTGCATTTAGAGAGGAATATTTGATTTCATAAAAAAGGGGATGCTAATTTCACAAAATGTTTTTCTAGCGATAAAGCGTAATACCGACCATACGTCCAGAAGGTTTGCCACTTTTAACGAGACTGTTTTGACTTTTATTAATTTCGATTTTTTCGAACTCAGGAGAGACTCAAAGTTGATAAAATTAAGAAAAAGTTGCACATTTTAAAGCTTCATAAGGATATGAAAATAAATCCAGAGCAACTTTGGTCGTTCCTGAAATATCTTGAAAAACTTGAAATCTTGCTTTTTCTTATTTCTTTTATCTTCTTTATTATTTAAGCGATTTATGCGCATTTTCACCGTTGAATTTAAGTTAAGTTTAAGTTATAAATAGCTTAACCCTATAATACTTCTAACAACCGTTGCCACAGTGCTCATAAGCTCTGGTTTAAAGCTTAAGTCAAATTATGGAGCTTAAACAGTTTTACAGTATCGGATTAAGCTTTAGTTTAAGATCTAAGAGTCGATTTTACAATCATGACTTAAGCTGACCTCAGCTAAACCGGGTATAAACCGGCATGAGCGCATGCGCTCTGAATCTATCGTAATGTGAATGAGTTACGGCGTATGCGTTCATGCAGGTTTATACCCTGTTTAACTGGGGCCAACTTAACCCATGATTGTAAAATTGATCCTAAGCCGTCCAAGCTGAACTAAATGGCATAGTAGAAAGTGTCAAAATGGTAAAAGAGAGTCTGGTAACAAGACGACATAAATAGATGGTGTCGGACAGTAGGGTCGAACTTCTAGTATGGCCTCGAACTGCATCGCAGCACTAAACGACATCTTGACGAGCTATGCTCTTGAAATCTGCTGGATCAAAGGGCGTCAAGGTAAGGAACGCATCAAAAGAGCTGATGAGCTAGCAAGGTAGGGCTCGGACTTTGTTTGAGTGTTAATTGTTATCAAAAAGTTGATACTCTAATGAGATAATGAGATAAGGAGATGCTGTCAAGACTAGGTCAAGATAACCTACTGGCTGTACACTTCAATTATTAGACCTATGCTAAGCTACGAGGCTAAGCTATGAGTACCACACCCACCATAGCTATGGAGACGCTTGTATGTTTTCCTCCACTTGACTTACACGTGGAGGAAATGGAACTGAGGTCGGCTCTAAGACTGCGTGATTTAGGGCTGTGGACAACCAGACGAGGGAGTACAGGTCACACGAACATTATAGAGGTCAATTCTAAAAAATTTCCTCTACTAGAACACAGATCTGACCTATTTCGCCCAAATACATATTTAACAAAAGCTTGTTAACAATGCGAGACCCCGGTACTGCTGATGATATCCGTATCTTTACTGATGGATCAAAAACCGAATCAGGCTCAGAGACAGGAACCTTCTTACCTAAACTAAAATAAATATCAGTATACCATTAGATAGATTCACCTCGGTTTTCCAAGCTGATCTTAATGGCACACTAGAAAGTGCAAAAACGATAAAAGTGAGTTTAGTAACGGGACAACATATACAGATATTCAGTGGTGTGTTGTAAGCAACCAGTTATAATATAACCTCAACGTGGATCTTTTTTCTTTATTCAACAGAATGCAACAGACATATATCCAGCTTCGTTCAACGACTCAGCACTGACGTAATAAATAACCGGTTGCTTACAACACACCACTGATTGTCGGACAGTAGGGCTGCTATCGCAATCCTGAACGGCTACACAATAACTTCGAAGCTGGTCTCGAACTGCATAGTAGCACTAAACTACATTTAAACGAGCAATGAATGCTCTTGAAATCTGCTGGATCAAAGAGAACCAAGGTAACAAAGGCAATGAGAGAGCAGATGAGCTGGCAAGGCAGGTCTCGGGCTTCTACCCCAATGGACCGGAACCGACCCTGACCTTGACTCTGGCGATCAGCACTCTTAAAAGTTTTATAAAACAAAAAACATTAAGCTCACATAGACAAATGTGGTCGAACGGGCTGTAGACAATGTACAGCAGCAATTGCTGCTCCTTCGATACGACACGCAAAATACTACCTCAACTTGTCTCGATTACTTCTGCGAGTACTCATGGGTATCGTTACAGGACATTGTGAGCTAAACAAACACCTTCATACTCTGGGACTAATCGATAACTCTAGATGCAGAGGTTGTAATCAGGAGGATGAAACTGCGAAGCAAGTGATTTGCTCTTGTCCTGCGGTAGCATCAACTAGAGAATTCAAACTTGGTGACTACTGGCTGGATATGGCCAGAATCAAAGACACTCCATTCGCAAAGCTGCTCGAGTTCACCTTAAAAGTTCATTTAAATTCATCAACATTGTCAAAACTGACACACTGCACCAAATCAAGTTACTGGTACGTACGTTCCATTCCTGCACCACATAGAAGTGAAATTAAATACTTAAGGGTATAAAAAGAAGAGACCCTACAAGAAACAATGAGGTAAGAGAAAAACTGGAGATTAAAGTAACTTTAGAAATGGTAGAACAAAAACAATTGAAGTTATGCTGTCAGTTGCTGAGGCTGGGTAGTGAGAAGCCAACGAAGAAAATATGGGAAGCCAGGATGCTAAACAACAAATGCAGAGGCAGGCCCAAAGAAACATGGGATAACGTTATAGCTAAAATTTTAGATTGAGCTACCAGGAGGAGAAGATACTGGCAGGCAACAGGATGAGGGAATGACCGAAGCTCGTACAGTATAAATAATTTAATTGTAACCTCTAAAGACAAATAGACTCAACACTCTATGGTAAAAGAGAGTTTTTTCGATTATACCGGGTGAGTCCGGGTGAAAAACATATATTATGTTAGGCATTTCTTTAAGACGCTGTAACTCGAAGACAGATAAAAATCGGATTACAACTTTTGGGTTTTTTGTCTTATATCGCATCTGGAAAATACACCCTTGGCGTATGGTGCGAACCTCTCGACTCACCCTGTATGCAAGAATTGCATTCATGAGCTGATGGAAATTTCACTATCAAAATTATCATTTCTTTTTTGATGGCAACTGTAATTCGTAGATAAACTGTTAAATTTATACAGGGGACTGCACAGTACAGGCGTATATCGCTAAACCAGGACTTTTCTAAGTACAACAGCCTGAAGTTCACTGGGCTATTAAGGTACTTGGATGGGTGACCATATAATAGTTGATTAGGTCAAACGCCTTAGGGGTGTGCTCCATCGCTAAAAGTGCATTTTCACCTCCCTAAAGGACTCTAAAGACGACTGCTAGGCGCAGTGCTAAGTACGGTTTGTTGACGTGACCCAGGCACTAAAATTGACGAATTACAATATTTTTGTAAAACTTTCTGACAATTAAAAAAACCAGAAGCACAAACTTTTTCTACAGAACCCTCCGAAACGGTATTATTTTGGATAAAAGATTGTCAGCTGCCATAGTTAATATTTAATATCTATTTAACATTTTTATTATGTAAAATCTGAGATTAACGTAAAAATTTTGTAAAAAAGAAGTTTGTTGTCACACAAATTTTATAAACGAGCCTGTTAGTTAAGGGATGTGTAAAATCAAAAATTAATTTGGTGTGAAAGAGCGGTCTATTAATATCTATGTGGTTTGATTCAGTGTGACACAAAATTGAGTATTTATGTAATGACGTCATCAATATGACCTTTTATATTCGGCTACCATCTGTCAGGCTATTTAGTGAAGGGCACCAGCCCCTTTATGCCCGCGGGTAATGCAAGTGCTACTACTACTTGTTATTATAATATGAGCTTCTGGTGTCGCTTTCAATTTTATCGAATCTTTTTTCTATTCTGTTTGTACAATTTCATTTACACATTATTTACGCCTAAAGCATCATTTTTATATTTAAAAAAAGAGGGGTTCATAATAATTTAATTATTCATCTTCGTACCCCTTATAAATGTCTGTTACTATCAAAAGGAAGGTGGAAACTTCCATTTGGAAAAATTGAAAAAGTAGGAACAACTTAGAAGTATAAAGGAAGTAACAAACTAATTACTTAAATAAAATTAAAAACAAATTAAAGAAAACAAACACTTGAAAACCCCCTTTCTTTACAAAATGAATCTTTAAGGGTACGAAAATGTTCATCATCTATGGTTTTGAAATAAAAAAAGATCTCTTTTTAATGTACACATTTTGATTTGTTGTTTTGTTTATCTATCACGATCACCAAGTACATTCATTTTGCGTAACAATAGGGGGTGAATTTTGAAGTGGTCCTATAGTAGAGGGTTCTTTACTGCATTATCGAACGCATCTGCGTTTCTAAAAATTTAACACCATACCCAATTAAAATTCGAGTACTTTTTTAAACGATTTTACAATTTTCAAAAAGTGAGATTAATTTTGACACCTTACCTTACCTTAAAAGATATTGTCTTGTACATGTTAGTTGTGTTATATTAGTTTTTCTGTTTCACAGTGTAATTTTTCATCTGAAGACAATTTTATTTTCTTTCAAAATTGATCTATGTATTAGCTCTCGTTATCTTTTGTAGTGGTTTTCCAGTTAAGAACTTGCTTTGGTAATTTTTTGTTTCTTATTTTTCAGGCAAAAGTTTTGCATTTCAGCATCTCCTAGGGTCTTCACGTGTGAAGTTGCTTAGGAACCATATATGGCTTTTCTCTGCTATTGCCCATTTCCAACGTCAGACTCGTTTCTTCTACTTTTTTGTCTATTCATTCTCTCTAACTTCTTCTGGCTCTCTCTCTCTCTATCTTTTTCTAGGGGTTTTCCAGGTTAAGAACTTGCTTTGGTAATTTTTTGTTTCTTATTTTTCAGGGAAAAGTTTTGCATTTCAGCATCTCCTAGGGTCTTGACGTGTGAATTTTCTTAGGAACCATATGGCTTTTCTCTGCTATTGGCTATTTCCAACGTCAGACTCGTTTCTTCTAGTTTTTTGTCTATTCATTCTCTCCAACTTCTTCTGGCTCTTCCTCTTTACCTTTTTCTAGAGGTTTTCCAGTTAAGAACTTGCTTTGTTAAGTTTTTGTATCTTATTTGTCAGGCAAATGTTTTAGATTTCAGTCTCTCTTAGGGTTCTGACGTGTTAATTTTCTTAGGAACCATATGGGTTTTCTCTGCTATTGGCTATTTCCAATGTCAGACGCGTTTCATCTAGTTTTTTGTCTATTCATTCTCTCCAACTTCTTCTGGCTCTCCCTCTTGATCTTTTTTTAGCGATTTTCCAGTTAAGAACTTGCTTTGGTAATTTTTCAGGCAAAAGTTTTGCATTTCAGCATCTCCTAGGGTCTTGACGTGTGAATTTTCTTAGGAACCATAAGGCTTTTCTCTGTTATAGGCTATTTCCAACGTCAGACTCGTTTCTTCTAGTTTTTGTCTATTCATTCTGTCCAACTTCTTCTGGCTATTCCTCTTTATCTTGTTCTAGGGGTTTTCCAGTTAAGAACTTGCTTTGGTAATTTTTTGTTTCTTATTTGTTATAAAAAGTCTGTTTGATTTATTGTGTTCAAGCAGATATCTCGGCTTTGTAAACATTTTCAAGAAATATCAGAAAATAGTGAGTCGGGTTATTTCCAATAATTTATAGATTTTGGGATTTTCTCGTATATTTCACAAACAGTGGGACCTAAAAGAATTATTTTTAGTAAAATGAATGCTTATTAAATTTTCTACAAGATTGTTTCTATTCAGTTTTTCTCTATTTTTTATAGTTTTCGAGATATCTTCCCGCAAAAACTGTTAATGTATGAGAAAAAATATTTTCCTCACGATCAAGTATGAAAAGAAATTTAATGCTCTACAACTTCCTTTTTGTAGATTTTTACTGTAAGATGAAGGGCTGGGGGGTTAGAGGCAAAAGTTTGACGAAAAACGTGAGGCAAACATTTTTCCACACATTTCACACACATCACAAATCTTGCAGGGAATTTGATAAGCTAAGATTAATGTTGTCACTATGTCCCACCGTTTTCGAGATAAAAGCGAAAACCCTAAAAACGAGATCTTTTCACCTTCCTTTCCAGCCATAGAGCTAGGATCTGAAATTTTTGGTATTTTTACCTTCTAACTACTCCAAACACATTCCTGAAAAAAATTCGACCTTCTTCCATATCCTCTATAATCCCTTCATTGTCTAGAAAGTGACTATAGTTCGATACCACTAGGGCTTCACGCGAGAGTCCCGTGCATGCTCGCCCTCGCATTAGAAATATTACTCTCGCCTCGCCTCGCTTCGCAAAAAGTTGCAAGATGCGAGGCGAGCATGTAAGACTCTCGCGTGAAGCCCTAGATACCATAAATAGTGGGTCTTCTACGATGGGACTAGAAGAAGACTCACTATGCAGAGGATGTGCAGAGGAGGAGGAAACTCTAATTCATCTTCTGCTACACTGTGAGGCTTTCACAAGAAGTCGTTACAGCATTCTCGGGAAAGAGAAGATACTCCAAAGAGAACTGCCCAACTTATCAATAGGGAAAATTCTGGACTTTATCAGAAGCACAGAACTCCCATAAGGGAAGACCAAATCCGAGGCGCACAATAGATCCAAGAGGTCGCGATGCAAGGAACCAATAGGGACCAACCTCAGAATCATAATAATAATAATACCACAAATCTAGAAAGTTGTGTAAATAATCAAATGAAGAGTATAGGCATTATGAGCAATCGTTCGTATTCGGATCCACTTCTACTACCATCAGGGTCCGTTCAAATTATAGCAAAGTACGTTATGCTATTAAAGCGGCACGTGTTTTCTGCATCTATCTCAATAGAAGCCTCTCTATAGTTAGCTAAAGCTTGTGAACTCATATTAAGAATGAGTCACTATCTACAATTTTGGGTTTGGAAAATAGTAACTACCATGTATGTTCACCAATCAAAGAAAAAGGCCTTACTTTTTGGCTCTCCTTACATATTTTGTGAAAATGGGCTATTCTGTATAATGTAAAAATATTTTTAGGTACATCTAAAAGAAGTATTAACTGTATAGGTATTCAATATTTTTGTAACTGTGTAGAATCTTGCGTGCACACATCATTAGGACAATCGCCTTTCGTTGGACATGAAATCCGATCAACAAAGGCAAGTTATTCTCAGTGGTTAATAAATGAATTATAATTATTCAGCTTACTAGCACCATCATTGAAATTATTGTAAGTACTAAAATACATATTAAAAACAACATTCAATAGTAGGTAATGTAATAGTAAAATAGGTAAGGAAACCGACCACCAAATGGTCAACCACGTTCACCATGCCAAAAAACAACTATAACGAATGTCTTAAAAATTTTATTTACGTTCAAATTTTTAGAAATAATTATATAAATTATCTTTTTAACAAAATATTGTACATTTATACAAAATTAAATACATAAAACAAATTAATTTATACAAAAACAATAAAATAAAATTAATACAATCATCACAAGTTTAGTACGTTGCTTGAGTATTTTATTAGTTACAAAAAAATAATAAAAATAGTAACAATTGTTGCTAATTAAGTAATTAATATTATTGATTCGATTAAAAATTTAATATATTTTTTTTGATATTATTAAATGCTGTTTACTTTTTGTTAAATATTATTGGTTTATAAATAAAGTTAAAAGTACTTATTTTTTTTAACTTTTTCTCTGAGGTATACGCATTATTTTGAAAATTTATAAGCAATAATTTTCTTCATTCAAAATATCGAATTTATTATGCAATCGTATACGCGAATATCTATTGTTTAAGGAAAGACAACAATTTTTGGAGATACGTTTCGTCAATTAAACTCATGTAACGGTAAGTTCATTCGGGAACGTAATCAAGTGGAAGTGTCAAAGTTGGAAAATATCAAAAAAAGGGACGTTGTTTTTGTAAATTTGTAATTAGATGGACATAACCTCACCATTTAGCTATTTGTTGTAAGATTTTTGTTTAAATTAATATGAAAGCACCCCTCTTTGAAAATACTCGAATTTTTTTAAATGAAAAACATTACTATGTCCAAGTCCATAGCTTTCAGAAATAATATCATCAATGAGGCTTTCACGTACTACTTGAGAAGCTCGTTTTTATTATTTTTTTTGGTAATGCATAAGTAAGCCTCTGAAGAAGGTGATCGTTCAAGATAACGGCACAGCTATATTTATATTGGATAAATAATTAAATAGTTTCGACATCAATATAAATAAAATTGAAAGGGTGAGCAAAATGGCATATTGGGATCTATAACCCATCCATCAACAAAAACTGGGACCTATATATTGAAATAAGAAAAGTGATTGAGAAGGGTTGGTTAGGTTAGATCGAATTTCATGGCTAGGATGATGCAGTGCTAAGTTTTCCAAGTACTTGCCTATGGGTTAGAAGCATAAAGGCTCATCCAGACAACGATTAAAAGCATTTTGATGCATTAAAACAGAAAGAGAGGTATAACTCAAACCATTAAAAGACGGAAGCTGAAGGCTTGGGACACATAACTTGAGTTATATCAACCGAACTAGAACTTTTATATTGAAATAAACATACGGATTGAGATGGTTAGATGAAAACAGATTTTCCGTTCTTCCATGGTTTAATGCCTATAAAATCATTTGGGATATGGCCCTGGGTGTGAGTATATGGAAGACTATTAATAAGGATTAGCTAGAAGGATCGAACCATACACGGGTAGAAGTAGAAACACTAATGGTAAATGAAAGTGAGATAGGTAGGAAGTCCACAAAGGCGGAAAACTCCATGGTTAAAGGACTGACGCAGTGGCTCTGATTTTATGGTTTATCTTGCAATGAATGTAAGACTTTAAACAATGAAAGTTCAGAATGGACGAAAACTCCATTATTCAGAAACTGTGAATGTGGTTTGAGTGATCTGTGGGATTTAATGGCTCATCACGCAAGAAAAGACTTCAGACAAGAAAAGTCCAGCATGGAGAAAAATTCCAAGTTAAGGAACTGAGACAGTGGTTCGGATAATTTGTAAGATTTTATTTAATTTTATGGCTTATCACGCAAGGAAAGACTTAAGACAAGAAAAGTACAGAATGGAGGAAAATTCCAAGTTAATGAACTGAGACCGTGGTTTTGATAATCTGTGAGATTTTATTGGATTTTATGGTTCATTATGCAAGAAAAGACTTTAGACAAGGGAAGTCTAGAATGGAGGAAAACTCCCTTATTCAGGAACTGGTGAGTGGTTTGGATGATCTGTGGGATTATACTGGATTTTTCCCTAAGGCAAGAAAAGTCCGGAATGGAGGAAAGTTCCAAGTTAAGAAACTGAGACAGTGATTCTGATAATCTCCAAAATTTTATTGATTTTTATGGCTCATCACGCAAGAAAAGTCCAGAAAAGGAACTGAGAAAGTTGATGGGAGAATGAAGGTCACAACTCTTCATTTCATGGACATGATGGTCAATAAGCATGATCGTCAATGATTTTTAAACGATCACGACAATCGAAGGAGAATAAATGCTCTAATAAACACATTTTGAAGATTTATCAAAATGGCGTGTAATTTTTAGGAAAATTGCCCAAATTTTGCATCTCATCTGATACTATTTATAATAGAAATAAACTTTGTCCAAGACGTTTATTTTAAAATAATGCACAAATCTGGAATCGTCAGTTAAAATTTTTAAACAATTTCCACCCAAAACACCCTTTTCGAGTACACTTTTTAAAATGTCTTAAAGAGGGGGGCCCTCACTTATAAAAATCTTACAACTAACAACTTTTTAACGTTTTTAAAAATTAGTGGAAGGCCTAAGTTACTTTTTCATTGCAAGTTGTTGATAACAGAATTTTCCTTTCGCCACCTTGACTACGTTGCAACTGAAAACCCTTTATGTGTTTTTCCTTTTTTTCCTACAAATATATACAATAACATATTCAAAATTTAATATTTGACTATAAATATGATATGATTTTTATAAAATATAATATTTTTCGTTGAATCGTTGTTTTGTAACCTAATTGTTACTTTACAAATTTGTACATATTTTCGTTAGTTAATCAAGAAATTGTTTTTTTTTTGGAACTATTTATTTATATTTACAATCGTTATGTTACAAAGCTACATCAGTTTTTTTTGGCTGGTATTATATCACCAATATGTACATAATATTAAATTTTCCAGCTTGAAGCGATATGTATTTTTAGTAAAGATATGCTAATTTTATTCGGTGGTTATCGATAAATTTTTTTGTGCAAAAATGTATACATTACGAGCTATTAATACATGATATCGTGTTATATGCAAAATTTCTTTTAGTATTCATAGCGCGTTTTTTTGTGATCACAGTTAATTGAATTATAAAGTTAATAAGTAATAAAAATTAATAACTTTTCTACTTCTTATAAAATTGTACTATTTTTAAAAAGTTTTTCTTTTCTATAGGAAATTGAGGAGTTATTATTATTATTATTTTTTTAAATTTAGTCTTTGGTAAAAGTTACACTGGATAGAGTACACTAGAAGCAGTATGTGGTGGTGATGATGGCGACTCTGGTGTATTTGGAGCGTTAGAGTCTCCTTCTATACTCAAAGGTTATTTAGTTGTACCTAATAGAGGACTCGCTCCATAACCCTGAGAATTACATGTAGGCAACGCAAACGGATTCATTGTTGTAAATGGAGAAGAAACCAATCCCATTCCTACAACGAGACCAATTATCAATTTCATCCTCAAATTTCAAAAAATTGACTTCTCGAACTAATTTGGTATTGTTGCTACTAAACTTTGTTACACTTACATCGTGACAATTAAATTATTTAATGGCTTCGTAATTATAATATTAAACGAATTGGTTAGGTAGTTAAAGCAAACAAAAATTTTTGCTTTTTCTAAAAAAAATAGCATGAAGGTGCATTAAAACTCAAAGCAAAAAAGACATAAAACCATAACACCGCTTCGTTAGTCTTGTACTTAAATTAACAAAATCTAATTAGTTCTAAAAGCGTAACGTTTATGAAAACAAATATAACCCAATTAGTGTAGAATAAGCAAAATGAAACGATAATAAAATAATATACTAACATTGCACAGCCAAGTGGTGCCAGCCAGTGACGGGCTGATGGTGGAAAAGCGCGGGTGCCGGTGGGTGAGCAGGGGAAGTTGAATTTCCCCGTATCACCGGGGCGAACGCGCTTTTCTCTTTGTCCGGTTTATGGTTGTGTACGCCAAAATGATAATGACTCGACTCTGGAGAAACTAAAATAATAATTAAAAAAAAAAACGATAAAGCAAATCAAAATTTCGTTTTTTTGTGCGCCATTTAAAGCCATCACTTCATCTTTTTTTAATTTAACATTTAATAACGATCACTTACTTGGTGCAGAATTAAATATTCCCGGTGATTGTGAACCCGATATCATGTTTGATAATTGAGAAGTACTTGTTGGAGTTGAACTTCCGTAACTATTCATGTTGCCTACGTACGAGCTTCCTCCGTTAGACGAGTGAGGCGTTGATGCGCTGGAGCAATAACCACCACCACGAGGAGACACACTACTGCTTTGTGTTCTTCCGTAGTCCTCTAAAAGAAAAACCCTACCCATAACAGTGAAGTCAGTAAAAAACTCACTCATATCTAAGACTACATTACTACTACAAACTTTCTATTTTTTAGAAGGACTGAGTAATTACACGACTGAGTATATGAGTTTTCAAATTTCGTTGAAATTTGAAATTTAAGCAAAACAAAGTTTTAGTGAGTTTTCTCATCAAACCTTTAAGTTCTTTTCTAATGGAAGAATTTAAAACTATTTGATTATGGTTCAAGTGAGTAATTTGTTATGCTTCTAAATTATCAAACTTATCAAATTAAGAACCTATCTACCAAGAGGGACAGCTTAGGATTAGTAGGTACACGGCAAACCATAAAAACGAGTCACTATTCTAAGCATTGCTAGAGTGGAATTTTTTAGATTAGAACCCATTAGGTCACTGCGCGAAAGACTTAAATTAAACCTGTCCGCATTGTCATTTGAGCTACGGTCGCTAGACGCATGAATCTAGGTCGGCCGACTCCGTAAGTAGAGTAATCCCAACGAAATAAAGGTCAAACACGTGACCAAATCTGCGTGAGGCGTGGCTTCGGAGCCCAGTGGCGACAGTACGAAACTACTGTGCAACTTCAACGGTAATCACGTGCTGAGCTTTTCTTTCGTTGGGACTACTCTACTAATGTAATGTTATATTTCGTTATACTCGTATTGTACGAATCTGGAAAGAAAAACTATATAAGGAATTCGGGTTCTTTCTATTACAATGAAATAGCGGAACTGACAATTTGCATTACATTCCTTGATTTTACATACATGTTAATTGTGCCGCTTCATTAATGCAGTTGCACAAATAAATTATAAAGATAACCTCGCGGCGTTATAATGACGGCTGGTTTGGACGATTGCCCATTACCGTCTACTCCAATGGCGTTGCTAAGAATTGAATTTAATAAAAATTAATTATTAAGATAGCAGTAGAAATCAAAATCACGGCGCCTATGGTTTCCATAGAGATAATAGGCCTGCTCCCTTACTCCTAAGCCTTTCTTTCCAGAGTCGTACAATACTTAGATCGTTATACTCGTACTTAGATAGAAAATATTATAGCGTATTCGATTGGGACCGCACCGACGCGGAGCCAGTGCGGTTTTGCACCGGTGGAGTGAGTGCAATCACGTGATTTATTTGAATACGCCATTAGTCAGAATGAATGTCGGAAATAATAAACATCGTGCGTTTCTTATAGAACAATGCTGTTTTCTAAAATGGGTTTGAATCTTTTCAACATTGGTCGAAATAGACCGATTCCGTCTCCTTGTGCTATTAATTTATGGGTTTTCAAAACTTTGGAAAAAACGCATGTGAGAAAAAGCCTTAGCGTACGCACTTTAAACCCAAATCGAATTAGGGAAGCTATAGACCAGTTTGCTCAGAGATCTCAGCGTCAAAAATCAATACTTTATTCGAGAGGATAGAGTAAAAGCAAAAAACTGCTGTAACTGATCTGATGGAAATCCAAAAGAATCGCCAACAGCCACTTCATGACGTTAAAATAACTATTTGGTGTCCAGCTTCGTTCTTTGGCATCATTGATGGATGGGTCCCTTTTTTCGAAGATAAACAGACCGTTTGCATCAACTCCATATGTTTTTAGTATCATATTTGCGTCGATTTCATTAAAATTCCACAGATTTTCAGTTTTAACAGGATGAAACCACAGCTCCTACCGTAAGAAGTTCTATGGATGCTCTTGGAAATTTATTACAACATCATTTAGTGACTCAGAATAGAGATATTTGCTGTGACCTGCCAGGTCCTTCTTATTTCCTTTTAGGGGCTGTCTAAAGACCAAAAGTTTCATTAATCGCCCACATAACATCCAAGAGCTCAAAAATAATATACTAGAACAAGTTAAAGGGACACCTGTAAATATGCTGATAAATGTAATGGAAAACGTCCGTTCTCGATTGGAGGAATGTTTGGAGACCACAGTTGTTTGGCTAATCAAATTATTTTTTCATAACTTGGAATACTTTGAAATGGGACTCGTTTTTATGGTAGGTACACCTTGTATTATAAATCTAGAGATCTAAAACGTAAGTACAAACTGAGTTTAGCTCCACGTCACAGCGCCGGCGTCGGATTTAAACATTTTTGAGGTTCTCGTTGATAATGATGTGGAAGTTGAAAATAAAACTGATTTTTTGTACTTTTGAAAGCCTTTTCGTTTTATTTGTCTTAGGGATCGGTTACACAGGAGCCACCAGTACTCACCGACCAATATTTTTCACAATTTCAACACATAATCAAAGTAAAAAAATTTATAAAATGAAAAAAATCGTTATTTATGTTTTTTTTGCTCTTACAAAATCATGAAAGCGTCCATACGCGCGCTCTGCCAATGTCTATCTCTCTCTGTTTGTATCTCTCTCTTCCTCTTTGTTTTTTTTTTCTATCTCGATCTTTGTCCCTCTGGCAATCTCTATCTATCATCTCATTGGTGACTTTCATCTGTCATTTAATCTCATCTGTCAATTTCCTCTGTCATCCCATCTCATCCTACCCCCCCCCCCAATATCTCTTTATGTCTAGCTCTCTGTCTTTTCGAACCTTACTGCGCATTCCCCATGACATGCGTTTTTAATTATAGGAGTACGTGTGTTTAAATCTTGATTAAAATTTGGTCGATGAATGCTGGTGGTCCCATGTAACCAGTCCCTTACTGGCCAGCACTGGGGAGTGTAGTCTTATATTGCTTACGAAGCCATAGAAAGAGCGATATGATTGGCTCCTACACCCTCTACCTACATGATTTTAGTTTCTAAATGAGCCTTCTTCAGTTAAAAATATTTTTGATCTCATCCCCAAGACATGACCAAATTTATTTTATCAAAATTTACCAATTTTGCAGGTTGTGATCAACCTAACAGACCCAGAAACAGGGCTTGTTAAAGAGTTAATTTAGAGCTCGTTCTTCTTGAGAAATTTTGACAAACAGTTTAGGAAACGATTTTCCTCCCCCTGAATGTTTTTTTTGGAAGGGGTGGAAGTGAGACATGTTCTTGCATAAATACTTGCACTTTCAAAGCCCAAGAGCAATCTTTGTTAAACTAATACAGTTAAGCTTTGATGTCCTATTTTCAACTTTCCATCAATTTCCTCATTTTGAATTAAAAGAAATTTCAACAAGTGAACGTTGACCTCAGTTTGTTCTCTTTGTATTATTTGATCGTTTTAATAGCTTTAGGTAATTAGCTACTTTTTTAGCTACATAGCAAAATGCATAGAAAAATCAAAACTCCCAGATAGAGTGACTTTACAACACTTAAGAGTATTGCAAAGTGGAACGTATACGGCTTAACGCGCCATTCAAAGCACGTTCATTTATCTACAACAGTAACTGCATACGCAGAAAATCGATTGAGTATAGACTATTCCTTCAACAACTTAAGTTGATTTGTAGATCGTTCTGAACTGTTGTTATTAAATTATTGCAGCCCGTTTCAAGAGCCTTAATGAGTCTCGAAGGCCTTCATTCGGAGGTTATTATGCTCTACTATTTATTGAGAAGGTTAGTTTTTAATTTTTTTACAGACTGGGAGTTTTGATCACCATTCATTTAAAAATAGAAAAATTCTCCTAATATATGATCCAAATTAATTATGTTAAAGACGCCATTATTTTGGATCACTCGTTAGTACTATTATTTTAATTAAATTTAAGAATCAATACGTACTAACATCTATGACTATAATAACAATTAGTAAAGCAATGAAGGACAAGCACCTTCTGTCCACTGACCGTTTCCGCTGTCTTGTACGCTGACCGATAACTGCCCTGTGTACGTGTTAAACGTCGGCGTCATTCCGTTGTTACCCATCGTCGGCGATCTTGGACCCGTAAGTGATAACTGATTATTTCGTGGCATAGTATACAAAGCTTCGGCTAAATCTGCCGCCCTCTTCAAAATAATTTCCTACGATCAAAAAACAATTTAGAAAGTCGCATTATTTTAATAAGAAATAACTTATTAGATCAAATAAAACTTACTTTTGGTAACTTTTCTGGATCACCAGGATGTCTGGGAATAAGTTTTTGTAGCCTTTGAAATCCGTAATCTATTGTCGGTTCATTTAAAGCTATATAAGAAATGAAAAAAAATACTTTTTTAGAAAACACCTCACGAATTTCAATAAAGTTTATACTTACAAACATATACAAATCTTCCCGGTGCTCCCTTACAAAATTGCTTTGATTTATATGATAATGTAACTTCTACTACTCCCGGTATGTGTCTTGGTGGTGTTTGAACTCTTATTGCGTGTGGCGTTATTAACTAGAAAAAAAATTGTTGATTTGTTCTATTTAAACTTTTAGTTTAAGTTAATTTACCTCGCTCCAAACTAACATCGTTCCAAACACAACTTGTAAGCCGTCAAAGAAATTATCTCCGACAATGATAACTGTGGATCCTCCCGAAGTCCATCCTTCGCTAGGACTAATTGCTTTAATGCACGGAGTGGCTACAGGCAGAGGTGGATATAAACCTATTAATTACAAATTTTGTTACTTTTCGTCTTTATTTTTATTTTTTTTATTAAATGTATACACATGTTAGTGTAGAAATAAAACATTAGTAGTTTATCTCGAGATTTTTTTTTTAAAGAAAAATATTAAGATAAAATGAATAAAGTAAAACAAAGTGAGATATTAACAAAGTGAAGCATGGCTTGTTCCGCGACGAGCGGATAATATAGAACCGCGCTAGGGTGAGATATCAGCTCGGAGCGCAAATCTTACGAACGATCGTGTAATCAAGATAGAAAGAGAAAGTGAATAAGAAAGAAGATTAAAGGGATCATAAGAAAGTGCAGGCGCTGTGCGCTGTTTCCGCTTCCTTCCTCCAGTGAACTGAATCGGGAGCCAATTTCACAAAGTTTTGGATCCGCTATGGGTCTGCATACAAACGAGATGTTTCCGCGAAACGCGCTGCAGAACACTGGCGTAACTTAGGTTTGGGCTACAACAAGTTACGACGCATACTAATGATCTTAATGATTTGTAGTTAATACCTTTTAAGAATGTCGGAATTTAATTAACAAATAATTGTTTCTTTTTCGGACGTAACTTTTTAAGGGGGTTTTAATTAAGGATTTGTGTGTAAATGTTGGATTTTTTTTGTTTGATGGGTTTTGTAAATAGTTAATAAAAAATTGAACATACTGTTTATATAAGTACCTTCGGAGGGATCCAGTCTCTTTGCTCTCCTTCCATGTTTCGAATTATTATGCACAAACATATTATCGGAAATCGCCAATAATGGTCCCTCGACGCTAACTTGTGTAGCAATGACAACCTGCAAATTAAAAAATTGATTTAATTTAATACCAAGTCGGCGTAATGGTGAAGCCATTTTGAAGTTCAAGGTAGTAGAAGCAGTGCATCAAAAGACAGACTCCTCCCTCGGGGACGCTCGCGCTTTCCCTGGGGGTTTTGCACCCCCGATACATACGCGTTCCCATGGGAACCGCGGGATGATGACGGCGGAGCGGCCAGTAGGCGGCGTTCGATACGGACGCTTGAAATACGGCCATCGAACAACATAAGATATCGAGTGCACCGGACGTCGCAAATAATTCCCCCCAATTTTTACTTCTTATTTTAAAGAAACGACTTGTACGGTCGAATAATGGCATCGTAAATTTAATATTTAAGCGAACGAAATGTAATATCGGTGTCCATTTATAACTTATTTTAAAAAAAATTAGATTAAAAAATAAAATTCCTCTCGCTAAACTTGGGCTTTACGAACGAGATCAAGGGAAATATATGAGGTACAGGGAGTAGAGAACATCTTATAGTTCTTACTTTCCCAATCTTCATCGTGACACAAAGAAAATAAAAATCTTTTCTATTTTCGCTTTCCGTCGGTAAATTTACGTAGCTAGCAACGCGTACGAAAATTGAAATAAATGGTGGTGTTATATACCACAGACAGTAGATTGCTGTTTTACCCGAAAATTAAATTGTATTATGCGTACACACACATCTACAACATTAAAACCACTCACGTTTAAAACCTTGTTTTCGACAATTGCTCATTACACGTACAAAACAAAATTGTCGGCGTTAGTGAAAATATTGTTTCGAGTTGACGATTACGACAGAAAGAACCGTTACAAGCAGACCCGGAAATCCCTCGGGTGTAAGTCCTTTAATCATTACACTTAAAACTTGCAGAAAAACAAGCGCGTGTATATTGCAAGTCTAATCAAATTAATGAGTGCCATTAGCTTTTATAGCGCCGCATAACCGATGATGAACCGGCTTAAGAGACATCCTACCTGTGAGTCCCTATTGACTGATTAATGAAACCACTCACCTAATTCGCTACTAAATTCTTGTCAACAACTTAAGAAAAATTTTAACAATTTTTATTCATTTCCTACCTCTAACTTCCCAATTCCTACAACCCTAAAACAAAAGCAACTAATTTTAACCCCTCGCGCTCGCGATCCCCATTTCCCTCTTGTACTAGCTAATTGCTGCGCCCCTGAGATTTCATTAAAAGTAACACACTTTTCTAGCGCAACTTAACAACTTAAACTTTTTAAAATTTTTTTTCGAAACCCATACACAAAAACTCTGATGTGGCCATAACAGGACTTTTTTTGCGCTATTTTTAAGCATTAAGCATTTAAAATAAAAAATTTGGTCCCATTTTCGCTTAAACTAAAACTAGGTAAAGTATAAAGTATTGCGTATCTTCGGATAGCTAATTTTACGATTTTCCAAACTATTGAAAATATACAGGGTGTTCCATTTAAATTAAGAGAGTTGTTTTTATTTTCGGTTAAACTAAAAGTCGAAATATAAAGTGCTTAATATCATGTAACAGCTGATTGTGCGAGCTTTTAAAATATTTGAAAATATACAGGGTGTTTCTAAACACTTTTGATATTTTTGTATTTTCCGGTTTAACAGAAGGCGTTTTGTTAACCGAAAATAGTGTGTAGTCATATATATTCATGAGATCGATATATTTACTAATTTTCAAGATTTCATTTGTGCTACAAAAGAACTGACAGAATCTTGAAAGTTTGACATTAAAAAAATCATAAATTCGGTCCTGGACATTTCTAAAGAATAAGACGAGTGTGGCATTCGATAGAGAACGGCAATGTCTATAAGATTTATCTAAAACTGAAAAAACGACCACAGCAAATTTCAAGAAAATCAATTTCAAACTTTTGACTTACTTTGAGTCCTTGAAGGTAAGCAATTTTTGAACAATTTTAATAATCGATTAGATTAGGACGAAAGCCCTATATTTTGACTGTAAAATGCCGTTTTGAAAATTTTGTAATAATAATTACCAGCCCAGTTATAAGCGATAAACCACAAAATAGGACAATCGTTATATTAGTCGCCATTTTGAATTTAAAAATGTGATAGTTTCAACTTTTTCCAAGAATAAATTTTTAGATTTTTTGAACTAAAATGTTTGTATCCCATATTTTGGTTTTTCTCTTATAACTTGGCCGATAATTATTATTAGGAAAATTTCGAAATGTCGTTGTACAGATAAAATATAGAGCTTTCGTCCTAATTCAGTCAATTTTTAAAAGTTCTTAAAAATTGCCTACCTTTAAGGGACCAAATTAGATAAAAATTTTGATATCAATTTTCTCAAAAACTGGCTTGGCCGATATATACACATTTAGATATGTTATAAATAAGGTAATTCTCTATCGAAAACTAAATTTTTATCAAAATTGGCCGAGCGAATTTGGAGTTATGATTTTTTGAATGTCAAAATTACAAAAATCTATTATTTATTTTGTAATAAAAATAAAAACTTGAATATTGATATATCCCGTGAATATCTATTATTTGACACTATTGGTGATTAAGAAAACACTAACAGTGTTAAACCAGAAATTACAAAAATATTTCACTTTTTTAGAAACACCCTGTATATCTTTAAATATTTTGAAAGCTTCTATAATTAGCTGTTACACAATACTAAACATTTTATATTTTAACTTCCAGTTTAACCGGGTATGGATGCAAATTTCTTAATTTAAATGGGACACTTTGTATATTTTTCAATATTTTAAAAGCTCGTAAAATTAGCTTTCTGAAGATATTAAATAAAATATTTAATTAGTAAACATACAAAATTACAAGAATTGACCGCAGAAAGAAGTTTCTCGTATGACCACATCCGTTGTTTTTCAATTGAGGCTATGATGTACTATCTTATAGACCAGTAAAAATAACTTTGATATAAATGTGCAGAAGTTCGCCCCAAATAACCCTTTTTATTTGGACACCCTGTATAATTTTTTTTAAAAGCTTGTAGGGATCGAGTGGTTTGATAAGTCAGTTTTCACAAGTATAATTTAATCACGTAATAATTTGTATTTGTTTTATTTATAATATCTAAAAAATAATTGTATAATAATACAACAGTGGTGACCCCGACGTGATTTTTTTATCTATGAATTTTTGTTGAAGTGGCTAACACTAAAGGTTATGAAAAGCGGTTATGTAGTTTTTGCCCCACCGCTGTTACATACACAGACAGACCGTTTTTAAAAATTTAGTTTTTTTTTTTTTTAAACTTAAGGGTACTTAAAAGCGAGAAAATAAATAGAAAAAAATAAATACTTTTTCAAAGTAGATAAAATCTACGAAATGTTAAATGAGCAACCCTTTAATAAACTGTCAACAATTTCGACTTAGTTAAAAACTTACTTGAAATCTTCTCATGTCTCTTGGGTTTCCTGCATTTTTTAAACAATTTTGATTGCACTTGAGGAAGAACTTGAGGAAGAATCTAAAACAAAAGAGAAAACAAATAAGTATCAAATTCAAACAGGTTCGTTTATTTTAGGTATAAAAGAGGAGAATTAAATCGATCGAAATGTGTATAAGAGAAGAGAAGTTGTGTTAAAGCTATAGTTGAGAGAGGTACGCATAATTTACATTGCCAATTAGAAGGGCGATATTGAAGTTGAGGGTATAATTTTTCACCAGAATAAGTTATCAAACAGTACAAATGGGGAGAAATATCCGCCTCTACACGTGGAGCTCGCACGCCGTCACGCTCGACTTCTTTCGCAATTCCATTGTTCTTCTTGTGACAACATCTGACAATTTAACTTGTTGAAATTAGCTCTCGAAACCGACATTACTCAATATATTGATCAAATATTATCGCTATAAAAATTTTTTTCGCGACATACTGTACGACTGGTGACGTTTTAAAAAACATATAAGAAATGCATTAAAGCTAGAGTCACGTACGAACTAAATATAGTCATAAAATCTTGAACAATATGTTTGACCACATAGCATTTTAACTGTTTGCTTTTACGGAGCTTTCGCGGCATTATCATTACACCAAAAACAAGTCTATTTAGGGCACAGTAATGAATCCCAATGAAACAGTAATGAATCTCAACGGAACTTTAATGAATCCTTGTACTTGGCAGTTGCTGATAATAGAGTGTTATAAAAACAAATTGGTATATAAATTTTTACAAAGATATATAAATACGTTTTAAGATTTTTGCAATAATATTAGCCAAGAAGATTTATATCGTTATCATTATAATAATTATTCCAAAAAAGTTTATAGATGTTTAAAAGGGGATGAATTGACATTAAAAGTTTAAGCGATTCCTTAGATATTAATACTTTTGCTCGTTTGATTACTTTACAAAGAGAACGTGAAAACACGAATTACGAGTACTTTCAAGTTCAACCAAATTGAATTTAATAAATTGAAATTTTTATACATTGGAGTCTTTCTAAACAGTTCTTTTAAAAAGCAGTAAATAAAATTAGAGTTTTCCAAAATTAATAATTTTTAAATAATGTCATTTCGAATTTTTGTAATGCCCAAATGACCCTTGGAGCGTTGAAGTCCTCTTAGGAGCTGACTTATTGTCTTGAAATATGTGCTTAAAAACTTTTTCACCAAAGAATTGATTATATGAGCAGCAGAAAGAATAGACAGTACCGTGCATAGTTTAGCAGGGTTATGAGAGAAAAGACTTCTTAATTATTACTGCCCTATTAGCAACATGCTAAACCACCCAAAAAATTCAATTTATGTGGTGAAGACAGCATACTTCAAGATAAACCAGTGAGAGGTACGCTGACGTTGCGGAACTTGGACTAGAAACATCGGAAATCATTGGAATTTCGTGGAAAGCGCCCAGGGAGTGCAATAGATCAACAAGGGTCGACGTAAAAGGCCTACTTTTATTTTGCCTATGCTCATTGAAAACACCTAGATTGACTTTTAATATAGAGGATGCAATGAAGCTGATTGTGATTAGACAATGCAGTTTCTTCGAATATTCAAAGATTCATGATCCAAGATTCCAGGATTCACGATTGGTCTAACATGGCCACTATCAGCTAAACTTCACCCTTCAGTATCCTCGAGTTCATCCACAAGTTTGGATGGCTTAAGAACTTAAAGAACGGAAAGAGTTGCTATAAGGAAGCAGTACAACCTTAACAATCCTAAATCTAAGCCTTATGACTTATATTAGCTATATGAGCATATCTTGGACTGATAAGAAGTATAATAGATTTTAGTATATTTGAAATTTCTAGTTTTTGCAACAACAAAGAATCAATAATGAAGTAAATAGTAGAATAAGGAATGATTAGACGATAAGCTTTATAAATGTCACCATTGAAGGCAACACTGACGTCCAACATAAAAATATATAATGAAATAAAAAATATAATAATGATAAGCAACCTTTAACAGAAAAGTTAGAAAATAAAGAAATATTGATTTCAACACAGCACGAGTTCTTTTTGTTTTATTAAAATACTAGCTTTTTAAAAGATCAAGCTACTATGCCCAATATTTATCGAAAAATTCGGACTCAAAAAGTGTAAAAATGAAACGGTCCAACAAATTAGTGAACAACTTTGCGTTAGAGTATCAAATATCAGATCAAATATCGATATACAAAGTTCCAAGAACTAGATGGCTAGACAAAACGACATAAAACTTCTGAAAACAGCCCAAAATTATAAATATTTTTCAAAGTGTGGTATGGGTGCCATCATGGTGGTAGGAAAGTATTTCAGATGGATAGCGAACAAAAACTCAAACTATAACACCCTTACCTACGGTTTATAAAGCCTTATTGGTTATTGACTTATTTAATTTAAATTGCGTCTGGTCTCTTGAAATTTTTTCCATCTCAATTCGAGTTCACGATTTCTCGCTCAAGTTTCGAAAATAACTCGAAAAATATCAATTTAAACGAAAAATTTATAATCATCTTCTTTGAAGCTTATAAAATTGCCTTTAATTTGATTTTCTTGTGGTTTCCCTACAGTAAGTATTAACCAAGTTACAGTGTTTTTAAAATTGAATGTTTTCCCACCCCTGTTCGAGTTTATGATTTAAAACTCGAGTTTTTGAAAATAAGCTGAAAACTATCAATTTTAGCGAAAAATTCTTAGAAATCTTTTTTGAAGCTTATAAAATTACCTTTAATTTGGATTGCTACTGGTCTCTCTACAATAAATATTAACTAAGTTACAGCATTTTGAAAATAGAACGTTTTTCCACCACTATTCGAACTCATGTTTTTTCGCTCAATTAGTGAATATAATTCGAAAAAAATCAATTTTAGCGAAAAACTTGTACTAATCTTTCTTGAATTTTATAAAATTACCTTTAATTTGGATTGCTAATGATCTATAAGTTACAGAATTTCTAAAATTAAACGTTTTTCCAATACTATTCAAACTCATGGTTTTTCGATCAATTTTTGAAAATAACTCAAAAAATATCAATTGTAGCGGAAAATTTTTAGTAATCTTTTTTGAAGCTTATAAAATTACCTTTAATTTGGATTGCTACTGGTCTCTATACAATAAATATTAACTAAGTTACAGCATTTTGAAAATAGAACGTTTTTCCACCACTATTCGAACTCATGTTTTTTCGCTCAATTTTAGTGAATATAATTCGAAAAAAATCAATTTTAGCGAAAAACTTGTACTAATCTTTCTTGAATTTTATAAAATTACCTTTAATTTGGATTGCTAATGATCTATAAGTTACAGAATTTCTAAAATTAAACGTTTTTCCAATACTATTCAAACTCATGGTTTTTCGATCAATTTTTGAAAATAACTCAAAAAATATCAATTGTAGCGGAAAATTTTTAGTAATCTTTTTTGAAGCTTATAAAATTACCTTTAATTTGGATTGCTACTGGTCTCTATACAATAAATATTAACTAAGTTACAGCATTTTGAAAATAGAACGTTTTTCCACCACTATTCGAACTCATGTTTTTTCGCTCAATTTTAGTGAATATAATTCGAAAAAAATCAATTTTAGCGAAAAACTTGTACTAATCTTTCTTGAATTTTATAAAATTACCTTTAATTTGGATTGCTAATGATCTATAAGTTACATAATTTCTAAAATTAAACGTTTTTCCAATACTATTCAAACTCATGGTTTTTCGATCAATTTTTGAAAATAACTCAAAAAATATCAATTATTGTAGCGGAAAATTTTTAGTAATCTTTTTTGAAGCTTATAAAATTACCTTTAATTTGGATTGCTACTGGTCTCTCTACAATAAATATTAACTAAGTTACAGCATTTTGAAAATAGAACGTTTTTCCACCACTATTCGAACTCATGTTTTTTCGCTCAATTAGTGAATATAATTCGAAAAAAATCAATTTTAGCGAAAAACTTGTACTAATCTTTCTTGAATCTTATAAAATTACCTTTAATTTGGTTTGCTAATGGTCTATAAGTTAGAGAATTTCTAAAATTAAACGTTTTTCCAATACTATTCAAACGCATGGTTTTTCGATCAATTTTTGAAAATAACTCAAAAAATATCAATTGTAGCGGAAAATTTTTAGTAATCTTTTTTGAAGCTTATAAAATTACCTTTAATTTGGATTGCTACTGGTCTCTATACAATAAATATTAACTAAGTTACAGCATTTTGAAAATAGAACGTTTTTCCACCACTATTCGAACTCATGTTTTTTCGCTCAATTAGTGAATATAATTCGAAAAAAATCAATTTTAGCGAAAAACTTGTACTAATCTTTCTTGAATCTTATAAAATTACCTTTAATTTGGTTTGCTAATGGTCTATAAGTTAGAGAATTTCTAAAATTAAACGTTTTTCCAATACTATTCAAACGCATGGTTTTTCGATCAATTTTTGAAAATAACTCAAAAAATATCAATTGTAGCGGAAAATTTTTAGTAATCTATTTTGAAGCTTATAAAATTACTTTTAATTAGGATTGCTACTGGTCTCTATACAATAAATATTAACTAAGTTGCAGCTTTTTAAAAATTGAACGTTTTTCCACCACTATTCGAACTCTAATTGAACTAACAATTGTAGCGAAAAATTTGTAATAATACTTTTTGAATTTTATAAAATATTCTTTAGTTTGGATTGCTTTTGGTCTCTGTACCACACACGATAAATATTAACCAAGTTTTTGAAAATTGAAACTCTTCTTTCAATTTTCGTCGAAACCCACATTTTCATCTAATAATTGGTCACGTTCACCCTCACCTAACGCTAGACGAAAAGCACTTTGTATAGAGTATATTTTACATTTATACAGAGACAGAGAGGGATTTTCTGGCTAGCATAGCGCTAGGTGCTGGTGAACGTGACCATTAGCTTCTAATGATATGCAACTGCCTTGTGGAGATTTTTTATTATTAATTAGCCTTGACTCGGGTTGGATACTGCTCTTAGGCCCTTATTATCATATTAACAAGTCTTCAACTGAACAGTAATCTTACATTAGTGATTTGAAGCTCACAATATTTACGTATCTCTTGAGAGGTTTCATAAGAAACACTAGATCCGAGGTTCCGGCTTCTCGCCCATTGTTTCAAGTCCTGAGTCACCTGATTAGCAATTTAGAAACCCCAGAATTTTCTACCGACAAAAAATTTAAAGCTTTCCTTTTACAGTCAAAAACACCATTTCATAGTCTGCCTGTTTGTCTGTGTGTGTATGTGAGAAACCAATGAGAAAGAATATGCGTATTGATTTAAATTTAGTGTACATTTTTGTTGTAAGCCAAAGGTTAGCACTGTATATTTGAGTCAAATTGCCCCACTACAAGGGGCGAAAATTGGGGTTGAATATGATAAAACAGCATAAATTCGGTACTAACTAAAGATAGGTAACAAATTGTGTTTAAATTGTATATTAAAACAACTACTTCCTCCGAGGGGGTGTAAAAGGGGTTCTGGCGCTAATAAACTTCAATGAGTCTCTATCGATCTGTTAGTTACCAGATAGTAGAATGACAATTTTTAATATGTAATTGCAGTCGGGGAAGCACCGATATATTAATACTTTTACAGTTAGCCATGCACAATGCACATATGCACATAGAGATGATCTGAAGTAAATAAAATGTTAACAAAATTTCAATTTCCAATATCTACAATACAGATATAAATATAAAGTTGAAATAGAGCTAAAAGTGGTAAAAAGTCTCAAACAAAGTCGTTGTTTTTTTATTTTTTTTTATTTTTGATAGTTAAAGAAAAAGGACAAATAAATCGATTTCTAAAAGTTTCCATGGGAGCCTTTTGAAGGTAACGTTTTAAAGTTAGTAAAGACGTCTAAATCGTATATGGAAGTAACTGGCTACAAAGATAGAAACCAAAACGAACTAACAGAAAAAAACAAATTCGTTAAAAAATAATTTATAACTTTTACTTGAATGGTCGTTTTCTATTACGAGTATAGGAAGTTTAAGTCGAGTCTAGTAATAAAATAATTAATATTTATAAAATGATGTTTAATTTAATTAATATAATAAATTGTTAGTACTGTAAAATAGTTTATAAAGCGTAGAATTCTTGTGAAAATTATTCGATTTTCTAATTATAATTATAAGCTTTAAAAAGTATAGGGAAATCCTTGCAAAGCTTTTAAAGGAAGTTAATAAATAACCTTTCTACTATCTCCTTACATTAATTTGTAACAAAGGTATTTGCCACTTCTTTATATTTCGGGCGATCGTTATCGCCAACTAAAACGAGTAATTTATCTTCTGAGAGGCAGCAGAGAATTAGACGAAGGCGGATCCAGAAAATCTAGCCGAATCAGCACATTAACGTAAGAAAAAAGATTGGGCGCTTTAATGTAGTCCTTTTACAAGTATATAAGCGTGCTGAAACTTCCTCTAGAGGTACCCACAAAAAGAGGTCCCAATGGCCCACTTGGCCGCGTGACACGACTTATGTACAGTCGCTTGAGGTATTTATGCATTATGCAGATCTCCTCGTTCTCAGCTGTCATCAATTAATAAAACCCATATCACGAGATCTTAATAATTGATGCGGCTTCCATTACGAACCGAGTAAGATCGTGAAACACTCACTCAGTTTAAGTAAGACGAAACGGAAAACGGAAGTTTCCTTTCCAGCGAAAGCCTACCTTAACATTAACACACACAAAAAAATCTTACTTTACCAAAGTGACTTTACACTTCATTGGTTTTTAGCGTGAAAATTTTTATTTTTACTATCTTGACCGTATTCAAAATTGGCATAATTTTAGTGAGTCGAATATCTCGCTTTGTAATCTTGTTAGAAGGAATCGGACTGAGAGAGGGTCCTTTATATCGTGTTAGTTTCGTTTCCCGGGGCTACCGCCGCTCTATTTATCTTAGCAAGTCCACCGTTCCTGAATGCAGCATACATTAGTTAGTGTACTCGTAACATAAGGCATTCGTAAAGCCCTATGGCCATATGGGCTTCTGTAATAAGATAATACATACTGTACGCCCCCTTTTCCTATTCCTATTGTGACAGCTATATTTCTCGCCATACGATACACTAAACTTCATTGCATGCTCATTTGTGTTTATTATAAATAGCTCTAACTCTAACATAAACTTTTTTTATTTTTTTCCCTAAAATTTTACACATTCGCGTATAAGAGGGTTATTAGTTGCAAATATTTACTCAACGTAGTACAAGGAAAACGGAAACTCTATGTGCCTGTTTCATGTTAATTATTACAGTATAACCTCGGTAAATTTCGTTTTGCTTTCGCAAAATAATCAAGTTGGAATTTAACTTTGCTAAGGGTATTCGTGGTGTCGCAAACTTTCACTCAATTTCATCACCGCACTTTTCGCATTATGAATCGCTTATAAATTATGTTGTAAATGAAATGTTTGAAAGATACAGTTGTTGTTGTAAAGTTATACTACAGGGAGTTCCAAATTACTATCTCTAAATTTAAAATCGATAAATGCGATTTAAATTCCCAGTTTGCTAAAGAATTTTCTAAAAACTAATTTGAGAGTAAGTTTTCGTTTGTTGAAAAGCATTGGTTCTCATAGATAATTTTATGCTCTATAATTTTTAATAGGGGTAAAATTATCGACAGATCACCCCTTAAGGAGCTACAGTTGGGAGAGACACTGGATGTTGTATACACTGGATTAAAACAATATTTTCTTCTTTTATTTATTTTGATGGATTAATAATGTCAATTAAAAAAAAGTGTTTATTGATCCAAATAGACAATTTTGTGCTCTATAATTCTTGTTAGAGGTAAAATTACACTCAGATCATTCACCAAGAAGCTAGGACCTGTCGACTAATACTGCACGTTGTAAAAACTGACTTGATAGAATATTTTATCTCACTATTTATTTTGATTGATTAATTATATAAATTAATTAATAGAGATACGTTTATTGGTTTGTATAGATAATTTAATGCTCTATAAGTTTTGTTTGAGGTGAAATTACCATCAGATCACTCCCTAAGGAGTTACAGTCGAAAAAAACGTTGCATTGAATAAAAACTCTGGTTTTCAATATATTTTCATTTTTGAAATTTACTTTTATGGATTAATTAAGGCACTTAAGACAGATAATTTTGCTCATTCAGATAGATAATTTTATGCTCTCACTTTTATTAGAGGTAAAATTACCCTTAGATAACTCGTTAAGGAGCTAGAGTCGAGAGACTTGTAAAAAGCGGATTTTACAATAACACTTTCTGTTTCCAAGGTTCTATTTTTCTGTCCTAATGATTCCGATTCTCAGGACTGATTTTACAATTGAGGTTCAACAGCGGTTTAAAATAAACTCCGGTTGAACTTGAGTTTAAGGCAAATTCGTACTGTAAAATCAAGTTCAATCGTAGTTTAACGTAGTAAAATTCAAGTCCTGTTAAACACTGTCTAAAACTGTTGTGTTTGTAAAACCGGTCCTCAGTGTGTAACAATGCAAAATTCTATCCGGATGCTGGATCCAAATACTGGTACAGTATTACAGCATCCTGGAAATTTTGTATCGTTTTGTACCAGCTTCTTGTCATTTTTTCTAATCCTTTTTGCTAGCGCCGCCCCTGAGATCGAAATGGAGATATCCTGTATCCCTGTATCCTGTAATACCCTGTATCTCGGCAACCAGAAGAGATAGAGCTTCCGTGTAATTTTTAGTTTACCTCTTTAATCAGTTTTAACCCTATAAAATTTATTTCACTCTTATCACTCAAGTATTTCTTTATCAATAGTTTTTAATCATAAGATTGAAAAGTTTTAAATTCATTTAGAACCACGTGAAGTAGTAAAATTTGTTATTGTAGTTGATTAGTGTTTTTTCTTTTTACCTTTGTGATTCATGAGCATCTCTAAGTATTTTACAGCCTTTAATTAATTTTTATTTTTATTAATTACTTTAAGGTTGAAATTTTAATTTAAAATTACTAATTTTATACCGATGTGCTCGTTATTTTAGTACGATTCCATCGAGCTAAGTTTTACCATCGCTCGCCCTTTAATTAAAAAGTTATTAATTTAATTAGTAAAATTTATAACGTTATAAGTCATCATTTTCCTCGAGTACGATTCAAGATAGAGCGTTTCTATTGGTTGTCGAGAGGATCCGAGTTGGTCGTAAGATCTTCAATATAAACCCCTTCTCCGTTTTGATAAAGGATTCCTCGCTTTACCTTGAGGTGAACGGGCGCGCGCTATGTTATTTCCCTTGTGTAATTTTAGTTTACCTGCATCATTAATTAATTAAATTAATTTTAATTAATTTGCATCCGTGTTGCCTTCAGCAAGCCCGTGATTTCTCCCCGTACACTAGGACTCAGTGGTCTCTCCCTTCATAGAGAGGTCTCGGGATTTGGTGTACGAAACCCTTTTCGTTTCCGGGACTCAGTGGTTTTTCTCGTCAGAGAAGGGTCTCGAGGTCTGGATAACGACTACCCTCATAGTTTTCGGGACTCAGTGGTCTTTTCCGTAAGAGAAGGATCTCGAGGTCTGGAAAACTACCTTACCCTCTTAGTATCCGGGACTCAATGGTCTTTCTCGTCATAGAAGGGTCTCGAGGTCTGGTAAACGACTTCTCTGCGTTCACTGGGACTCAGAGTGGTCTTTCTCGTCAGAGAGGGGTCTCGAGGTCTGGTGCACGACTTCCTTGCGTCCACCGGGACTCTGTGGTCTATCTCGTAAGAGAGGGGTCTCGAGGTCTGCTGGAACTCTAGTGGCCGAGTCATATCAGTTTTTGTACACTTTTGGTACAAAGAGTTATTTTGTTTTTACTAATAAATATTTAGTTTACTTTCTATCCAAAAGTGTGTTTTATTGTGATTTCGAACCCTCCCGTCTCTGTCTGAGCGATGCTAAAGGGAGAATTAATCTAAGGGCCGTTTTACATGGACTAAATGTCGTACTAACTGGTTAGTTCTGAAACAATACTCAAAGACGAAAATCACGGAAATCTGAACTGAAATTTCTACGCATGACGTTAAAGTTTAGATTCCCTTGCTTCTGCTCCTTTAGTTGATTTAGTACTAACAAGTTAGTACGACATTTAGTCCATGTAAAGTGGTCCTAACACCCGGTTTTCGGTGTTACAAGTGTTTATTTGTTTTCAAACGAAGTCTTTGTATATTTTTAGATAGCTCTCTGTGGTTCTAAAGGTCTATTTAGCTTATCATTTTGTCTAATTACTACTTTACTCTTCGTATCTTAGTTTCGATGTCTCTTGCCTTATTTCACCTCATACTTCTTGAGTTACAGTGCTTTAACTTCTTCAAGTTGCATTTTTTTGTGTTTCAGTGGTTCTGAATCTCAATGCCTCCTCCTTCCTCCTAGAATGTACAATATTTTCTTTTACAGACATGTACTGTATGTACGCGTCTATCTGTTCATACAGATTCCATTTTAGGAGAGTCGTAGGAAATCGTAATTTGTGTACATGAGTGTCAAGAGGCTTTGTAGCTCATTACATTATGTGTAACTCCCGGCGTAGGGTTTCTTTAAAATTTGAGCTTTGAATTGTCCACTGTGTACATTTTCAAAACCACTTTGTGTTCAAACTATTACACTTATGTAAAGTATACGTTTGTTGTATTTTATTAGGTAAATTTTAAAAGGTTACAAACAGTAAGATAAGTGCGAGTAAATGGTAAAACATGAGAAGAGTCTCTTGGGATGTAAGGTTCATATTCATGTCCTGTTGTAATGTTATTATACGTCGCGTAAATAACCTGAGGTTGTACTAAATAACGTAATAATATGACTAAACGCGGTAGCAGGAGTGAGATTTATTGGACTTTGAAAACAGAGAGTTGAGAGGTGTTAGCATTACACGCATTAAAACCATCCTTTCTTAAACTAAACATAATCTAATAAAGACTTCAACAAAACTTTTACATCAACTTTCAACGTATTAATTTAACTCGAAAATATAATAATAAAAGAGCTGGAGAAAATAAGTAGAAGAAAACGAATTAAATAAATGTGAGGATTTGAAACTGCATTTTTTTCTCTGGAAAGTCGAAGTTGTAAAAAGCACCATATAAATATAACATATACGTAGTATAGTATTGGGGTTAGAAAATGTTAGGAATTCGTCCTGTCCCGGATATATTCGGGAATGCACGGCTCGCTCCCTGCGGTATTGACGACCAACTCTAGGGAGAGAGAAGAGTCAATACCTACCCGAGGGAGCAGGTTCCCGAGGGAACTACTCGACGGCACAAGAGCAAAAGAGAAAGCAAACAACGCATTTATAAGTATATAAAGTTTTTATTTTAGAACTTTAAAAGATTCCATCTAAACAAATATTTTAATTGATTACGTTCCTGTTAGCAAGAGTTTTAACATAATTAGATGTAATCCTTTTAAAAGTGTCAAAACGTTTTAGGATAAACATAAACTTGAAGGTTTAATTTTTAAAATGAGGTTACCTTCTTTACGTTATAATTGAATTAGGTGTAATTTTTAGTAAACATAAGTCTATTAAAAGTTGATGAATTTTTCCGGAAAAGTTGCGGTTTGTCAGTTTTTCCGGGTCTATCAAAAAGAGATTTTTTTTTCTTTTTTTGAATGTTTCTAAAAATGCCGTTGAGTTTATTTCGAATAAAATTTGTTAACATTTTCAAAAGAGCTTAAGATGTGACGTGATCGCCTGACTAGATCTACTTAAGAATTAACAAACAGTAGCAACAAGTACGTATAATGTTAGCATTTGTCTGATGTCCATGACTCTCTCGTTGGGTTGGTTAGTAGAATATCGCGTGTCGATTCTAGCAAACAACCGACAAATTAATATTACCCATTTTGGACTTTATAAAGAAAAAAATTAAGTTAGACAAGGATTATTATTCAGTAATTTGGTCGTGCCGTTTATTAGAGTGCGACGGGCAGTGGCCCGGTATGTAATGTCGGAAACTATAGGAACAGGTCTCGGTTACTTCACTGACATTAATTTTCAGGGATGAACGCGCTCGCAGAAACTGACAAGTTTCTTATCCCAAGCAATATGTTTCATTCTTTTATTTCAGTCTTCGCCAAACGAACAAGTTTCCAACTTTTTACCTATGTTCGATTTTTCTTGCCTTTTTGTCAATTATAGTACACTGAACCAAAAATCAACTTTACTATAACTATTGACTTTTATGATTTTAACTTGATCTACTACCTACCCACCTCTAACTTTATCTTTTTTCTAACATAAAACAAATCGTTTTAGTAGGTACTAGATTTTGATTTTTTTTACTAAATATGCAAATAGCTCCCAGCGAGGGTTATTATAAGAAATTAAATTTCATTATTAATTTTTAAAAGATTGATCTCGCAGCACTACAAATAAAACTAACTAAATATAATCAGAAATAAAATAAAGTGGAAGAACTGCAACTTATGACATCAGAACTAGTACAGTGCAAGTTGAACTTTGCAGACTTACAATAATTAACAATCTAAAAATCTCAAGTTTAGAGTTGCATGAATTTAGTTGCGGTAGTAGTGAGTCTTCGAGGATTTCAGAGAGCACATATTAAAAGGGATCGGATCATTGGGTTATCTAAAGAACACAACCTGGTAAAACTTATTGTAAGAGTATCTGGAAGATACTGCGAAATCTATAAAACAACATTATGACCGTATTAAGACAACAATACAGCGTACAAGCTACCAGAAAATGACAAAGAAGGAAAGAAATGCACATATTGAGAGAGCTGCAAACAACGATGAATTAAACCAGAGTTAGGTTAGATCATGTCAAGTTAGGTTAGGTTAGATGCGCAACCGGTCCTGAGCAAAAAGACTAATTCCAAACACAGCCCCATGGATCGAACAAAAACATGGTGAATTAAGCTACTACTTGACGCAATTCTTCAACGGCCATGGATCATTTGTCCAGTTCACCAAAAGAATTGGTAAGACACCCAATTACCATTGCCTGTACTACTAAATGTCAGATACTCCAAAGCACACTTCGTGTGACACAGATGGATGGTTCCCAGGTTCATAGACATACTTCAACTTGGAGACAGGACCCCAGATAATATTATCCACATAGCACTAGAAAATTCTACCAACTCGGAAATCGTCAAAAAGACCATAGAAACTATAATAAGGCCCAAAGAAGAGAATAAGTGGGCGCAGCCTAACCCTGACATAAACAACTAAACTACTCTCGCCAGTAAAAGTGATCTTGCCTTACCGGTTGTTCATTAACTATTTATCATTGAATAAAAAGTGCCCATCCCCTACTACCAGGAAAGAGCCATTTAGCTAATTTTAGGCGCTTTCATCGTCGCGAAAATTGTGATCCAAACGCGTTATAACGCGTTTGGATCACGGATTTTCATGGATTCACTGATCATGGGCCAATGGGCGTGGTTATTTTCGAATCATGATTCAAAGTTTTTAGCGAAAGAAAGCGAATAATTTGGAGTGCAATGGTTTTCTAAATATAGCTATTTCCGGTCAATTTCTCCAATAGAAATGGTTGCTTATACTCCCACTTATAAAGAGAGATCATGACAACCAATGATAATAACTAATAATAACAGATCATGACAGATCATGTAAACTCGACGCAATGAATGAGTCATCCGTAGTTTTCTAAAATGTCTCTTTCGTCGCATTTTCTTTTATAGGCAACGGGGGATAACCTTCTTTCCGGATCTTTTTATTTTAAGCTATATACTTATTGACTTTTTAACCAAACATTATTTAAGCGCTGTTTCGCCCTAGAAAAGCTTTTCTTTCGGCTGTAAACCTTCAAGTCTGTAATATTTAATTTCTGAACTTTTATCTGGCGGGAATGGAAGCCGAGCAGACCCGCAGCAGAGCTCTACTGAGTCACAAGAAACGTGGAACTCCCGTAGAAGCAACGCCGAGCCGAGATGCCATGGATCTCCTGTAGACGCGACCTTGCCGAGTCCCGCGACCGGAGGGTGTTCGTACAGGCATCGCCGAGGACAACGACGATCAACCTTGTCGATCTTTGACTCCTTAAACAACTTTCATGATGTACAGCCGGCCAAAAAGTTTTTGGCCACCCCCTGACAATTTTAAAAAGCAACCAACATTACACGCCGTGTAAATTAAACGGCGTGTAATGTTGGTTGCTTTTTAAATGTTGTCAGAGGGTGGCTAAAAACTTTTTGGCCGGCTGTACATGTCGTACATCATGACATCGGGATACGTGGGTCCCAAGTACTTTTCGATGCTCCCCAGAGCTGGAGTTTTCAGTGAGTAAAAGTCTCACACTACTTCTTAGTGTGCACTACTGTTCGGGTGTCTTTTGACTTGAAAATTTTCTCTTTCATTAATATAAAAAAAAGTTAGGTTAGGGAACTGTTAGGCTCCCTTAGAGATGAGGGGTTCTTAGTGAGTAAAAATCTTACACTGTTATCAGTGCAAACTGCTGAAGATGGTCTTCGTATATGAAGATTTTTCTCTTTCTCTCGATACAAAAAAGGTTAGGTTAGGACATTTTTAATTGAAGATAATAAAACATCCTGCAAGAAAGTTAGAAGTCTGACATATTAGAGAAATAGACGCGGACAGTGAAACAACTTTAAAGGCCAGCGAACTCAGACCGAACGCTAGAAACGCTCAAGCTGTCACAATCTCCATGGAATACGAGGATTGGGATAGTTAATTGTGTCGTAGAGCAACGAGTGACGTCAGAAGATACTACAGATGCTGTACACATGGCCACTTGATCACCTCGCTAAAAATAAAACAAGTGAAAACAGAACTAGACCTTGCCACCAAATGAAACGCATAGAAAGGACACCCACTAGCCCTCGAACCGTGCCACGAAGTTGGTAGAGTTGAGTACCCCACCTTTCCACGATCACTTCAGAAATTGAGAAAAAATTCCAAACACATGACATATCAATAAACCTGTTGGGGTCTACAAAAGGCCATAATTAGAAGTAAATAACAACAAGGATTTTATCGATTAGAGGTTTTAAAGTAATATTCTAATGCGGTTCCAGATTCTCCAATGCTATACGAATACAGAGGATAGGGGTTTTAGCCGATAGGCGTCTAGGCAACCTTCCCAAACGAAGCCAGCATAATCTAGCAGATAGAAACATTGTCAGGTGTCTTTTGAAGATTTGCCTCTCACCAAGAAAGCTTAGGTTAGGTTAGGTTAGGTTATGTTAGGTTAGGTTAGAGTAGTTGTCGTCTGGCAATTTATCGAGGTGTAGTTGGTCTTCAGAATTGAATGTATAGATGCAGACAGTAATAAACGTTGTGCTAGTCACCCCATCTTCGTATAACAAATCTTAAAAAGCGATAATGTTAGAATAGCTAAGTTTCTAAGAGTGGGTTGTAGCAAGAGAGCTAAGCAAGTGCTCATAGCAATGGTCGTCTCTTGTACAAAGGTGTCTCAAGCTCGAACAACGTCCAAACGTAAGTCTTAAGTCGTCAGCTTCGGTTGTCATCGGTTAAAAACAAAATGAATAGAAGAGTTGTCACAAACTGTCAATTATCAAAAAAAAACTATTCTAGAGGGCCATTTGGACATTGTTAGAGCTTGAGAAACCTTTGAACAACGAATTTAAGAACTTAAATCGAACAAGTGCTTGCTTAGTCCCCTTGGCACAACCCACCCTAAGACGTTTGAAACTCGATGAAATACAGCAACTGCTTGAATGTATTTTAATAATTAATGCTGAAAATTTCAGAATATACTCTCACTGAAATGCCCAGTTTCCATCAAAGACACGACACGTTTCTGACTAGACAAAAGTCTAAGAAGTTTTCAGCAGTCACTATAACTTCTTCGATCGGTTTAGAAAAAGTGGCTTTTGAAATTCCACGTCACTTCATCATCTTTTTTTGAAATTCTAAAATAAAACCTTAATGTTGGTTTTTCAAAAGTAAGTGAAATAGGATAGATATTAGAAATTGTTTTCAAATCAATGATCTATGTGTCATAACCATCTGCAATAGACAAGTGAGGGTAAATAGTATTACTCTATTAATAAAAATATTAATGACGTAAGCAAAAGTCCATTAATGTTTATAAATTACGAAAGTAGCAGAGATAATATCCAGTACATCAGAAATAAATGCTTTGGGCACAAAACTCCATACAAAAACAAGCAAAGATTTTGTACATGTGTCATTTGCAATTTGATGGATGAGCTAAGTGATGTGCAAAAAGGACCACCTCTTTACAACAGGCCGCAATTAGTTGAGTATTTATGACTATCATGATGTCTCGTAATTGGAGCCAGCAATCAACGCTGCAGACTCTGCAAATCATTTGTTATTTGACACCAACAGGGCGAACGTTGTAATATCAGCTATGTTTAAACGTTATCTGGATGCAATAAATTCTATGATCTGCTCTAACTAAAACGCTCGATTATCGTTGTTAATTACATTTTTAAAATCTTAAAAAAAATTATTTTTTCCCTCTTTCTTTTTCTATTCTCCAGGGCACTTGTTTAAAAAAAAACGATCGAAGTTTATTTAGTGGGGTGTCTTTAATTAGTTTAATACTGCTGTAAAAAAGTTAATGATTGCGCTTAAGTGGTTGAGATGTAATAAAATGACCAATCAACACTTTTCCGATATAAACCATATGTTTAATTTTTTTAGAATCAAACTTAACTGGTGTTAATTTAATGATAAGTGACAAAAAGTATGTTAAACATTAAAAAAAAATTGAATTAATAGAAATACATTTAATAGTTTATTTATGTTAAATAAATAGATTCTGATTCAACCCTCGGTTTACCATTTAATTTCGACTTAGGGAAACAAGCGTTTAAATAGTGCGTATTACATGCAGTTAGTATAGGACAAGTCTTGCATTTAGATGCGTATATTGCGGGTGTTGGGGTACTTAAGCCTCTTTGGCGGTCTCCAAAATGCTGATTCCACAGGGCTCGTTGCCCTCACTTAGTCCGCATATATCCCAAGGCACACATCTGTTGCAATTGAAAGTTGTCTTTAACTTCTATGAAAGACCGCAATATTAACACACAACTATACTAAGTTTTAGCTTTGTTTAACTCGTGTGGAAGGTTTTACTCATTTCGGAAATTAAATTGTGTAACACTGGAGTTACACTAATATGTTGCAAAACTCTGTTTTTTTACTTTTTGGTATACTTTATCTTTTTTTAATTAATTTTTCGACGTCTTGAGGCCTCTGAGAAGGGCGGAGGGAAAAATTTAAGTTTATTTCTTATTTTTAAAAATGTAAAAACTCAGAAACATCATAATATGCAGCCCTGAATCCAAAAAGCCTGTCTGTATGTTTTAATGTTTCTTTATTAATACTAGTGCACAGTTGATGACTGAATCAGCCTACAAGATTCTAAAATTTGATAGTATAAATAAATTCATATAATTATTATTGATGTGGGGGTTGTGGTGGAATTGTACTGTGGTAAAATGTGGATTTAGAGGTTTGGAACTTGCTCTTCAGAGCCAACCAGTTAAACCTCCTAGTTCTTACAATTAGGTACTTAATCTCCGATCATAATGCTTTTTTACACCTTTAAATGCTTGCAATTCATATAATAGAGCAGGAAATACATCATTTCGTTCGTATTTTAATTCTGCATAACTTATCTCTCTTGCAAAGTTTCGTCAACCTAACCGTTAAGTAGAAAAAAATTAAAATGTGATTATTAAAAATGTCTTAAGGCTTTGACCGACAACCATTAATGACTGCCCCTTAAGACTATCTGGCAACATCAAGAATATTGAAGATTGATATTTCCAAAACTCAAATCCGTTGACAGAATGCGGTCCTCATATTTTGCAAACTCAAATACCTTGGGCGCCTGCTCTATAATTCCGATACATTTGCTCCTAAGATTGATGGGATAATTAAAATTCAAAAATTATTCAAATATTTTATACAGGATGGTATGTTTGTGGCACGTAAGTCTACTAGTAGATCTAAAATTGGAAATCAAGAAAACAAGAGTTCGTTTATGCTACAGCCTCGCTGCTCGCATGTAAATACTTTCCAGGTATCTTTCTAATGCTCTCATATCGTTGATATGGTCGCCAGAGAGAATTTACCCTGCAGTTCCTCACAGTCAACGCTGTTATATTTTTCCAAAGTTCGAATTTTTGCAATTTTGAGCTCAAAAACAGTTCATATCCAAGCCACTAGCCAGTCATCTCTTATATGCCCAGCTTAGAGTTGTACTAGCAGCGAGGCTGCAGTACAGTCAGCCTCACATTTATTGGCCACCCTGTCTATACGTTTAGCACTAATTGTGGTTGTAACCATCGTAACACCTCCTATTTAAATAGAGGGGTAACTTTATTTCGTCGACAAGTAGTAAATCAATCACTTTCTCTTCGGTTCGTTTGTTGTTGTTGGCTAATAACCACCATAATTGTGAGGCTGACTGTACATACCCTAAAAGTTGTGCGGACTGATTCTGCGTTCCTACGGGAACGGTAATCAAACCTAATGTTCTTGAAATTTTCAGAGACTTAACCCTTACCGATCGGAAAGTTATAAGTAACCATTGATTCTTCCCAACCCTAGATTATACTGAGTTTTAGAACTTCTGACGAACAACCCTCATGACGGAAGTCAATATTTTGTCATCTGCAACTAAGCAAACTTAAGGCTATTTGACATGGACTAAATATCATACTAACTGTTAGTAACTGAATCAACTCAAGGAGCAAAAGTACGGGAATCTAAGCTTTAACGCTGTGCACGGTCATGCATAAAAATTTCTACTGATGACGTTAAAGCTTAGATTTCCGTGCTTTTGCTCCTTGAGTTGATTCAGTTACTAACAGTTAGTATGATACTTAGTCCATGTCAAATAGCCCTTAGATGGTAGGTACTGTTAATACTCAAGGTTTTCTTTCACTGTTTTCACAAACCGGTTTATACAATCAGGCGACGCCTTTTTATTTCAAATAGCCGTCTTTCACCATCATTTCAAGTCTCGTTGTTAGTTTTTTGATCTCACTTGTTAATTAGCTTCGTCAATTCTACGTGCCAGCGCCCCCTAGACCGTTCTCTTTGCTGTAATTTCAACGACCGCCAATTTATCAAATTTGTGATGTGCTACCGTCTTTATTACGTGTCTGTAAAATGTTAAGTTTTTCTGCTTGTTAAGCTGTCGGGCTGGGACCGCTGTCTGTTAAGTGACGGTGTTCAACAAAGTGTATAGATAACATAGTGTGTCATTCCGGTGTACGAAATTCGTTCAGGCCGCGTATGACGTCAACTGGGAACAGCGGTTGTGTACAATTTGACTCCAGCTGACGTAAGTTGTCCCACCACAAAACCTGCGCACTAGTATACTACTAGACCTGCAAGACAGCTTTATGTTGGCGAGCGGTGGGAATGCGCAAATACCTAAATTGATATTTATCTCCACCAACGCAATAGTAAACGTATTTAAATTATTACAGGGGCGTGGCAAAATCTGTGCTTTTCTTTATCTTTATCATTTTGTAATCGTAACCTAACCTTCTTTTTCGAAGAAAGAGGCAAATCTTCACGCATGAAGACCACCATCAGCTGTCCGTACTGATAGTTGTGTGAGACCTTTTCCAAATAATCAATGTGAAATGTAATTCGTCTAAAATTGGTAAAGCGGTGCACTAGCGACATCTTCTTCTGTAGGTGTGTTTGAGTTGTAACTACAAAATAGCTCAACTTGTTTGTTGTTCGTTAGCTTGGTTAAAATAAAATTGGTTCTGTGTGTGCACCTCGTCGGTATACCACCAGGTGGAGCTATTTTAAAACTACTTGACTTGAAATTATCAAGAGCTGTGTCCATATTACTCTGTTCTATAATATTTGCGTTTACTCACTAAAAAACCCTCCGTAAAGGATCACAAAAGTAAACCGTTTGCGAAACCCGAAACCGTTTGCGCATTGATTAACCTAACCTAACTTAAGTTTACTAGACCTAACCTAACTTGTTTTTTTTTCGAATGTTATAAACACTTTTCTTTTCCTTCGTTTTACAGGAGATCTCTACTTACGAAAAATCAGTAGATGGTAGCTCAAAAGACCCTTTGTTGTAATCAGCTGCTGTGAACAAATCGGAGATACTTAACAGGACTAGATTACAGGTATTTGAAGAGCAAAGATTTTGTTAAATTAGCTAAAATTTTGGAAATAATTAGAATCTACGTTTGTCGGATTTGACAGTGTTCCATTATACCTACATTACGATCAACTCAGAAGACTATTTTCAGGTTATGAGAAGAGTTCGGAGTGCTCTAAGCAGGTAAGATTATATTTTTGGAGAATTTGCAAATAATTATTAGCTTCTGCGTTTGTAGGATTTGACAATCTTCTATAATAGAATTCAATCAATCAATTTTGAAAACAATTTTTTGCAACCAGTTGCTGAGAAGAATTAAAAGATATGGCCTTCAGTAGATGATAGTTATTTCTGGAGAAATGATCCTTCAAATAATTATGAGCCTGCATTTTTTGGATTTGACAGTCTTTCATTATGTCTACCTACGTGCAAAACAATTAAGAAGGCAATTTTAAGCTCAGCTGCTGAGCAAAATTCCAACACATTGTATCAAAGTAGATAAGAGCCATTTTTATTACGTTTTTAATTGCATTTGATAGTATCCTATTAATTTCAGATTGTTTCAAAGCCGTTCAGGTACAATAAAATAGCAAAAATGTAGATCTGAAGTCTGGATACCTTAACGATTTTTTGGAGTTGAAAAACTTACATGAATTATGCATCATCCTGTATGTAATTTAAGTTTTAGCAACTTCTCTAATGGTGAGTCCGACAATTGTCGTTTTATTGCAATGTTACACGACATGTTTTAGGACTCACCGTTTCAATTACACAATGACAGTTGCTAAACCCTTAATGGGATGTCCGATATGCAATTTACAATTTCCATGTCTTGACGATTTTTATCTTCTCGTGATAATGTAGTAATTGTTTATATTAAAGCAATTTTATAGTTTGATTTCTACAAGTCATTTAAAATTCCATTTAGGAAAGAAAATTCTTATTTTAGAAAAATTATCGGAAGGGTGCAAAAAGTAGAATTTGGAATGGGTGGAAAGAATATGAGATTCGTATAAGGAAAGTATAATATATCTGACGAAAAAGATATAAAGCGTTATTGGTCATTTCCTTTTTGGTAAAGATATAAGATACTAAAAATATTTTTGTGAGAGATGTGAACCTATAGCAAAAGGTATAACACCGGCCTCATAATTTAGTTGACAGACGGTAACATCTTCGCGTTTCGCGTTTGAATGCGCTATGATAGAGAATTGAACATAAAGTTTCGTCGGGTCGTGTTCAAAACGAGAGTCTTTTACAGAAATCGTAAATTCAGATGTAGTATGAAGCAATTTTGTTGAAATATGCATGTGCTATATTTTCTTCGATACTTATAAAATCCTTTAAAGCAATGCTATAAACTTAAGTAATTTGACACTCATTTAATTTATTTCTTACTTTCTTCCAAAAGGAATATTATGAATTTGTTAGTGACTTATCTATCCCAAATTTGAGAACCAAAATTAATAAGCATTTCGGCAACTTTTTCACAACTCAATATGTCCAAATTTCAACGTTTCCATACAAAACATTGTGGTACATTTTTCTTTAGTTGGATGTTTTGTAACTAATAAATTAACCACAGAAGCCCCAATGAGCCCTAATAAACACTTAAAACTATCTTCTACAACTTCACCCCCGGATACGAGGTACAAAAATTTTAAAATAAAAATCATGTATTAGATTTGTTTCCCTCATTAATATTAATGTACCTTAAGTGGTTTCTATTTAGTGCAAAATTTCGTAAAACAAATTTCCTAATTTGTCGCACTAAATTATATTTTACACTTTAAACGATTAAATATATTGTGTCACCCCTCGAAACAATGTTTAACGAACTAAAAAGTAATGGATAAGAAATCTGTATTGCATAAAGCGATAGTGTTCAATTGAGCATCAGCAGTAGTTTGGTATCAATCTAATCTGAACAAGACACTCAACATGCTCGAACAGATGGAGGCGGTTGTTTTAGCACCCCCTCTTTGTATTTTAGTTCTTGGATCTGTTGGCCAGTTGATTACAATAAATCCTTTTCAAGAGAGTGGAATGAAATGAGACGTAATATGGGGGTTAGAGAAATAAGTTTGGAGGAAAAGTGTAAAGCAATTTGTAAATTGAATCGATTGATTCCAACTATTAAAGAGTATTAACGATTTAAAGCTAAATAAAACTGAGCTCATCGGAGCGCCTCGTTGCATATGTTTCGTGACTAAAAAGTGCATCAAATTAATCAATTTGAAATTAAGTAAAAGGTTTTATTTTTACCCCTCATTTTTAAATGCTAGTACGCATATGGCGAGTGTACGTTTCGCATCATTATTTTTGTTTTCGTAATGAATTTTGTTGTTGAATGGGAAGAGAATTGGGAGATTTGCGAGAAGAGATAACAAATCTTTTTTTTTTAGATAAGATTACTGATTGCCAATGAAAGTATCGTATATCATCTTAAAAGACAACGGACCTTAATCGCTAATGCTTTCAACCGTCCGTGGCGTTGACTACTAAAGTAATCCACACGGACCTAATCACCGATTCCCAAAGGAATTTTATAGACAGACTTGAGGAAACGGAAACTAGGTCTAAAAAGACAAGTTGTATTGCACGAAAAAATTTAAATTGGCACTTCTTTAACCTTGCGTAAAATGCGAATTAAAAATAAATTAAAAATGAATTTTTCTCAAGAATTTCCCAACGTCGAGACCAATTATTATGGAGAGGAAAATTGCGTCCAATCATTCTTGATGGTAAGGTGAATATTAAATGATTCATTTCAAATAATGCGTTTAGGGAATTCCACGTTTCTGATGAAAATTTGTCTTAGTTATGTCAGTCCTTTGTCCTACATATTTGCCACCTGTCATTATAACCGTTTCCGCTAATAATAAATTAAGACTACGTTTAAATTAAACTGATGAATTTCTACAAACTAAGGAAACTTGTAAAAATTTATACCCGAGAAAAACATAATTGAACTTTTAAATGGAACGTAAAAAGGTGATAATCAACTCTCTTTTTGTTGTTGCTACAAAAGTGCCACAACATGGCAATTTATACACGTGGGACTTTTGATTTGGCTTGAAAAAGGCCATTAGGCCATCTTCTTTACAGAAGTTCAGAAAAATAAGCTCTAACCAAAGAGAAAATTTTTTAAATTGCTAACCCTCAAAACGCTATGTCCTTTATGGAGAAGTTGGCAGTTTTGGGAAAGTTTGGAGATGGTTTTAGACTTCTTTATGTGAAAATTTAACAATCAGATTGTACTTAAGACTTCTACATAATTATAAGCCTAAAGATATGCTTTTTCAATTCTTTGGATAGAACAATTATGAAGCCTCATTGGCAAGTATAATTGCTTTCTACTTTCGTCACATGACGAGGTCGTAAAGGTCTCGACTGACTATCAGGATTAATTCTTAAAATCCAGCATACGAAACGCGTGGACACTGAAGCCCTAAGCTATTAAAAGTGTTAAGCTGGCCATATTATCTTCAGTATTATTCCTGGCCCATATGAATTGTACTTAAACTACCACGAATTTATGGCTTTCATATATGGAGAAAGTGTTTTTCTAAAATCCCTGGTCCCAATTTTAACATTATAACACGGATCTTACGATTGTGTGTATATTATGCCCTCGATATCACTCGAGTCGAAGACGGGAGGGGTTCGGAGCGATAAACAAGCAAGAACAAACACTTTCAACCCAAAGAAAAATATTTAATAAATATGTCCTTTAGATGACAGGGGTTTCTTGGACACTGTAACGGACTGGCGACTCAAAGAACTCGATCCTCGAACGAAAAGGGGACGCGTGATTAACCGGAACTCTCGACCAGCTTTCCTCCAGATCGACAGACAGCCAACTAGCCCAAGACTGTAATCAAGCCCCACACGATCGACCAAAAAGCCCAAAGACCGTCGAGTCGTGACTTGTGGTTAGTCCGAAGGCCTGACCAACAAGAAGGATGTACTGGGGTAGACGAGATCAGCTCAAACCCTACAACTGCAGCTTATACCAGCCGCTGATGTAGGGGCTCCAGACCATCAACTACGCGCAGCACAAAAAGATCTCACTAGACACAACAATGCACTGTGTACAGTGAACGCACACGGACGGTCACGGAGTCCCTTTAAATTAATGCACGTCGGATATTTATTAATTCCCCACCACCAAGTTCTTAGCATCAATCAGAACTCAACTTTCGATTTAACTACGAGGTGGGACTGGGAGCGTACATCTTACTCCGTACGCTTCGTACTCATATCTTTACAATTATCACCAAACTCTTATATAAATGCTTTTTCTGCAATTATGTAGGTATAGAGCTGAATGCTCTATTGTTTCGTCCATTTCAACACGTTCTCAATGGCTGGAATTGTCAGCAATACCTAATGTGTATAGATACTTATTATTAGTCGACAGTTTCCATCAAAAGCGAATATAGATTAATTAAAACAGCCATCTGAAGCGTGATGGAAAGAATCGAAGAAATAGTGCACGACTCCATCAGGAACATAAACATAATCTACTGCAAGCCAAATGTACCAAATTAGTTGAAACGTGATAAGTGATAGACTATGGTTACTCTGTTTGAACAAAGTGATCCAATGTTAGTTTCACGTAGGTATACGATATGATAAGTAGTTATCAATTTACAACATCGCCCTTTTTATTCTTTCCTCCCCTTTCTAAATTTTAAAATTTCACTAAGAACATCAATGGGAATATTATAGGCGACTTTTGACTTATCCTGTATGAAAAAATATAATCGTATACTAAACATTGAATATAAGAAATTGAATAATGCATCAAGGAAGTCTACGGTTAAGTTAAGGGGGAGTCCCTAAATGCGTTAGCGTATCACGAAGTTCTTGACAGAATTCATCGCAAAATAGGAAAACAATGAGGAACTTCTAAGAAGTTTAAGTCTGACGATAAACAATAATGCTTTACTAAAACAGTAAATTAAGAAAATTAGAAAAATAGTTTAATCTTTCAGTCTTGCTGAAAGACTACATGGTGATTTTTAACTCGTACTAGCATTGGGATCTCGGACACGGTAGTAGTTACGAGATTGGTCAATTAGCAAAAAGTTGCATGTTTTATTAAACTTTAAGAATCCGTTTAGAAAATTTCAAAATTCGAAATGGTTATTGGAGATAACTCAAAAAAACTGAAAATTTAGTTTTTTAATTGTAGTTAAATAATGTTTAACTTTAGAAAAATATTTTGGAAACACAGTTTTAGGAGGTCAAAAGATCTATCAAACGATACTAAACTCGACATTTTATCACTTCGACGCTAGGCGTCGCGAGGTACCTATAAAAATATGAAAAGTTTAACTCGCGACGCTTAGCGTCGATGCGATAAAAAGTCGAGTTTAGTATCGTTTAATAGCTCCTTTGATCTTCTGAAAATATTCCCCGAATTTTCTTTTGTAAAGTAAACGTTTTTTAAACTACAGTCGAAAAACTAATTTTGGACATCCACTTAGGTCGTTAAGCGGCTTTAACATGTTTAACCTGGAACTTATAAAACAAATTACTATTATTTGTTGTTAGTTAGAGAAAATGAAATAAGTTTAACTTGATGACAAGATAAATAAAACACAAGTGCAATTAATTCTAGTTCCTGAAACTACCATCTAGTAGTAGCTGCTCATGAAAGTCAACATCCAATAATTGGCCCAATTTGTATTAATTTGTTAAAATTATTGCACCCATTTTATTTTTATAAATTTACCCTGTAACAAAAGTTTTCGCTAAATAATTTCTTTTTTTCATGTTTAAAGCTTTAATTGTTCGTTATCTTTATCTATTTGTTTGTTTCATGCTTACGTACCCACTACAACATTATGATTGATGTTAAGTACAAAAATTTTTGTTTCGTGTATTTACAAGTTACAAGCTATGTATTTACTTTTCTTCTTTTTTATATTTAATTTGTCACTAATTCATGCACCTAAAACACGAATATTCACCGTAAATAATATTAATAATAATATAAATTTCGTGACACGGCACGAGCTTTTAAAATGAAGGACAACAGATGGTAATCCTACATATTTATCAACTGTCCAATAGATCACGTGGTGCACTACAGGTAATTATGTAATACTATTATTTACAAAAGTGTATACTTTAGTTATATCGATGATATCTATTAATCACAATAAATTGTTAACAAACGCCAAGATCATTAGTATCGATTTTTAAATTTTGCCCAACGATAAGGAATCAAAATATCTAATGAATTATTTAGTTCTTTTAGCATAAAAGGGATGACAATCAAATAAGTTTGATAACCCTTTATTAGTTTCCTATAGTATGCGTTTTATCTACTTTCATAAAATAAGCAAGAGAATTGTTAGAAAATGGCCCCAAGTACCTATGCAGTGGTCTTGATGAATTTTTGAAGTTATTGAAATGAACTGCGAAGTTTAAAATGATGGGTATACCGTGTGTCGACTTTCGATGCGGATCATACGGAAATAACAATGGAAATCTATAAGGGGTATGAGGGTGGTAGTGATCTATCGAAAGAGATTTTTTTTGCAATTGTTATTTCGCTATTGTTGTTCCGCTTTGAAAGTGAGCACTCCCTATATAAAATAGTGTGTTTCGTTGCTAATTTGCACGTTTTGTGAAACAATTTGTTAAATTAAATCCTTCAGAATATTGACGTATATTTTACGTCGAGCAAAATTTGATATTAGTAAAAAATAAGAATTTTCTATTTTCCCCCTGTATAAAATATCATTTTAGAATAATACCACCTGTCCAAACGACTAAAAATTTTTTGTCAGATCTTATTTGTTAAGCTTTTATTGTAGAAAAGCCATTTTCTTAGAGAGATATCTTTTTACACTCTGCTTATATTCTTTCACTATCTTTTTCCCTATGTGTTTACCAATCGAATTTATCATGAAGTCGTATCCATTACCAAGTCTAAAATACTTCTTATACGAGAGAATATAAGGAACGGTACTCATCGAAAATCACTTTTATTACATTTCGTCTTTTTTTGAAAGATAGAGCTATAAGAGAATAGATATTTAATTATTTAAAATGAAGGAGTTAAATTAACTTTTGTGAGTTGTTTGTCACACATTGTTGATAAATAGTGGCAATGTGCTTTTGTTGAGTGAACGTTGATGTGAATGAGTTATTTCGCTCTTGATTGCACCCAAATGTAGCGCTTGGAGCATTTTACTTGAATTATATTCTCGCTATACGTATTGTCATCGGTGATATGATACATAGCACTTGTTTTTACGCACTTTTATATTTTTGAATAAATTGCTCCAAAAATGGATTTTCGTTATAAGGGTGTAATTTTCACACTTGGGTTTTTTTAAGTGCGAAATTTTTGTTCAAAGTGGTTGATTTACGAGAAGGTTTAGTAAATGAAGTGACGACAAGTTGTTTCTACAGTATTATAATACACAGGAAATGTAAAATAACTTGAAAGTTTTAGGGGGATGCGTTTCCGTGGTATTTTACAGGTTTGAAAAGCCCTTGTTCGGTTGTCATGGCTACACTTGCGAACGTAAATCGCCAGTTCTGTTTTGACCTCCCTTCATTCTACCGTATCCTGATGGGCATTTCCGAATGCACTTCACACTACCGCACATGTGGACATGTCAAGTGTGAAATCACTTTGTTGACATAAAAACACATCTTTAAAAAAAGGAAAAAATTCATCCACTTAATTAATTAATTAAAAAGTTTTTAAAAGATTTCAAGTGGTCGGATGAATTGGTGATAAAAAATTATGGTTTTAAGAGTCGAGCAATAAAGAAAGTTGAATTTGTTTTGATCGTGATTCGAATTGTACATCACAAAAGGTTTTCTCCAAGCAGATGATGACCAGTCCCAGGTGGCCAAATAATATCAAAATCCCCGTTACATAGCAGTAATTCTATTTGATTTAGACTACAGATGCACTGGCGTTTATCAAAAATTTTCTTATTGTAAAAATATGTTTAGCAAAGTGAGCTTTAAAGACAACACGTGGTTAGCATTATAAAGTCGCGTGTACATAGTTTGTTATTGTACTCGATGTGCATGTGGTCTCGCATGCATCTCTCAAATCAATTACTACTACTATTGCTAATTCAAACTGAAAACTCATCTTCCTGATGGCTTTCCACTACAGTTTAAGACCAGAAACATATCAAATTTAATTTGTATTCCACTTTTATATACTACGTTACACGCTATAACAATATTTATATTGAGTTTTGATTCAATTTAGTCGTGTAATACAACAAGGAGGGTTAATTTTGTATTAACTGCGTGTGTTAGATGCTCTCAAATAATTGAAGAATATTACGAGGGTCGTTCGGCACAGCGTGAGATGGTTTTTCTTGTTTTCGGCTAATCCGTAACCGCCGACAAAGCGTGCTTATTTTAGTCAGTTCGATTAGCCTACCAAAAATGACTTACACAAAGGAATTGATAGAAGTCATTCGAGCGGAAGCTCGACAAAAACACCCCTAAATAATTTAAAATTTGGATCAATAGGTAATTTTTACCTATACGATTTTGTAAAATAAAGGAGGTTTGGACATTGCATGTTTGCATGTAAGTAATTCGACTACGAATTGCTCGGAACAATCTTAGGGGAGTTTTAGACGTCCATTTGCAACACCGCGATATTTGTCTACCCACAAGATGTCTTCTTCCCCCTTGTCTATTCATATCCCTTGAGACACCATTTTGTAGCTATCCCCTCGCTATCAGCAGTACACAATTTCAAGAACAAAAATTGCTATAAACTCCACTTTCTTTATTTTTCTCCAGTTAACATTTTTTTAAAAATAAAACTCACTTACCTGTCAATTATCACAGGATCTGACGGGGTTTCGTTACGATTACCACAACTTTTCTTATCGCAACACCGACTGAAAATGAAACAAAAAGTTAACTAATTGATTTTTTAAATATTTTTCAAGCACCTACAATTTGTAATTTGAGTAAGAAAATTACAATGGTGTGTACAGAGATTGGCGAATGAGAACGATGTTTGTTATAGAAAGACGAGGGAAAAGACAGACTCCCTAGGGAGCATCCTTTCTCTCCGCAACCCGCTAGCATTATATAAGACCATAGGGGAAAAGATATTTAGGGAACTTTGCAAGTACATCATCGAAACAATCACGTCACTCGCTTTTTGACAAAACATCATAATTAATTTAAAGTTAATTAAAAAATTTTTTTACCTGCACATAACTTCGTGGGTTAATAATACTCGGCACATTTCGGGATTTTTATCTTGTCCTTCATAGATTATTGCCTGTAAAAAAATAAATAAATTAAAACAAGGGTTAAAGTCGGTTGTGTGTGTGTATGCGTTAAAGTTTAGTTTAATTTTCATTTTGGTAAACAGTTTCCCTTTCTAGTCTCTGTGTAAATGTTCATGAAAGATTAGTTAACGACCAAACCTGTAAATGAGGCCAAAAAGGGAATTCAAATTTACATAATACACCTACATACTTTACCCCATTGAAAACCCTTACTAAAACGTAACTATAGTAGATAGTTTATATAGAAAAAAAAATTATTGAGCTTTTGGAAAATTGTTTAATTAAAAAGCGAAACAATTGTTTATTTAAGGGTAGTACGCGTACGCGGGTCACAATTTTATTTTACCTGTCATTATTAAACGTAAAATACTTGTAGAAATTGTGTAAAGATGAAAGATAACGAGCTTTGTTTGTTCTAGTTGTTTATTCTTTGTAAATAGTACAAGTTTCGGTAATATTTAGTAAAAGTTTTGTTTTATAATATAACAACAAAAGATAAGATCGGATTATGGGTAGCAACTCGCACCCTATACACAGTAGCTTGGTGACGTATATATATTTATAAAGCTAGTCATCAATGAGCATTGAATAACCCTCGAAGCTACTATAATTACCAGATTTTACCCTCGGCCAGACCCGAGTAATCCGGCTATTTGGTACCCCCTGAATGTAGGAAGCGATAGTACATACATCTATCTGTGTGGAGCTTTACCTCCCCGGTCTAAGGATTAAGGTGCTTTAGGTTAGAACAGTTGATAGATTTTTGTTTAATTGAATATATAACGCGCAACCCCAAGCTTTGCTTTGTGGGAGGCTCAACTAAGCTTACTGGACATAGAGCAACATGTGTTTGGATAAGGAAACAAGAATACTTAACTAGATTTAAACAGAATAAATTACAAGATGAGATTCAATTTTATCTAAAAATTATATTTCAATTTTACTATATTTTAACTTTATCCTTTTAACTCGCACGCTAATATATTTTATCTTTAAAAATAAAAATGTTTGCCTTTAAAAAGAAAAGAAATCTAATTGAAATTTTACAAAAGATATTTCTTTTTCTATATTGAAATTTTTAAAGATAAACTACCCTAAACTATTTCCAATAGGGAAAATTTAACAAACTTTATCTATAGGCGTATTAACCCTTTGACCTCATCTGTCCACAGATTAACATTACTATAAGCAAACGTTTCAAAATAAATAATACTCGTACGTGCAGAGAGAGTGAGAGAACATTTTGAGAAGACATCATTAGAAACAGATTTGTTCTAAAAACTGGGACAGTTGGTCATCAAATTCTATTTCCATCCATCGATGTTTAGACTGTAATACATTGCATAGATTTGTCCATTTAACCCATCTCTTTAATATCCACTTTCGCTTCTCAAATGTTCTTCTTCTTATTGGTACTTACTCAATTATTACCCTCATTGGTCTTCTATTAAGACTATGAGCCATGTTTGAAGTTAGTCGGAAGAGAAGCTACTGTACTCCGATTTCAGAAGAATTTTGGTTGCAAAGATCGTTTTTAACAAGCGGAAAGAATGTCTTAACGTACCGTTACATAACGTAACGTACTCTTCAAAGCAGGGATTTATGCTCCATACGCTTTCCACTGATGGTTTCGCAACTTTTCTGATGAGTTTGAGTTTAATTTTTACGACTTTTCTTGTTCAAAATAAGGCGCAGTTCAATATCCCTAGAATTTTGATTTAACAACCGGAAACGATGTCTTAACGTAAACTGCCATTGTAGCATGTGTTTGTGCTTTATAAGCTTTCCACTGTTATCCAATGATTTCTGATGAGGTTTTGATCAATTTACTCTCTTACCAGTTCAAGATAAATCACAGCTAAATATCCCTTGAACTTTAGTACTAAAATGGCCTTAAACAACCAGTAAGGATGTCTTAATGTCAACTGCAGTTACAAAGCACGTTTTTGTGATTTATAAACTTTCCACTGTTACCCACAATGATTTCTGATGCGGTTTTAAACAATTTACTCTCTTAACTAGTTTAAGCTAAATCACAGTTGAACATCCCTGGAATTTTGATTGTAAATATGGGCTTGAACAACCAGTAAGGACGTCTTAACGTAAACTGCAATTGCAAAGCACGTTTTTGTGCTTTATAAGCTTTCCACTATTACCCAATAATTTCTAATGAGGTTTTAATCAATTTACTCTTTCACCAGTTCAAGATAAATCACAGTTAAACATCCCTTGAATTTTGATTGCTAAAATGGTCTTTAACAACCGGTAAAGATGTCTTAAGGTCAACTGCAATTGCCATGCACGTTTTTGAGCTTTATAAGCTTTCCACTGTTACTCAATGCTTTTTGATGAGGTTTTTATCAAATTATTCTTACCAGTTTAAGTTAAATCAGGGTTCAACATCCCTTGAATTTTGATTGCTAAATTGGTCTTTAACAACCGGTAACGACGTCTTAACGTAAACTGAAATTTCAAAGCACGTTTTTGTGTTTTAATAGCTTTCCACTGTTACGCAATGATTTCTGATAAGGTTTTGATCAATTTACTCTCTTACCAGTTCAAGATCTCTTGAATTTTGATTGCTAAAATGGTCTTTAACAGCCGGTAAGGATGTCTTAACGTAAACTGCAATTGCAAAGCAGGTTTTGGTGCTTTATAAGCTTTCCACTGTTCTATCCAATTCTAGCTAATACGGTTTTGATCAATTTACGTTCTTACCAGCTCAAGATAAATTACAGTTCAACATCCCTTGAATTTTGATTGCTAAAATGGTCTTTAACAACCGGAAAGGATGTCTTAACGTAAACTGCAATTGAAAAGCAGGTCTTTGTGCTTTATAAGCTTTTGAGCTCATAAGCTGATGAGGTTTCGATCAATTTATGATCTTACCAGTTCCAAACAAAATCACAGTTTAACAACCGATGAAATTTGGTTGCTAAGGTACTCATCAATAATTTAGTATTTAACGATGTTTTACATCGGTACCCTTTAAAGCACGGTTTTATGCTCCATACGCTTTCCACTGTCTCCTAACGTTTTCCGATGAGTTTTTTATTAATTTAAGTTCTTCCTCGTTCAAAATAAAGCATACTTTAATATCCTTTGAATTTTTATTGCTAAAATGGTCTTTAACAGTAGGTAAACGTCTTACTGAAATAGCAAAGCACGTTTTTGTGATTATGTTTTGTGATGAAGTTTTGATCAATTTACGATCTTACCAGTTAAAAAAAACACAGTTCAACCACCGATTGTTTTTGATTGCTAAGCAGCTCATCAATAATTGGTATTTAACAAAATTTTACCGTACCTTTGACCCTTCAAAGCACGGTTTCATGCTCCATGAGCTTTCCACTGTTTCTCAACGTTTTCTGATGATTTTTGATTAATTTACGATCTTTCTCGTTCAAAATATATCACAGTTTAATCTCCGTTTAATTTTTATGGCTCAGATGGCCTTTAATAATCGAAAACGATGTCTGAATGAAACCTTTGCCAAGCGCTTTTATGCTTGATACCCTTCCACTATTTCCCATGGTTTTCTCCTATTTTGGGATCAAATTACAAACTTTCTCTTTGAGATTGTATCACGGTTCAACACCCAATGAATTCATATTACTAAGAGGAGCTTTGACAACCGCACCTGGCGTCTTAACGTGCCCTCAAGAAAACCAAGTCAAAAGTGGGCACATTCCATTGCTTCATAACGTTTTCTGATGAGTTGTTGAGAGTTTAAATTAAGTATAAAATCGTTCGAATTGCTATTGTTTTTTCTCCTCTGGTGAAATTGAGCCGCAATTATGCGCAAATTATATCGATAATTTGGCGGTTTTGGCGTGAACTTTTGATAGATGAAAATGTCTTCCGAAAAGAAGATATATACCTAATTTCAGTTTTCAACAATCTCTAGAAGCCGAGAACGAGAGTTTTAAAAAATGTTGAACTATGACAAACAGATTTGTTGTGAAATTAAAAAGAATTGGTGGTGGTAAAAAAAGTCAAATTACCCTTTTCTACTGTTAATTGGAATTCACATTCAACATTATTCTCTTTGCGTGCGCAAAGGCCCATTAAAACGCAAATTCTTGTACTGACACACACTTTTCTCATAATCTTAACGGTGGCTCTGATTACTCCATGCTGATTGATTGTACTGTTGAGTATCTTCCGTGCATACAAATTCCAATAGAATTAAAGCACAAATATACAAAATGGGCGATATTTGTTGAGAAGTATACAAAACTTTTCTACATAAATGTATTGCCCCAATTTTAACATTGCAAATCGCCTTCCTTTCCATAACATTTTAGCTTTTTTATCTGAACCGTTACAACATCTCCCTCTTCATTATTTTGTACTCTTTCTTTCAAATCGTAAACACCGCCTTTCACTTCTTAACATTTCCACTCCCTTAGGAGACTCATCTTAATTTTATGCCTTAATTATCAGTTTGTCTTTTAGATAAAAAAATATGTAAAGTTCAATTATTGATTTTTACGACTTTTTAATTACTCCAGTTGTAAACAAGACATCCTTGTAAATGTATACAAATTGTGCAATCGAAATCTAGATAAATTGTTTAATATGTGTTGTATTACTAGTACGTTTTATGTAAACGTGTAAGGGAAAAAAGGTATAAAATATAGACTACAGACAGTACTTAAATTGGCACTTTAGCTCAACAACACTTTATTCTGTTTTTCATAACTTCTTCCATTAATACTTATTATAGTATCTTTTTCTTCTTCAACAACGTCGAGTTGTTTTTAAATTTTTCTTAATTCTTCTTTTGTATTATTTAACGTTTACATTTTTGTAACAATTTTCTTTTTTTTTTGTTAAACTGTGTTTTATTTATAAATAAAATAAGTGTTAGAAATACATTGTGGAAATGGTTTAGACTGTGTTGAGGTAAAAAGTTTATAATTCCTCAGAGTACATGAATCTGATAACCTTAGGATCTTAGTGCTCTTGAGACGTTCTTAAAGAGTCCCCGTTCTCAAGAGAATTTTGTCCAAAAGACCCAACAGACTTGTTTAAATATTCCCCCGGGAATTACCTAAGTTTATCGTTAGATCTAATGGTCAAAGTAGTTATCTGTACATATAATAATATTAAAATTTAAATTAATTGCTTTACTTGCATATTCATAAAAGTATATCAATGTTCCCTGGGGAATTAGCTAACTTAATAAAAGGGCACACATTTATAATTGCTAACCACCCTAATAATTCAAAAGATAAGATAACTAATTTTGACTTTTAATGACATTTAAAATAATCCTTTTTGTTCAATTTAAATTTGAATTAGTAAATAGAAACTTTTTATTTTTCCAAATTTCCATTAAAATATTTATAAAAGTTTGAATTGAATTTTGTGTACGAAACAAATTGTTTAATTAATTTAGGGGCGTAAAATTTACAGTTTCTACTAATGTATATTTTATTCTATGTTAAACTGGTGGTGTAAATTTGGTAGAATAGTACAAATAATAGATATTAACGGCAATGTTTCATAGTAGAAAAGCCTGCATTCGATAACGAGTTTCTCTCGAACGGTTCGAAAATGTTCATTACTAACTGAGTATTCAAACTGAAAATGTACTGTCAGGCAATAACATTTTACATTACAATGCATTTGTAATAAACAAGATTAGCTACCATATTCATTCAGTTCGTTTCGAAAATTTATTAAAAATATAACTGCCAATTTCAAAAATAAAATTTTAGGGGAAAAAGAAAAATTTGATAAATAAATTAAAATTGTAAATCTTTAATAATAATTGTTGACAGGAAATTGAATTGATACACGAATTGATAAAGCCAGTTAAAAATTACAGTAATGGATCGTATACCGACAATCGGAAGAGTTTTATCTCTGGGGTTTCATTAACCACATTACGCTTGTAGTCTGTATATCTCTGATGTGAAACCCGCGTTTTAATGTAATTTTAACGAGGCCAGAAGTGCATATTTCTAAAAACTTGCTTCGCTATGAATTTAAACAGATGGGGAATTGTTCCGGATCCATACTCTTGAGTACATTTTAAACAAAAAAAATCGTTAAAAATTACCATCTCCATATAATTCCTTTAAATAATTAACACAAATTCGTTTGATTTTACCTCTTTTAATTGTTATAATTTTGTCAATTTGCAATAAATCAAATCATAAATAATAGAACAAACATAGAGAGAGTTACCGGTATTAGCAAGGATGCGAATTCTATGGTAATCCTTGCAGCACCTGCAACCGCCTCGTCCTAATTAGTACCAATGTAATAAATCCTCGATAACTGGTTGCTATCTTATTTTATAAAACATAAACTCCAAGTTTCCTTTACTGCCTGTCTTCTCTAGTTGAGTTTATTACCGACTTTTAACTTTAAATTGACGAGATACTCTTTCTCGCCCGAAAAAGAAAGAATTGAAAGAGCTAGAGTTTTCACGAAAATTTATAAACACCCTCAAACACAATCAAAAAGAATAAATAAAATGATTAAAAGAACAAATAAATGCTAAGATCAACAAGGCATAGTTTAAAAAAAAACATTTCCAATGAAGGTTTCGGGAAACTAGGAAAAGTCATTCCCACTAGAGCTATCGCAAATCGTTGGCTAAAAAGACCACAACTTCCTATTTAGCCGTGACCAGGAGCAAGTAGAATCTCGCGAGGTTAGGTTAGATTTAGGTTAGGTTAGGTTAGAAATCACCACGAGAACCTAAAGTAATGCTGAAAGGTGATCCCAGGTTGCTCTAGTCTATGGCGAAGAGAGGAGGGGTTTGGTTAGGGTAGCCGTCTGGGTTCCCTTCTCACACAAGTCCCACATCCGGGCAGAGAAGCCAATAGGTTCCCTTCCTTCCAAAAAATAAGGTTAGGTTACTTTAGGTTAAGTTGTTCTCTCGAATAATCGAGAGCAAACTTTCTTATTAGAAATAGACACTGCTGGCTGCTGGTTAAAACACATCAAAGATGGGTCTCTCTACGAAGCCTTTTCGTTGTTCCAGGAAACACAAGCCTGCGAAGAACTTTCTTAAATTGCTGCCACCTTCTGATTCGACGTCTACAATCAACATGGAGTCCGACAAGGATATGTCCTGTAACGTTCGCTACTTATGCGCTTAAAGCATCTAGAGATGTAGTAAATGTACACTACAAAACACTTCTTAAAGGTCCCAAGACCTTCATAAAGTTCGAGAGCAAACGTGTTATTAGTAAAATTAACATCTGGTGGAAAAACATCAGAGATTGTTCTCGTTCGGACACTCATTCCTTGTTCCTGGCAAAATAAAACCGCGAAGGACTTTCTGAAACTGTTGTCACCTTCGATTCAATGACTACTCACTCAACGTCGAGTCGAACAAGCATCTAGAGATGTTTTATATCTAGAGAAGGCTTCTTAAAAGTCTCTAGACTGCACATGAGCTATTGAAAATCGTTAAGTAGAGAAAAACTTTCTATTTAAGCCCTATAATGCACAGGGGTGGGTAGAGCCTCGTGAAGTTAGCAACGGAAGGAAATATCGGGAGCAAACGTGTTGTTAGTAAGATGGTGGAAAAACATCAGACATTGATCTTGCTCGGACGCTCATTCCTTGTTCCAGGCAACACAAGACAGCAAAGGACTTTCTAAAACTGTTGCCACCTTACGATTCAATAACTTCTCGGACAAGGTGGCGTCCTCTAATTCTTGCTACTTATGCACAACAGCTAGAAATGTAGTAGATCTGGCGATCTGACTCTTTAAAGGCCCCTAGACTGCACATGAGCAATTGAAAATTGTTAAGTATAGAAAAACTTTCTATTTAAGCTGTATAATGTATAGGTGCAGATACAGACTCGTAAAGTTAGCAATGAAACATGGAACATGGAAAATCGAGAGCAAACATGTTATTAGTAAGAGACACTCTGCTAGTGGAAAAACATCAGATGTTAATCTTGCTCATTCGTTGTTCCAGGCAACACAAGACAGCGAAGAACTTTTTAAAACTGTTGCCACCTACCGATTCAATGACTACTCAACGTCAAATCCGACAAGGTTATGTCCTATAATCCTTGCTACTTATGCACTTAAAGTATCTATAAATGTAGCAGTTCTTGCGATCTGACTCCTTAAAGGCTCTTAGATTGCACACGAGCTATTGAAAATCGTTAGGCAGAGAAAACTTTTCTATTTAAGTCGTATAATGCTAATGATAGAGTCTCGTAAAGTTAGCAATGGAACAATGGAATATGGAAAATCGAGAGCAAATAATGTGTTATTAGTAAGAGGCACTCTGCTAGTAGAAAAACATCCATATTAATCTCGCTCGGACGGTCATTCCCTGTTCCAGGCAATACAAGACAGCGAAGGATTTTCTGAAAGTGTTCCGATTCAACGACAACTTAACGTCAAATCCAACAAGGTTATGTCCTGTAACCCTTGTAACTAATGCACTTAGAGCATCTAGAGATATAGTAGATCTTGTGGAGATTCCTTAAACGTCCCAAGACTGCACATGAGCTATTGAAAATCATTGAGTAAATAATAACTTTCTATTTAAGCTGTATGATGATTAGGAGCAAGTAGAGTCTCGTAAACTTAGCAATGGAACAATGGAATGAAAAATCGAGAGCAAACGTGTTATTAGTAAGAGACCAACTGGTCACCACTGTTCTGTATTTGTACACCGATTGTAGTTGACTGCCTATGACTGCATATGCTATGGCTGCCATTGACTGCAGATAACTACCGTTGACTGCTCAATTTTTATATATTGTCTGCAGAGAGTGGATAACCCCTCAAAAGAGACACTTTACTAGTGGAAAAACATCGATATTGGTCTCGTTCAGACGCTGATTTGTTTGTATCAGGCAACAGAAGACCGTGGAGAACACTCTGAAATTGTTGCCAGCTTCTAATTCTACCACTACTTAACGTCCAGTCCCAAAGGGATATGACATCCTGTAACCCTTGCAACTATTGTATGGCTTCAAAACGATACTGAAAGTCATTAAGACGCACTTAAAGCAGCTAGAGATGTAGTCTTGCGAAGGCTCTAAATCCAACAGGTGTCCAAAATTCCAATTTATCAAAGTATGGTAGTGAATTAGAAGCTACTACCTTGTTTTAGAAGCAGAAGTGTCGAACTCCACTCCTGATACCATCCAGCAGCTTGGGATCATAAAAACCAAACCTTAAAAAAACTTTGAGTGTCAAACCTGAGAGGAAAACTATCCAGCAGAAGACAGACGCCATGACTAGTACCGTGGAGAGAGCACAAAAAGGATAGCAAATCTTTCTAACACTTGTAGAAGAATAAAAGGTTCCACTTTCACACCCCATTTCGAAAACAGATCCTTTAAACCACAGAGTATAATTAAAGTTCAACTTCCAATTAAGAATTAATCAAAGTAGCTGTACGTAAGTCGTCCATTTTCACGCTACGTAATGCAGGGACGGATATGGAAATTCGGCGAGGGGGGCGCTTCGAAAATAATTAGTTTCATTTGTGAAATAGAGGTACCAGAAATTTTAATTTAGAGAGGGGGTCTTGAGCGTCGATTAGCGAAATAGATCACTAAGAAGGTACACCCCTTCGAGATTTTGCATTTGCAAAACAAAAAATCGAACTTCTGTGTTTCATTGCACCTCGGCCCATTGTGTAATTTGGAAAATATTACTTAGATTAAGTAGACGACACATTTTTCTTTTTTACTTTTGCAAAAAGTTTCTTTAACCTGGTACATGGCTTACTAAGTTAAGAGAGAAGATTTAAAAAAGTTTTTCACCCTAATTGCTTCGTGCAACCCCAACAACTTCTGAATTGATACATTTTTTTTTATTAAAACTAAAATATATGTGAGAGCTCCCTAATTAAAAAATCCCACCCTTTCTCAAAAGAAAATTACAACCTAATAGTTTTTTTTATACAAATTGGTCTGAGTTTTTTTTATTAAAATTAGTTGCGAAACATAAGTATAGTAATCAACTAATGAACTATAGTTGTACTTACTTTGTCTCGTATAAGACGAGGACATCATTTACCCGAGTGGTTGCTGATAAACATGCAAACCGCATTCTACCCCATTTTAACCGTCTACTTTAACGAATACACGTAAACTAATTATATTAAAACAAATTTAATGTACGTAAAAATTATTGGTTTTTAGTAGATTCAATCAAATTTTGTAAAAACGCAAAAGAGCAAAAAAAATTTATTTAAATTTATCGTCCCTTCCAAAAAATAATAAGTAAGTACACGTGCGCGAAATAATAATTTTTCAAGATTTGCTACCCTTAAACCGACAGTCCTCGTGTTTATAGATGGGCTAAACAGCTTACGATAAGGACGTAATGAGAGTCGAATATTTCCTGTGTTGCCCACAAAAAGTCGCGTGTCAGACACGTGGCCTGATGATCGCACAAAACGTCGATAAAATCTACAAAGAGAGATTATCCGAAAAGCTTTTAACTCGTCGTTTTATATATTCGTAAAAGAGAAGACCTAGACAAGAGTTTTGAAAATATTTAACATGCTAAGCCAATACTAAAGAACAATTTTTACACAAGTCAAGTTGATGGAGTGAAAAGGGGAAAGCTTAACGCGTTTAAGTTCTTAAATTTAATTTTAGTCAATCATCTAACTTCAAGATGGTTTGAGGTAAAATTTAATTTCGCGCTCGTCGAAGCTACGCGAAAAGAGACTTATCTGTCTGAAAAGCAAGGGAAGGATCTCGAATTTGTTTCTTATTGCATAATTCATTTAATTATTCCGGTGTACGAGTTCCTACCCAGACTTATGTTCAGCTGATACGGATTACAAGTTTCTTACTTTTGTAACATCAGAATTCCAAAAACAACACAATTGTTTCTTAATTTTATTTAACTTTTTTCCCCCTCTTTTTTCTTTTACCACTTTTCGAAGCAAAAAAATAACTTATTTAAACGGTTAAACGGAAAAGCGTTCATAAATTAATTTTTATAAGTCGGAAACGTCAGTTTTACCAATATTTTTCAAAGTTGAGCTCTTTTACTTACTTGTTTCGTAACAGAATCGATCAGTCTAACGTAGATGTCTTGCTCTTGTCGCACACCTAGAACAATAAATCAAGCATGTAATAGAGTCTGCATTGTCAGTTAGTGATCATAAAAATAAAGCATTAAATATGATCTATAGGTAAAATAAAGTTTATTAATAGAGAGAGGTAAGTTTATGTTACGATAGCTTTATAAGTTAATATTATCGTAACAACGTTGATACGGAATAACCACACGACCAACACCACCATCTTCTCATAGTCAACAAACTTCCAAATCATTAAAATGATAATACCAAACTTTACTACACGTCAAACTATTTCGATACTAATACAAGTTAAGGGATGTGAAAGCGTAGCCCGGCGAGCTTTTGATAAGAAACCGTGAGTATAGAAAGGCGCGATAGCGCTGAGAACAAAGACTCGGGCGGTGGTAAAGCCTTAGGGTTCGCCATCTTTTTAGTCCTAGGAGAGCATTTGTGGAGTTATTTTATTACAAATAAGGAGAGGAAGAGTGTTCCTAAGGGATGTCGTTGAGTGAGGTGTGCTATGGCAAATGAGATACAACGCCAGTTTGTTACATCTTATACTATAGCGCTTATATATTTTACCGAAATCTCTTGAGTTACTTCTTGTGTGTTTACATTTTAACAACTTTTACAACATACAAATTGAAGCGTTTAACTTCCTTCTCTTGTTCATTTTCTAACTCATAAAGATGATATAATATGACACTCTATTCAAACTTAACTACATAATGTGGCTTATTTTAACTATATTTATTTTTAAATATAATTGTTTTATTTATTATTTTTTAACTTTTCATAATAAACTATTTTTCATTTCTTTAAAATTAAAACTCAAATAGATCCAGAACACTATATAAATAGATATAGAGTTATTTTACTGACGTTGGTCATTATTACGGTCATAGAACTACATTATTGAATGTCTTTATTTTTCTACAAACCAAACAATTAGAAGTACACAATCATAAAAAACAGAAGTCCATCATAAAGGCTTAAGGAATGGTTATAATGAGACATCGTCTATCTCTTTCTTTCTTTTAGTTCCACACTTGCCTTCTCCGCTTAATTTCGTAATCACATTTAAAACATTCTTAGGTTTTATTGATACATCATTCTTTTATAGTTTCCCAAAACTTCTCAATTGTAAACTTGAATTTTTGCTTAAAAATGAATTTTCTTTTCTATCTTCATTATTAGAAAATGCAGTTCCAGATAACCCTACCAATAGAGTAAATAGTCGGCGATAACAAGTAATGTGGCAAGCACTATGTTTTAAGTGCAAAAGGTGCACAGGCATGGTCAGACTCGCTTCATTTGAGCCCATATGGAAAAATCCGTAATTTGGCTTCTACGCTCTTCTACTACTCCCTTAGAAAGATCAATAATATTCAAGATATGAATTCTTAAAAAAAACAAAAATTCATATTTTTGTATACAAGGTTAGGCTAGATGAGGTTAAGTTGGTCAAGGTCCGATCCAGCTCCTAATCATAGAAAGAGCCACGAGACATGGAGACCACATCCAACTAGCCATGTCGACACCATCGCACAGCGTCAACGCTGCTGAACAGAACACAAAAAGAAGAAAAAGGCGAGTGGACCAGAAGACCCATACTACACCTCCAACCGTGGTTGGAGAGAACACCAAAAGTTGACTTATCATCTCACACGGCTCCTCACAGGACCCGGATGCTTCAACGCATACAAGCACCGCATCGGGAAACTAGCCTCCCCCAGATGTGAGCACTGCGACGAAAGCGACACCGCAGAACACACCCTGTTTCAGCCCAAGTAACACAAACTACTCTATTTAGCTGCGGCAGCCAAAAATAGGCTGACGCAGTGCTGTGGCAGCTTTAAAAAGCCACTCTTTAGCTGAAGCTGAAATAAGGCTGATTTAGTCGCTGCGACAGCACTGCGTCAGCTACAAAAGTAGCAAGAAAATAGTAACTGTGACGTCATGGCTGCGACGTTGCTGCCCAGGCAGCCATTATGCTGTCGCTGATTACCCTAGCTGAGAGATCGCTGCGGCAGCCAAATTGACAGCCAAATAGCAGCTACTACTTCAAACGAGTGACGTAGGAGCTGAAAAGTGGCTGCCGTTGCAGCTATATAGCTGAAGCTGAATTAGGGTGTATTAGGGAAGCTGATAGAACGTTGCGACAGCTTAAACGACCCCCAAAAATCAGCTTCTTTATGACAGCTGATATAAATTTATTTAAATTTATTATATATAAATTTTATTAACATCTTCACCGCCAAAATTAAATTACGATATACTTGTTACCAGAGGAACTTATAAACATTACTTGTTAAATTTTAGCGAAGGTCATACATAAATATGATTATTTGATTATATTGTAAAGGTAAAATAAGAATCAATTGTTGTTCTCAAACGACGCTATCAAAATAAATTTACATGTATGTTTAAATGTACTTAATTTAAATAAACCTCCCTTTTGCCGTACATTACATAATTTATTTTAAGATATGAATCTGTTATTAAATTGTTTTATCACTCCAAAGACAGGGATTAAACAATTTTATTTGTTTTTTCATTGTTATAAATGAGTTATAGCTACGTAGAACATCCATGTGATTCTCCAGAAACAGTACACATTGGCTTTAATATATTATCAAGCTAAAAATGCAATTTTGCTGTAATGTAAAGGCAGCTTTAAAGACGAGCAACATTTTATCACGGATAAAAACCTACATAACTATAAGGGCTTGGTGGTCCAGTGTGCCAGTGGTGAGAAATCTCGTTTCTCGTGCTTGAGGTCTAGGGTTCAGTTCCCGATGAAGTCGGTGTATTTTTCAAGGAAAAATAAGTTTGTAAGTACTTAACTAATATTTAATAATGTGGTTATAATTTCAGATCGAATAACAAAGAAGAAGAATTGAACTACCACCTACCTCTCTCTCCCACCTTCCATTTATAAAGTAATAGGTTGATTACTGTTATAAAATTGTAAATTTAATAAATAATAAGTAATGTGTATAATTAAAATAAAAATTAACTGTAATTTAAAATGCCAGTAAAAATATTTTTACTTTTTTTACTAAATTTTTAATTAAAAAATTAATTTTATTTAAATTTATAAAAAAAATCTACTTTTGACCCAGTTTATCAGCTTTCAACACCTTTTTGGCTGCCTGCGACTGCTGCCGCAGCAATGTAGCAGCACTCTCTCAGCCAAAAAATTTAAACGTCACAGCGTGTTGGCTGCCAAACGTAGCTGCGGCAGCAAGATATCAGCTCTGAGGCAGCCAAAATCACAAGCTGCGGCAGCCTTCTCTAGGCAGCGTTATAGCTGCGACAGCGCTGTGGCAGCCAAAATTCACCCTCCAAATTGGTGTATCAGCTGCTGATCAGAAGCTGAATGCTGGCTGCCTTTCAAGCTGCCGCAGCTATAAAGCTGACAAGTAAGCTGCTACAGCACTGTCACAGCTGATTATCAGCTAAAAATGTTACTTGGGAGTGCTATCGTTGGGAAGAATAGAATAGAGTGTCAGCGTCACTAAAATTAGTTGAATCCAGAAAACGTAGTCAACATTATGCTCAAAGACGAAGATGAAAACCATCATAGAGCTAGCCTCGAACATCACGAGGCAGAAGAAACAACTGGAAAGGAATCAGCAAAGACCAGCGCTGCCCAGAGACCCTAAGCACTAAGTTCCCCGAGCCTCGGAAAGAAAAACACCACCGCGGAGGAGAGACCTAAATACCCTTGGTGGAAAAAGTAGAAAAAACGAAGGAAGATAGCAACTCACAAGGACGAATTTGCCAGGAAAGACAAAGGCCGGAGCGACAAAAGAAGAGAGCAACGCAAAAGCGAGTCAAAGTACTCGGAAGAAATGCGGAAGCGGATTATCGCTGTCTATTGAAGAACTCAATGACACCCACAGACAGCGCTGGATCGAATGTGGTTTTAGTGAGTCAGATTCGTTCAACCTCACAGTATCATTACAGAAAGTAAAGGTGTCTTCCACACCCGCCAAAAAATAAAATTTAGGTTAGTTGAGGTTAGGTGGGGCGAGGTTAGCTTAGGTTTCATTACTAAATGACTAACTTGGACTTTAAAGTTTGGACCCTAAAACTTTTTGGCCTCGTCGGCAACTGCCGCCGTGGATAATTCGACCGTGTGCACAGTGCTACAGAAGACAGGGGTTAAAAAATTGAATTGATAGAGTACTTGTCAAGTAAGACATATATTATCTATTTTTGTGTTGTTCAAAGGTTGGTTTCTCGTGAAAATATATAAATAAGTCTGGCCTAGGTAGCCCATTGTATTATTTAACGGTTTAGTCATTGGTCCTAGACATTCTTGATAGACTCTACTTACGAACACCTGAAATAATTTAATCGTAAGACTGATTGAACAGTCGATGTAGGTACAGTCAGTCTCACAATTATTGGCCACTCTGGCTATACGCCACACGGTGGTTATTAGCCAACAACGATAAAATGACAGATGAGGAGGTTGTTGATTTACTACTTATTGGCAAAATAAAGTTACCCCTCAATTTAAGTATGGGGTTTTATGATGGTTACATCCACCATTCGTGCTAAACGTATAACCAGGGTGGCCATTAATTGTGAGGTTGACTGTACCTAATCGGGATTATATTTTATAATCTCCAGAAAAGGTGCAAGTTATACGCATCTTATGAACATATAGACAATCCTTGAAACCGTCTTGTTCCGTAGTTTCATTTCTTCTGCTTTGTGTTCTAGGAGTGGTTAACTTTACACAGAGAACATGTAAAGCTAATCACGACACTGTTTCTAACCGCCTATACATACCACTACAGATCTGAGATCCCAAAACCCCAAGTTTATTTGACGGCTCCTGTCCAAAACCTATAACTCCGTAGCCGTCTTAGATCACTGCATGAGCAGATAACCACGACAGTCCATTTGAAATAAACAATAAATAGTAACTATTTTTGATATGACCTACATCTAAACAAACTAAAAATGTATGTTTGTGTGGATATAAAATAACCAGTAGGTACGTTAGCTAATATGAAGACTTTAAATTCATTAATAAAGGAGGCATTTGTTGGCAGAGGGGATTAGCTCACACGAAGTTGTAAATTAAGACATTTTAATACTTAGCTAAAAGCTTCGAATTATAAATTACTTCAAAACTTTACTTTTTATTTAATTTGTAGGTTAGGCCACTTTGGCAACAAACGATGCGTATCTTACTCTTTTTTTATTTCTCCGAATGTAATTTAAGTCGATTAGAGTTTATTTATGTTTAATCAACGATGATTTATGACAAGTTCTTTATAGGTTCCACCAAACTGTTTAGCAATCGCAAAGTAAGTAGTCTGTTAGAGGGCATGAAAGAGGATGGAATTTTTTTTCGGTAATGTCTTTAGAGTAGTGAAAAGGCAAAAGTCCTAAAAGACCCTGGTCTTAGCTATATGGCTAAAGGGAGGAGAGAGGTGGAAAAGTTCCGTTTTTGAGGTTTTTGCTTATATATCGAACACGGTGGCTCCTAGGGAAAAATTATTCTTAATAAACAGGAAGCTTATTAAATTTTCTACAAAATTGTCTCTATTCATTTTTTCTCTTTTCTTTACAAATCTTGAGATATCTACCAGCAAAAATCTTTAATGACAACACGAGCTTACTTTCCACGTTCACGCTTGGGTTTTCTCGCCCTGTCTAGCTGAGAGTGAAGAGCTGGCATAAAGAATCCAAACGATTTATAGATGCGAGACCTTAACTAAGAGAGTACGTAACAACCACGTCTATTTATGAAAAATACACTCAGTAGCGATAATCTAATCTCTATTAGCTGCGTGTATTAAGAATTATTTGTCTATAAAAACCACCTTTTTCTTGTTAGATCGTGACGGTTCAGCGGCAATAAAGCTGGACTACGAAGCGTAAGATTCCTGGCTTGAAGCCTTCGTTTACTATAGCAATAATATAGGCATTTTTCTAGATCAGTGTGCACTGTACAGTGCGCACTCAGCTCTTGCAATTGAGTACGCAAGTGCATAACATACGAGAGTAATAGGCGGTTTTAAAAGCGCAGTGATGGCCACATTGCCTTCATTAATATGGGCCCATATTTAGCCACTTACAAGACAACTCTCTACAGTATTCTCAAAGTCTATAACAGAATCAGACTGTTGATAGTAGGCACTTTTATAGTAGTAAATCATTAGTAAGCATGTCCTTTTATGCATGAACCTAAAGCTAAGTTTACAGTCGCTGGATGCAGCAATTGATTTCGTTGGTTTGGCTGAAAATCAGTTCTCAATATACATGATTTCAATATTATCGTTTCATCCAATGTTTATTCCAGTTACGATCCAGCTCACTGGATTAGCTTACCGAGCTGAAGTGCTATTAGACCCACTTAAATCTAGCTTCAGGAAATCAAAATGAATGGCAAGTAAAGAAATTACTGAAATGAGCACAGACGAAGGCAAGCTTGCAAGACAAACTAAGAGTAGGCAGAGATATAGAAAATATTTTGACTTTAGGTTTTATCAACCCGGATCGAGGGTTTAATGTCTTCAAAAGCACCAACGTAGAACGTACAGTGTAAAAAATAACTATGAAACAGAGATGGTTATTTCTGCTACTACTGTGTAGCTACAGGACTGAACATGGATAATCTTAAATCTTAAATGGTATGGCGCCTCTTTACGTTCTAAACGCAACGCTTTCCACATAAATTAAAAACAAAATAACTAAGGAAATTAAACATTTAAGTGTACAAATGGGTTTTACGACAATACTTTTTGTAAGTAAAAAATCGAATAGTTTCGAAAACAATTTGCTTTGATAAAAAAATTAACTTTCGCGATTTCTATAAAGTTGTCATTAATAGTAAGCAATTAAATAAAACTAACTCCTTTGAACAATATTTTTTTATAATTGATATAGTGTATAAACAAAGAAAAGTAAGTTTCCTTTTTGGTTGATTTGATTGACTACTTAAATTTATTACAAATCTAATTAAAAGTCCGCGTCCAAGTTTGTTATTCTTATAGTGTTTCTCATCCTGTATTCAGTTCCATATATGTAATACCCTTTATACTTACGTCTAAGTGTAAATTGTTTTTTTAAAACGAATTTATAAGGATATAAGACGGTTTTGTGTCTTGACTCAACTACTCAACAGGAATTAATTGAAAGTTAATAAAACCGCTTATAAACTAATTACGCAATTAATTTTGAGTGACAGAACACGGTTCCATATAAGTCAATAAAAAGAAAATTGTACGACACGATATTGTTAAAAAAAATTATAAGAGGTTTATTATTAACTTTTTAATAAGAGTGTTAAGTTGATGGATAGTCCGAAAATTTTAAACTTAAACTTGTATACTCTGAAACAAGGGGTAAATTCTACTGAGATACATACCGAAGTATACTGTGGCTATTGCGGGTTAAAGAGTTATTTGTGCTGCGGTTACGGTGGCTTTCTTAGTTTGGACTTTAGGGACTTTAGTTACCACTACCGCTTAGTTATTAACAATTTAAAGAAAAACTTCTTATAAACAACTTACCGTTTGCGTATAAAAGCTGCAGTCTATATTGTATTCCATTATTTGTTTTAGGAGCTTCTGATTCCTATAAAAGAAAAAATTAAAATTAGTGTTATCAATACATAAAAAAAGATGTAAAAAATACTAAAAAGATTAGCCACATCAACACCGCACTCTCAACTCTACAACTAATAATTGAAAAACGATACAGTATATAAGTAGAACCATTTTTGGCGTTTATCGGCTGATAAATATGGCTCAGTACGTATATGGTGGCCCTTAACAATATAAACGTAGAAAACGAATTAATTGAACAGATCAGCGAACTATACTAAGCAAGCATTAGGGCAGAATTAAAGTACTCAGTCATACAATACAATAAAGATTTAAGATGTCCACTGAAGACTTCTAAAATACTGAAGTATGAGAAATGCTTTTACTGTCTGAGATTAGACGAATAGAAAACCCCAACCATAACTTCCTGGTTGTGGAAAATGGACCACGTCTTAAAAGCGGCTAATAAGAGTGGAGATGGAGAGAACGTTGATTTAAACGTTCGGAATCAAACTGATGATAGACAGTAGACACTCTTATGCCATTGGAGTGTTAAAAACGCCGCAGAAACCAGCCAATTACAGAGAATATGAAGAACAGCTGGAAATTACTACATTTTATTATGGCACACAAAATACGGAATATGGCTGCCAGTTCCCAGAAGTCTTTAAGAGGTAATGAAACCTTATAAAGTACTAGAAAGTATTAAAAAATGCTTTTCCGGATTTCCAGTTTTAGACTTGATGAACGAAAAGCTCCAACCTTCACCTCCCTGTGTTAAACACAAGTAACGCTTTAAAAGCAGACAATTAAAGTAAATACCGTGAAAGAACGCTAGCGTAAGCGTTTAACAGCAAACTGTTGATGAGAAACTTTTTTGTTGTAGGACTGTTAAAACTCCCCTGAAGGCAGAAGAGCCACAAGAGTTTGGCCAAAGGCATAAGATGTGGGAAGCTATTGAAAACTATCACTTTCTTTATTCCAAGAATATTACTATGGCAAACGTTGTACTGAATATGGCTTCCAGACCTTGGTAAACCTTAAATGGTCAAGAAAACCGAACACTAACTTTATTAGAGGCTCTACTTTGAAAATTGTCTCAAAAACAAAAAACAAATGGGCATATACTGATAGGGGAGACAAGTACATCTGAACACCGCGTTTCACGAGTGACCAAGTGGTGCTCGCCCAGGATGTATTGTTTTTTACAATCTCCTTAGAGCAACTTTTACAGTCCTGAATCTCATCCAACCTCTAGAACTATAGAGAAACCCAAGGAGATTGGGCGTGATCCATATGTTAGAGCAATTCCTATCATATTAGGTTAGAATGGATGATTCGAAACTAAAGGGAAGGAAGAAGTTGTTATAAGGAGTGACCACAATTGACCTGAATAAGTTGTCTAAGCCTAAGTAAACATAGTTTATCCACCACCCCAAGAATCCTAATTGTACGAAGCGTCGATGATGAAATCAAGAATAACATCTAAGGCAAAAGTTTGAACACTGGAGGTCGAACGAGGAAAAAAGGGCATAATTTTATGTGAATCATTAAAGATCTCTACCATAGATATAAGAGATAATATAGCTTGTAGTAAGACGAGATGGTATTATGAATGGTATTATGTATAGCACTATATAAAAAGCAGCTGCCTCGTCAGCCATATTGGTTCGAATGTCAAAGTGACGTTTAATGTAATAAACATGCAAACATAGTAATCTAACAGTGACCTGTTTTATCGGCCTTACGCAAATATCACTTTGACAAACGACCCAATATAGCTGATGAGGAGTCAGCTACCATTTATCTAGTAGAGTAAAAAATTTCTATGCCAAATCTCTCTTTCTTCAAATTTCTGTTTCTCTGAGTTCTGTGCCACATTTCGAGGTTGTTTCCACTAATGTGAGAATAAAAGTCAACTGAGAACGCCAAAAGAGGAAAACCCCAAAGGTCCTGGAACGACATGAATCGCTAACTGTCAGAGAGATGGAAGAAGAAATTATAACTAAAAAAACACAGGTAAAACGAGAGAAAAGAAATGAACCACAACAATGTGATGAAGTTCCTGATATAGATCGTCAAAGACAGTCCCTACTAATGTAAATAGAAGCGACCCAAGAACACAAAAAGAGGACAAGACCTCAAAGGTCTTGGGCTAGGATCCTGTAACTATTAATGCAGCGTAATGATACTTATTCTCTACCCATTCTCCTACAAACTTTTAAAAGTAAGAGACGGTTAAAGGGTAAGTAGCTTAGCGTATCGCTACGCTGCATTGATAGTTACAGGATCCGAGCCTTTGAGTAACATGAATCAGTGGCTGCTAGAGATGGAAGAAAAAATTATAAAGCAAAAAAAGACAGTTAGTACAAGAGGAAAGAAAAGGACTACAATTAATAGTTTAGCGAAGTTCCTGATATGAATCTTCAAAGACGGCCTCTACTGATGTAGACATAGAAGCCACCCGGAAACACAAAAAGAGAAAAACCTCAAAGGTCCTGGAGTGACATGAATCAATAGCTGCCAGAGACATGGAAGAACAAATTGCGAAGCGAAAATGAAATTTAGACGAGGGTAAAGAAAAGAGCTACAAAGGTTTGGTCACGTTCTTCGTATAAAAGTTAAAAATTGTCTCCATTTATGTGGAAATAGAAGCCAATAGAGATCCTGAAATGACATGATTCCATGAATTTGGAGAGATGGAACAAGGGGAAATCCTGGACAGAGAAAAATAAATTATAACGATGGGAAGGCAATACACAGCTGTGTAAACTCATACACAGGAGCATAATAAAATTTCTCCCGCTTATAATATTTATGCACGGTTGCATAAAAGAGAATTATATTTCAATCCGAGAATTTAATTTATAACTCTTTGATATGGCAACATTTTTTACAATGTAATATTAAAGTTTGACGTATATAATAGATATTTACCTAACCAGTTATGAAAAGACAAATTTTATTTTGACGAACGTAATATTTGCTAAAACGAGCGAACGAAGTGAGCGAGTTTTGTAAATTACGTGAGTTAAATAAAATTAGTCTCTTCATAACGTGTTAGGTACAAAATTTTATCTGACTTCGCTATGAAATGAAAAATAATTATTATTGCAGAGGTCCGAATAATATATCAAAGCTTGCTGCAAACAAACAAATACATTATGTAATATTATCTCAGTTATGTAATATTTCATAGCATCACTAGTTATGTAAAATTGAACGTTTCAAAACGTCAAAAATGAATTTAAAATTTGACATTTCATAGCGGGGTTAGATAAATAAATATTTTAAAATTAGATTATAAATAATTATAAATAATCTAATTTTATCTATAATATAAATTATCTAATTATAATAATTATTTAGATTATAAATAATTATAAATAATCTAATTTTATCTATAATATAAATTATCTAATTATAAATAATCTAGATTATAAATAATCTAATTCTCGAAGAAAAAATATAATTCTCTTTTATGCACAACCGCGCATTAATGGATTTTAAATTAAAAAAATTAAAAACTGAGTTGATTGTGTCTCTAGTACCTACTGTTTTTGAATTTACAACAACCAGTTTAAGTTAAAAAAATTCTTTGATAAGATTTTACCTCCACTTTGACTGGATTTCTTTTACTTAATTTGTTTAAAAGTTCTAAGAGTGAATTTTAGACTCGTGGAGTATAAAAGAAAAACTGATGTTAGTTTAAATTTCAAGTTGCTAATATTAAAGTAGTTTAATTTCAATTTACTCAACTAAAATGGTAATGCATCCCCTCTATAAACTAATTACGTAATTTGCAGTATCAATGTAAAGCAAATATTCCATGCATGTCGTGTTTGATAAACTTTAACTTAATTAAATAACCGCATTTATTGTTAAATTCAATACATCAAAGTGCAACGAAACCTCACGCAACATTTTCTTCGACGCTTTTTTTCATGTTGCTTTTTGAAAAAATAAAAATAAATTTAAGATAAATAAATAAGGAGGTGTTTTAGTTGGTTGAAACAAAGTTTAGGGGTGGTGTAGAAAAGGGGTTTAATTGTGTTCGTACTACTACTGTTTCGTAGAGATGCAGAAGATTAGAGAGCGGAGTTGTGCAAACATTTATCATGAAACCTTAAACCCTTAACTGAACTACGGTCACAAACACATTAATGTACGAACTGTTTTTGAAATAAAAAAAATTACGAAAAAAAAAGTAAAATTAAATACAAATAAATAAAAGAACTAACCTGATCTTTTTCGATAAATCCAATGAAGGCTGTCCTTTCAATTTCCACCGGTTGTCCTGCTCGATCATATAATGCTATGACAAAGTGGAAAAAGTTGGATTTTCGTAAATTGCTTGGAGGTTGCTTTTCAAAGTGAGCTCTGCCGACGCCAATTCTGAAAATAGAGATGTGTGTGTGTTAGTTCTATTAGCACTTCTTAAACAGTTCACATTCTCTAGTATTATTGCATTTCGACCCTTCTAATCTAATTTAACATTGTTAAGATAACGTGGTTAAGCGTTATTATTTGAAGTGTCACAACACCATCTGTGCGAAAGGGTTTGTATAAGCGGTCAATGTAAATTCTATTGTTCGGTTGCAACGTCCTTAATTGCTTAGGTGTCAATTTTACGTATAATTACTAAATAGATAACGTATACTTAATGTTGATTGTGTCAGGTATTTCGCTATGTACTTAACTACAACAGTTGGGGATTTTATGGACACATAATCGTTTACATGATGCTACAAAAAGCCCTATTAAGAAGTTTTATAAAACAGCAAAAATTGGATTATAGCATTTAGATTTACAAAGAGTTGAGCTTTTCGACTTAAAAAATTAGAGATAAATTTTTAAATTATTTTATAATGTCTCAAGGCTTTATTTAACTGTAGCTTCAAATCCAACCCCACAAAAGACTGCTAAATAAATATTTCTTAATTCCTCCCTTTGTGATTTATTTCTATGCACGTCGAATTGTTTTTAGACAGCAACACATTTTGCTTCTAAATATTTAAGGATGCAATTGTAAAGATTACGATTTTCCAGGACAAGAATAACAATTTTCTTCTTTGTTGCTCACCCACATACACATATCAAGTTTCAACTATTTCCTTTTAACAGTTCAAGATTTACAATTGTGCAATTTTAATTACTGTCTTAGGCAGACGAACAGAAGAACTAAAATTAATTTTTGCGAGTCGACGAAAGTCGAAGAATCGATATGGAGATGTTAGATCTGCAATAATTTGATACATTTACTAAAAAATGGAAAATCATACAGCAAAATCGGAAATTTTCTACAATTATCACTGTATAGTGCAAGAAATGTTGCGCAATCGTAAAAATTCAGCGGTTCTGTTGACTAAAAACCTCTATTAGCGAAAAAAAGTGATAAAAGAGATCAACAAAAGATTATTAACGACGACGTAAAAACACACGTGCTAACTATGGCATGTGCCATATTATTGAGTGAAGCAACTGAAAAACATGTTTCAATGGGTGCATTCACCGGACGTAACAGTTATGAGCTACCAAATTTCAGGTTAAGTCACTGAACAAAATTACCACACGATAGTAGCACTCAGACGTGGACTGGCAAGGAGCGCTGAGCGCTGCAGCGTCCCGGGCCCCTGACGTTGTGGCAAATCCGAGCTCTCTGTCGAAATTAATAATAAAAAAATCCGGCATTTTCAGATTTATACAGGGTGAAGCTTCTTTAAGTTTCGAGATGACTGCTTGACTGGTGGAGGTGAGGTGACTTCTAAAATGCTACAAGATTATTATAGTACGTAGGTACATCAAGAGGATTGATATGTAAGGGTGGCCATCTACAATTTTGGGATCCACTCATGCCTAGTTTATGGTGCAGAATCTTCAAAATGTGTTCTGGTGTATGCAGTGCTTTAGCAATGGTATACATCTTCAAACGACGATCTTCGAACCTTTAAGAATCACCTATTCTAGGAAGGCCTTTAGTTTTTTTAATTAATTTTTAATGGATCCACCACCCTTCAGGAATTGTTTGGGCTTGGCGCTTGGGGGAACATTTTGCTATAAAATAATGCCCATACACTGCTATAATTCTTGGGTTTCGGGCGTAAGACTAAGTAATTCCAAATTTTGTATTGCGGGCGCCTAGAAATACCTGCGCCCCGGAAAAAGTATAGTCAGTCCGCGCCTGCTAGCACTAGTTATGTAGGGATTAGCAAAAAGATTTTATTTTTGAGTTGTTGTTTGTGGCCTAGTCACAGGAGAAGAAAAAATAACCTTAGAGTAACGAGAGCCTTGCTTTGAGTTTCTATGGGTGATAGGAGAAGCATAGCACCTCAAGAGAAAGCTGAATAGTTCAAAAATAATTGTGAAATTTCCAGCATATTATGTTATGGCGTGGACAGAAATTTACTTTTTAGCTGAAGGTTAACTGTTCAGTTTTCCAATAGTCCTGACTTATCAGCCATTGGAATAGTATGGAATGAATTTAAAAATTCATTTCAGAGAAAATTTATCACGATTTTAGAGCAGGAGCTAAGAAGGGTAGGTACCCTGGTAGTTAGGCGAAGGAAAAAATGATTACAATCATTTCCACCAACGCCTTTTCAACGTTTATAATAGTGGGACTGGACAGCAGGAGACGTCGTGCAAGTATTACTTGGAAGAAGTTCGTCTCGGCCCTTGCTTTTCGCGAGGGAAAAAGTGAGTTCGCAGACAAAGGATTGCTTAGTCTTAGTCTTTTATTGAAATCATAAGCATTATTTAGTATGAAAATTTGTTATAAAGTCAATTTGTGGTCAAGTAAAATGATTTATAAACGGGATGGGTATTACCCATTGGGTAAGAGCTCTACTCTGGATTGCAGGAGGACGCCCAAACTCTAAGTTACGCCACTGTATAAAAGCTAAACACCGAGCAGTAACGGGAAATTCGTTTTGAATTAACAACTAACTCCACATCACATAGATCAGCCACCGCCCCTTCGTTATACCCCCGAATCTAATATTATATTCAAAACGTAGCCGATTCTTCTTTACCCTTGTGAGACTAGTACGTGAACTTTAAAACATGAGAAATGTCATAAAACAATTCTCTTTGGAGAGAATTCTCTTGGAAAATTAAATCTTTGAGCGATTGCAGTTTGCTATTGCTTTGCAAGACCGAATATTCAAAAAGTCGGTGTTTGTAATCGGTAACCTCACAAACGTAAGACTCGCGATGAACGATGATTTCAACTTTCTATCTTGAACCATCAGGTACAGAGATTTTAAGATCAAAGGGTTCATAGATTATAATAAAATAGTTTGGATGCTGAAAAGTCTAACTTTGCTTTGCACAAAAGTACTACGAATGTAACTAACACAGTTGATGAAAATGACTTAGGGTCGGTTTTTTAATCATCGTTTAAACTAAGTTCCATCTAAACGAAGTTCAATCTCATGAACTGTCAATTTACTGTAATGTAAACGAATAGTTACGACGCATGAGCTTGAACTTCGTTCGACTGGATCTTAATTTAAACGATGATTGAAAAACCCGGCTTTAGTTGTAAATAAAATACTCTTATTAAGTGGCATAATGGCTAAATTACACTAGGATGACTATAAGACTCGCCTCCGGCTCGTGTTTCAAGCATTCTTGTGTAATTATAGAATTATGCTTGTTAAATAATATACTATTTATGATTACGCTATTTTGATCGAGTGACATGACTGCAATCCGTGGAAAAATCTTTTGAGTAAAACATGTTAAGAGTAAAAAAATCACTTTCGTGAATAAGCAGGTTATTCTGGTGTAAGACAAATCTAAAATTTTTTGCACTAAAAGTGCGTCAAGTTTCAACTGTATTATTTGCTTTTAAGTTTTGTAAGGGGAGAATAAGTAAATACTAAAACACAAATCATTACTAAGACTGCAAAAGTGCTGGAGCGCAGAACAGAGCTAGGGTAGGCTTTCTTGGATGTATTGGTCAAAACGTTCTTTGAATACTTAACTTTCTGATAATAAACATTAAAAAAGGAAAAATTACAAAATAATTATTCTATTTATTGAGTAGCATACAGGGTGAATTTTTAAAACGCTTAGAAACCAACATTAGGATCCCTAAGAATTAGGAGCTTTAAGAATCCGTTTAGAAAATTTTAAAATTCAAAATGGTTACCGAGATAACGGTAAAAACTAAAAATTTGTAATTTAGTTTTTTGACTGTAATTTCAAAATGACTTTCTGGAGAAAAAAATTCTCGAAAAATTTTTTCAGGAGGTTAAAAGAGCTATCAAACGATACTACACTCGACATTTTATCACATCGACGCTAGATGTCGCTACTGTCAATTTTTCATTTTCTTAAGGGGACATATCGTTTTTTAAGAAAATTGCTGTGAGGTTTTCTAAATTCGGATACCAAACGATAACTTTCTATCGTGTACTTTTCTTGATTTACAGAACTTTTCTAGGTTATGTCCCGTTACGTTACGTTACTTCAAGTTGTTTTTTACGATGAAAAATAACGACTAGTTTTCAAAATTCGGATACCTTTCGATAACTTTCTATAACTTTCTATCGTGTGCTTTTCTTAATTTACATAACTTTTCTAGGTTATGTTATGTGATGTTACGTTACGTTACGTTACTTCAAGTTATTTTTCACGATGAAAAATAACGACTAGTTTTCAAAATTTGAATACTAAACCATAACTGTTTATCGTGTACTTTTCTTAATTTACTTAAATTTCCTATGTTATGTAATGTTACCTTACGTTACGTTACATTACGTTACGTTATGTTACGTTATGTTACGTTACGTTACTTCAAGTTATTTTTTACGATGAAAAATAACGACTAGTTTTTAAAGTTTTAGAAACGCAAGATTATTAGAAGAAAAAATTAAATCAAATTATTATTTATTAAATTAATTTAATTTTATGTTTCAATTTCTAAAGAAAATTATATTTATGAGAATAAAAATGACTAAAGAACACTATTCTAGCTAGTAAAAAGCTACATTCTAGAGCTGAACTATACCCAAACGAGGTAATGAGCGTAACTGGATTACTCAATTAAATTTTGAAATTTTTACGTGTAAGCCATCTAATTGAAAAAAGAGTGCTCTAAAATAGTTTATGTGCTACAAAATGACTGAACTATATGCCGCATTTATATTTTGTAAAATTTGAGCTTGCAACACAAATATGTGTGGTAATTTGTTTAGTTTCGCGCGACTCGTAACTTTAGTTCGGTTAGTTTTTCGTTGAAAATGCATATAAATGAAATTGTAGAGAATAAAATTTACTATAAAAAGCTCGACTTGGATATATTGACAAAGTATAGCTTGAAGCGTTTAAGTTTTATAACAAACACACAAGCATTTTCTCGTTTAACAAACCATCTCTCGAGAATACCACAATTTTTATTTTTTTCCACAAAAAATCAAATAAAATTAAATTTTAACTAAATAAGAGATACAAAACGCTTCTATTTTTAGTTTTTATTGTAAGCTATGAATTTAACAGTAGACCCAAGCAATTCAGAATTCAGCGTTTACCACCTTGATTAGAAGCAGGGATATAAATTATCGCGTTTGTGTAATTCACGCGACTCGAGGGCATATTTCACTGTTGTTGGACTTCTGTAGACCATACAGGGGGTCGTTTAAACCACAAACGGTTTTGATTGCAATTGATCTCGCTTCAATTGTACTTGTATTCATATAGTACACAAACACAAAAAAATAATTTTTTAGAAATTGTTCATTTTCATCTCTCGTCCATTTGTGTGTGCGAGTTAAAATAAACAATTTTTATAAAACGCTTCGATAAATATTAAAACATTTTACTTGATTGATGTAAAATAGTGTCTAAATTACATTTTTAATTCGTGTAATTCGTCAAGAGTGCATTTGTATACTATTCGAACATTTTAAGTAATTACTTGATTTCATGAGATAAGTCGTATAATTACCTAAGTATATCATCGACTATTCACAGACCGTTCGGACATTTGACAATTAATATTATTTGAAGGAGTGCCAACTAATAACTAATTTAGTAATTGTAATTACGTAATAACTTTTGTTCACTTGTAAAAAAATTGGGTGTTTTTACGTTTTATTAACATTTTGGTAATACCCACCCCCATAACAAGTATGCGTGGAAACGCAAAACAGATGAATTACTTTGTTACTTAGTTTGACTAATTCCGATGACAGGGAGTAATTAATAAAACTCCACCAAGTTGTTTATTATAAATCTAAGTAATAATTTTTACCGTGTACCTAGGTATGTGGGTACTTAGACTTACAATCTATTAAAATATTATAAAAATTTCTATTCAAATTTATTCATATGTGATAACAATTTACACTTGTAACTTATTCATCATGTGTCAAAAAATAAAAAGTACAATATCCCATCAATCTACCAAAAAAAATTGAATTTATTTTGTAAATAAATATAATACCGGTAGCACATTGTAAAAATGTTCTTAAATATATTTATAAATTAAAAAAAAAACTGGTTTTGACAGTGTGCTTTGACAAGATACTTTAAATACCTAGCAGATTACGAATATTTTCATAAATCTATTTATAAAAATATGTCATTATTTTACTGTCATAATTTGCCAAAATTATTTTTAGCGATTGTAGAATGTGTTGCATAAGCTGCAAAACTTTTGTGGTAAAGAAATACATTTAAATACGAAACATGTACCACCAGAAAACAAAGCAAAGCGCACGCTCGCATCAAAAACCATTAGAACTCGTTCTTCCATCAACAAAAATAGAACCGTTTGTATTTATGTGACGTCACGTCAAAATATTTACGTGAAGTCGCATAATTTCATAAATACAGTTTCTATAAAAACTTCTTAAATATAGCAGAGCACACTGTCAAAACCAGTTTTATAAAAATTTTTATAAATATATTTGTGATAATTTTTACAATGTGCTACCGGTTTTAGAAATTTTGTCAAGCAGATCAAGTATCACTTTAACCACAAGAGTATATAAAGTAATACATTAATCCCTCACAGACGAGTCTTGGGCCCTTGGGTCAATGCGAGTATATTTTGTTAATATTTGAAAATCAGGCTGAAATTGCGCGATGCAGAGGCGGCACTAGGCGGTAAGCACGTAAGTTTCGCATACATTCAAAATTGAGGTAAAATTTATCCCATTTTTTGGTTTTTCCCTTATAACTTGGCGAATAATTAATATTATAAAAATTTAGAAATGGTGTTGTACAGCCAAAATATAGGGCTTTCTTTCTAATTCAGTTGATTTTTAAAATTGCTTCAAAATTATCTACCTATAAGGGGCCTAAATAGGTCAAAATTTCGAAATGGATTTTCTCAAAACTTCGTCTACCATTATTTTTATTTTTTTGCATATGTTACAGACAACGTAATTCTCTATTGAAAACTGTTTTTTTTATTAATTTCCACCAAGCGGAACCGGAGTTATCATTTTTTGAACTTCAAAATTTCAAAAATTTGTCATTTCTTTTGTAACGAAAATAAAAACTTAAAAATTCATAAAATTATCAATCCCATGAATATCTATTTGACACTATTTTTGGTTAAAAAACTCATCCGACTAAACCGGAAAATACAAATATTACAAATTTATTTAGAAATACCCTGTATATTTTTAAACATTTTGAAAGCTCATACAATTAGCTATTACACAATACCAAATATTTTATATTTTGACTTCCACTTTAACCAGAAATGGAAACAACTTTCTTAATTTAACCTGAACACCCTGTATATTTTTCAATATTTTGAAAGTTCGTAAAATTAGCTTTTCGAAGATGTAAAACAATGTGCATTTTGAACTCCAATTCAGGCCAAATGTTAAAAGAATGAAATAAATGCAAACATTAAAAGACGTGGTAGTGAGATAAACAACCCTTAATGATAAAATTAATATAGAAGAAAAAAAATAAGTAAAAAAAATAAATTTGTTAAACATGTTTTCTAAATAAATATACTTGTTTTAAACAAGTGGTGGCACATTGGTTGGCAAGTAAGTAGTTAAGTGAACAAGCTGCTAATTAGATTGCTGGGCCGCAATGCGACCGCAGCATTAAAAGCTCACCCTTGCTCAAATCCACCCACGACAAATACCTAATAAAGAATTTCATAAAAACGCACCAAACTTAAACCAATTTGAAACTGAAATTAACTTAAATTTTTGTTTCGCACAATTTAAATTAAATAGTTTTTGTAATTTTTTGGGATTTTTTTTGGGAAAGCGCAAAAATTAATTTATTAACAAACTAAATAAATTTTTTGGTACATTTTAAACAGCTTTAATGCGGTCAGGTAGCCTCGTTTAAAACCACCCCATTCGACTTGCCTCAATTAGCTTTCCACACTACTAAGCACAATTTTAATTTTTATTAAATTACTAAATTGTTTAAATTGCTCGTCAGCAAAAGAGAACTGTTATTAGTTAAACTCTTTTTTTTTGTTAAACGTAATTCGTTTTATTTGTGCACTTTAATTTTTTTTTAAATAAATAAACACAACACGTTTACATAATTATAATTTTTTTTGTTTAATTGGTCATTATATTTTAGATATTCAAATATTTACCTATTTTGCAAACAGTTCAAATAAATTTACCTATCTCTGTCATAATTTAATTAAGCGACATAATTGACACATTTTTGAATTTTATAAAGTTAAATTCTCTTTTTTCAGTCACTACACGAAACAAAAGTAAAAATAAATTTTTGCAATTATACAATTTGATTAATTAAAAATAAAAACTTTAAACTTTGGATAAATCAATGATTTTTATAGTTCCTGTACCTAAGTATAGTTACAGGGTGTCAAAAAAATTTCATCAGTGCACTGCATAATCAATATTTGAAAATAGCCTCTTTTCAATTTTTTTGCCATATTAAATTTCAACTTTCCGATACAGAGACTCAACTAATTTCCTCGATTAAATTACAGTGTGGGCGACTAAAATCGCTCATAACTAGAGAACGGATAATTGGATTTTCAATTTTCAAAAACGAGTGTATAGAGAATTAAAATAGCTTTCAAATGAGATGCAACATGACTTTTTTTTAAATTTAAAATCTTAGTTGACCGTGCGCCTGTGGCGCCATCTTTGAATTTAAAAAACCAATTTATAATAAATGATTTATTTCATTAATTTTTTTCTTTTTAACTGTTTCAAAAGTTATTTGTAGAGGGGGGACACTACAGTAGAGGCACAAAATAAATAAATTAGAGGCAAGAGTAACTATTTTTGTCATTACACGATTCAAATTGACAAATTATATAATTGTGGTGTTTATGTCAGTTTTTCGCACATTTATTTAATACACGCAATTGACTTTTGTATAATAACGAACTCGAAACAGTATAACGGCGTCAATAGTTTGGTGATTATATTGAAATACTGTCGCCTAAAACGGAATATCAACGTAGTGATATATAGTTGCCACCCCAGCCACATAAAATGGGCTATTTATACGATAGGGATACTAAAATGATTGTTATGTTAATACTGTATACAAGTAAATCTTTATCTTGCAATTAAATTGCCTTTAAAATTTAGCTTTAAAGTATGTATATTTAGTAAAGAAAATTTATTTTTATAGAGAAAAATTTTAAATTTAATTTTAAAAGAAGAAGAATAATCAAAGTTTAATACATCAAAGATATTATGTAGAGTTTCAGAAAAGCTCTTTTTTACTCATTATTGTGTTACGAATTTTTTTATAACTTTGACATCACATATTAAAATAACTCTCTTAAACCCATACACCCAATAGTGTAAGATCATGTTGCATATGGGTGTAAGATATCCAGAATTATACAAATTTTTTAAATAAAACCCCATCCCCTATATGTATAATTTTTTATTAAGTTTGGCAAAAAAATTTAAAAAATTGATTAATTTAGAAACAAACAACTATGAAAAGCGCCATTTAAAAAAATAGTTAAATAGTAGGTAGTACGTGGATTTTTTCGATTTGTTTAAAGTAACGCCATCAATATGTTTACATTTTTAAGCTCCTTATTAAATTTAGAGATAAAATGACATAGTCAGATTGGGCAAAAACCCTTGTTCCTGAATCTGGAGTCATTGTCACTTTTTTCAAAAATGTAAAGTACAAACGAGACCATTTAAAAGGCAATATTTGAATTTTCTAAAATTATTTAAATGTAACCCCCTGTATATTTTTATTTTTGAGTTGTTTTATTAAATTTAGAGTAAAAAAGTCTCTTAGCTGCGTTTACATTAGTAACATAACATGTTTAATAACAGTTTTATATAACATTTTTGAAATAAATTTTGTACTTTTGTAATGGTAATTTTTGAATAATTTTTGTAACATTAGCTAGTACTAAACATAAGCTAATGTAAACACAGCTTTATTCAAATACTGTCACTTTAATCTTAAAATGTAAAGGACGACAACAGTCCTGAAAAAGCAATAGGTACTTGGATTTTCTAAAATTTTTTGCATGTAACGCCATCTATATTTTTACATTTTTAAGTCCCTTATTAAATTAAGAGTAAAACTGGCATGAAGTCAACTTAATCTAAAAACCCTTGTTCTTGAATTCTAAGCCATTGCTATTTTGTGCAAAAATGTAAAATACAAACGAGACCATTTAAAGAGTAATGTTTGAATTTACTAAAACTATTTAAATGTAACTCCCTGTATATCTTCAATTTTGAGTTTTTTTATTAAATTCTGAGTAAAAAAGACTCTTATTCAGAAACTGCCACTTTAATCTTAAAATGTAAATAACGACAAGATTCCTGAAAAGCAATACTTGGATTTTCTTAAATATTTTGTATGTAACGCCATCTATATTTCTACATTTTTAAGCCACTAAATTAGTTTAGAGTAAAAATGGCTAAAGTCAGATTAATCTAAAAATCCTTGTTCCTGAATTCTGAGCTATTGACACTTTGTGCAAATATCTAAATTACAATCGAGACCATTTAAAAGGTAACGTTTTGAATTTTCTAGAATTATTTAAATGTAAACCCCTGTATATTTTTATTTGTTAGTAATTTTATTAAATTTAGAGTAACAAAGCCCTTTATTTAAAAACTACCACTTCAATCTTAAACAGTAAATAACAACAACAGCCCTGAAAAAGCAATTCTTGTATTTCTTTAAAGGTTTTACATGTAACGCCATGTGTATTTTTACATTTTGAAGTCCCTTATTAGATTTAGAGTAAAAATGGCATTAAGTCAGATTAATCTAAAAATCCTTGTTCCTGAATCCTGAGCTATTGACTCTTTGTGCAACAATCTAAATTACAAACGAGGGCATTTAAAAGGTCATGTTTCGAGTTTTCTAGAATTATTTAAATGTAACCCCCTGTATATTTTTATTTGTGAGTAATTTTATTAAATTTAGAGTAACAAAGCCCTTTATTTAAAAACTACCACTTCAATCTTGAACAGTAAATAACAACAACAGCCCTGAAAAAGCAATTCTTGTATTTCTTTAAAGGTTTTACATGTAACGCCATGTGTATTTTTACATTTTGAAGTCCCTTATTAGATTTAGAGTAAAAATGGCATTAAGTCAGATTAATCTAAAAATCCTTGTTCCTGAATCCTGAGCTATTGACTCTTTGTGCAACAATCTAAATTACAAACGAGGGCATTTAAAAGGTCATGTTTCGAGTTTTCTAGAATTATTTAAATGTAACCCCCTGTATATTTTTATTTGTGAGTAATTTTATTAAATTTAGAGTAACAAAGCCCTTTATTTAAAAACTACCACTTCAATCTTGAACAGTAAATAACAACAACAGCCCTGAAAAAGCAATTCTTGTATTTCTTTAAAGGTTTTACATGTAACGCCATGTGTATTTTTACATTTTGAAGTCCCTTATTAGATTTAGAGTAAAAATGGCATTAAGTCAGATTAATCTAAAAATCCTTGTTCCTGAATCCTGAGCTATTGACTCTTTGTGCAACAATCTAAATTACAAACGAGGGCATTTAAAAGGTCATGTTTCGAGTTTTCTAGAATTATTTAAATGTAACCCCCTGTATATTTTTATTTGTGAGTAATTTTATTAAATTTAGAGTAACAAAGCCCTTTATTTAAAAACTACCACTTCAATCTTGAACAGTAAATAACAACAACAGCCCTGAAAAAGCAATTCTTGAATTTCTTTAAAGGTTTTACATGTAACGCCATGTGTATTTTTACATTTTGAAGTCCCTTATTAGATTTAGAGTAAAAATGGCATTAAGTCAGATTAATCTAAAAATCCTTGTTCCTGAATCCTGAGCTATTGACTCTTTGTGCAACAATCTAAATTACAAACGAGGGCATTTAAAAGGTCATGTTTCGAGTTTTCTAGAATTATTTAAATGTAACCCCCTGTATATTTTTATTTGTGAGTAATTTTATTAAATTTAGAGTAACAAAGCCCTTTATTTAAAAACTACCACTTCAATCTTGAACAGTAAATAACAACAACAGCCCTGAAAAAGCAATTCTTGAATTTCTTTAAAGGTTTTACATGTAACGCCATGTGTATTTTTACATTTTGAAGTCCCTTATTAGATTTAGAGTAAAAATGGCATTAAGTCAGATTAATCTAAAAATCCTTGTTCCTGAATCCTAAGCTATTGACACTTTGTGTAAAAATCTAAATTACAATCGAGACCATTTAAAAGCTAATGTTTTGAGTTTTCTAGAATTATTTAAATGTAACCCCTTGTATATTTTTATTTATGAGTAATTTTATTAAATTTGAGTAACAAAGCCCTTTATTTAATAACTACCATCTCAATCTTGAACTGTAAATAACAACAACAGCCCTGAAAAAGCAATTCTTGTATTTTTTTTAAAGGTTTTACATGTAACGCCATGCGTATTTTTACATTTTGAAGTCCCTTATTAGATTTAGAGTAAAAATGGCATTAAGTCAGATTAATCTAAAAATCCTTGTTCGTAAATCCTGAGCTATTAACACTTTGTGCAAAAATCTAAATTACAATCGAGACCATTTAATTTAAAACCTAATGTTTTGAATTTTCTAGAATGAACCCCTTGTATATTTTTATTTGTGAGTAATTTTATTAAATTTAGAGTAACAAAGCCCTTTATTTAAAACCTATCACTTTAATCTTGAACTGTAAATGACGACAACCAGCCCTGAAAAGCAATACTTGGATTTTCTTAAATTTTTTGCAAGTATCGCCATCTATATTTTTACATTTTAAGCCGTTTATTAGATTTAGAGTAAAAATCGCATAAATTCAGATTAATCTAAAAACCCTAGTTTCTGAATTGTGAGCCATTGCCACTTTGTGCATAAATATAAATTACACACGAGACCATTTAAAAGACAATAAGTAAGTTTTCTGCGAATTTTTTAAATGTAACACCCTGTATATTTTTTTACTTTTAAATTCTTTATTAAATTTAGAGTACAAATGACATAAAGTTACATTAATTTTGAAGTCGTTGTTCTTCAGAAACTGTTATTTGAAAGTAAAAATGTAAATAAAGACCAGAGCCCTCAAAAACACTTTTATAGTACCTACCTACTTGGATTTTCTTAATTTTTTTAAATGTATCGCCATCTATATTTTTTAATTCAATTTTAAATTTTTTATTAAATTTAGCGTAAAAATGGCTTAAAGTCAGATTAATTCAGATTAATTTAAAAACCAATGATCCTGGGACATTGTCACTTTAGTGCAAAAATGTACATTACAAGACAAATTTCAAAAGCTAATGTTTGAACTTTCTATAGAATTTTTTAAATACAACCCCCTGTATATTTATACATTTAATTTAGAGTGGAAGTCACATAAAGTTACATTAATTGATTAATAAATTAATAAAAGTCACCATTCTTTAAAAGCTGTAAAGATGTAAATAACCAGGGCATTTTAGGGCATAGGGCTCCTTATGCCCTAAAAAGCAATAATTAGATTTTCTTAAATTTTTATAACGTAACGCCATCTATATTTTTACATTTTTAAAATTTTTACATATTACTTTAGCAACTTACATAAAATCAGAATTCAAATTAATGACATTATCATTTTTTAGTGCACTTTAGTGTAAAAATGTAAAATTATTGTTAGGGATCAAATTTTAAGGTATAACAGAATTTTTTTTAAATTTTGTTAATTCATGTAACCCCCTTTATATTTTTAACTTCCGTAATACATTTTTTTTTAGATATTTCAAGTCTATAATTTTAAGTAGAAGTGCCTGAAATTACATTACTATCTAAAAATCACTGATCTCAAGACACTTTAGTAGTAAAAATGCAAATTAATACAATATTTGATGACAGCCATTCAAGCAACACCTAGATGCATTTTTTTGAATTTTTTAAAGGCAACTCTTGATGTCCTTTTGGAAATTAAATTTATTTATTTTTATGATTATTTTTTTTACAATTTTAATCTAATTTTGCTAATAAAATAATCGCAGGTTTAATAAATTAAATTAAAAAAAGTAAAACATCAATTATAAAATATTTTTGTAACACTAAATTAATTCGTTTTAAAAGTAAATTTTAATTAAGCTCGTATTCGTCTTGGAAATAAAATTTGTAACTTCCAAGTTGCCTCAAGGCACTTTTGTGTTAACAAATTTAAATTATTTTATAATTGACACTTCCTAGTTTTATTTATGTTATTTAATTATTAAGTTTATGTAAATAGGAAGATTTTTAATTTTTAAAAGGCTTACTTGAATGTTTTAAAAAAAGTTACGCAAAAAACAATTTTTGCGTAAATAAAGCGAATTAATAAAATGCAGCAAGAGAGTTTTGCATAAAAGTTTAGTCATTAAAAAAAGGATTAAAATTAATTGAGGGTATTAGAAATTTTTAATATTTCAAGAGCACCCTTAAATTAATTTTACATGTGAATTGTGGCTGATTTTTCAACAAAAACAATTTTAAATGACGTCGAGGACGTCTTAAAAATTTTTGAGGATTTTAAAAATCGATTTAAAGGGTTGGAATAATTATTTAAAAATTTACAAAAATTTTCCACGAAAACTACAAAATTTTCTCTCAATTTACTTATTTTTTGTAATTTTTTTTTCTAAACAATTTTTTTTAGAAATTGTAATTTTTTAATAACTTACCCATTTTGATCTTGCATAGAAGGTTGCATCCAAGAACGTGTTGTTGATAAGGGTTCTTCTTTAAGACTAGGGCCACGTGGTTGATGATGATGATGTAAACCTGCCGCATCCTGATGATGATGCAAACCGAACATGAGTCCTGGTCCGGCGACTCTAGGTCCACCGGTTCCGGGATAAAGTTTTCGACCCCAGGCCGCAGCTACCGGATCCAGATCGGGCGCCGGTAATGATAACGCGGGCCAAGGAGATGCCGTCGGATAACCGCGTTCCGCGGGATTAGTCTCGTCGGACCGCGTCTTGGCTGCTATCTATTAGACGGATTGAAAATTAAGTTCGTTATCTTTAAAACAGTCTTCTAGAGAACGATAAAAAAATATTAAATAACCACTGCACATTTAACACGAGTCACATGGAAATTAAAATTATTTTAAATATTTTTTGTCACTCACAATATCATTGTCCCGATGGGAAGTTAGGTGACAGTTGGGTTAGAATCTCGCGAGAGACCACTTGTGCGCGAAGCCAACAAGCGGATAAACACGACTGGGACACTGATAAGCATCGAATGGTCTGCTGGCAATTTGACGGTTTGCGACCTCTCGGGGGTGGAGAGGTGGCTGTTCTGTTGCTCGCAAATATTACAGCATCGAAGCTACCGTTGAGTTGCCTCCCTAGGGTTGCTTACCGCCACACCCCCAGAGACCGCTGGCTCTAGAAAGACGCCGAGCGTCGGTCGGCATGAATAGCGTCGACCGAAGGTTGAAGGCCGCCTTTCGTGTACAACCCGGATTATTGTAACCAACCGCCGGAGACTTGAATCTTCTGCGACGTCCAATCGTAAAACAGAATTGCAGATTTGGGTACACCCCACGGTATCATAGCATTATCAGCTATTTTCTCTACGGAGTAGGGATGGGACTCGCGGGGGTTGAGCGGTTCTTGCGGGTCTACTTCTGGCGGTGCTGGTCTCTGGTGGAGATATATTTAAGTCTATTTGCAGCTACCCAACGGAAGTTGTTACACATTTTCTACCTTACGACGACTTCACGTTATTGTAGGCGCCACACCGCAACTAAATTCGCAAACAGGTGTTGGCGCCGTCGCTTATTACATTTAAACTAAAATTTACTTTTTTACATTTTAAAATAAATAAATAAACTATCAACAGCCAATTTTAAGTTTAAAAAACGTAATTTCAATTAAATTAAATTTAGTTTTTGAAAAAATAATTTTGTTCGAGTAGATAATCCATTAGTCAATTAAATGCACAAGAAGTATAATTTAAAACGAAATCAACTTAAGCAATAAAATTAAATTGTCGCAGTTTGCATGAAAGACCAATTAAACAAATTTATACGGCTAATAAAAATGGTAGTTGTTGGAAATAAGAGAGCAGCCAAGCATCTTAAGGGGGATGGAATGCAGATTAAGTCTAATGAAGAAAATTGAGCTTAACGCATCCTTAACTCGAATGCATGACGCGAGGGAGAAAGTTTTTAAGATAAATGCAAACTAAGTATATTTACTAGTCAAGATTTAAATAATATACTTACCTAGGTAAGAAATAAAATTAAAAGCAAATTAAATTTTGTTATTTCTTGATGTTTTTAAAACTTTATCTTACTCATTTTTTGAATTTAAAAAGCTACTTACGTTACTTACAGAGTGTCACGTAAGTGACAAGAAATATTAAAAAATGTTATTCTATTACTAACTCGTAATGGCTTAAAATTTAACCCCCCCCCCTCCAATTAATATTTGATTTAGGTACCTATAGGAAATTAAGGTATTTATTTTCTTGTAATACTGATAAACATTGTAAAAACACGTTCTTAGTTAAAAATAAAATTTTCTCTTAAACCGTTAATCTGACTAAAAAATGTTTTGAATAAAATTTGTTAGAAATGAAATTATCTATAAAAAAGCTAGAGTAAATTTTTTGATGAATTTTGAATTCCTAAAAGTTAAACCCCTTTAAAATTGAATAAAGTTTTGCATGGATGCTTTTGTTTAATTTAAAAGAAAAATCAGTTTCAAGGTAGTAAATTAATATACACAGACAGACAGACAGGCACACGGTTTTCTCACTAAAGAACCGAAATTTTTTTTTTGATATTTTGAATCAGAGGAATTCAAAACATCGAAAAATGCAATAGCAAAAAAAATTTTTTCTCGATTATAGAAACTTTTTTCTTAAAAAGGCAAAAAGTTAATACAACATTAATCTTATCTAAGGTTTTTCATTTTGCTGTTTGTGGAATAAATGTAAATTATTTCGAAAGTGGGGGTAGGGGTGCTTTAGAAAAAGTTGATGAAACAGAACTTTGAGCTTCTTCAATAATATTGTGTTTAAAAGTAGAGGTAGTACGTTATCTCGTGAACGATGAGTGACACCATCGCAGTAGTCGACAATGTGAACAACTTGCTTATTACTAACAAATCTAAAAAAATTTTTAATGTCCCGTCATTTATATAAATTAGTCGATGTGTTTATCTTTTAAAATTTCACTACAATAACCCTCTCCCTTCTAAATAGCTCCGTCTTCGCGTAGCTTTTTTCAAGAGCATCGTTCACGAGATAACGTACTACCTCTACCTTTTTTCTAGTAAAGAAATTTTTAAATATGACGGTTCGGTTGTATGCCAACATTCTCTCGTTCTTCGTCGATTATTGTTAAGGTTGATTTTTGACTAATTTGAGGTACACCTAATTTAAGAAGCATATGCACGCTATATTATTAAAATTATTTTTTCAAGAGCTTGGATATTTTTTTTAAGTGTTGTACCCTATACAAAACAATAGAACCGGGCTTGTCAGAAGGCAAAAGAGTGCTCCCGGTTATTTTAAAAGCGGTTATTTTAAAGAACGTCCGAAAACCTGTATTTTCTTTGATTGGTGAAAATGTGTTAAGACTCTACATCCACAGTTGTAAAAGCCAAGTTAGAGTATTATACGTAAGGACCGTTTTTCATAGATTAAATGTCGTAGGTACTAAATTTAGAGTACTGAATCGACACAAGGTACAAAAGCACAGGAATCTAAGCTTTAACGCCGAAAGTCAAAATTTCTCTGCACGACGTTAAAGCTTAGATTCCCGTGATTTTGCTCCTTGAGTCGATTCAGTACTCAAAATTTAGTACCTATGACATTTAGTTCATGTTAAACGGCCCTAAGATCTTGTTTTGAAGAAATAAATTGTCTTTTAAGGTGGCGCCATACACATGATGTCTAATAAATAAAGCTTATACTCTAAGTATAAGCTATAGCCGAAACTATCACTTGGCATCCATACGTACAGGCTTTCACTCCGTCCATGCCTGTGCAGACGAATTTGAAAGCACTAATACTTGAAGTTGGACAGGCCAAGGTCCAGGTTGTCCAGACGTTCTGGTTTGACAGTGCAGTGTGCAAGTCGGCCTGCACAGGTCAACATCGGAGTACAAGTCTGTGTGTGTATCGCGCCGCCTTTACAGTCGGAAATCGAACCTATCACTCACGTATCTAAAGGTCGCTACAGATGCTACAAAGACTTTTACTAATGCAAGCCTGTGCAGACTGCAGATACTGGGTCTGCACATGAAAAGCGGAGCGTCTGTAGATCGTTTAGTAGGTCTGTTCAGTATCTAGTGCAGTCCTGTCGACGCCGTGCCGTAGTAAAAGCTTGTACGATTGAAGGTAAAGTGATACTTCTCATTTGCCTCATGCCCAGTTTTGGCTCGCACAGGTTTGCGATAGTAAAAGCCTGAGCTTTTGTAGTTGAATTAAAGGCAAGGGCTGAATCTTCTCAACCTCACACTATTGTACTAAATAACCGGCCCTGACTTTCTGTCAAATTGAAGAAATTGTACTAACCTAGCAGGACCAGACTGTGAATTATTAGTCTTGTATCCGCCCGCTTGCAAAATTGCATAAGACTAATACTTGAAGTTAATCATCATTCCTAACCTAAACCAAATTCACCTAACTTTCAACATTTTGGAGACAATAGTCGGGTAGAGTTTAGAACCTTGAGAGCGCAAGAATATCATTGGCCACTCCATTACCGCCTTTGAATTTGATTTTTTTCTGATCTTTGTGTTCCGTCTTTTAGTCATTTTACTGAAGATGATGGTGATGGTTTCAGTAAACTTGTTCTATACGTCCTCGGCTCGCTCGGAGTACTTCGTGTCTAGGGTTTCTGGCTTCAGTTTGCTGCTCCCACCGCAGTTGCTCCTTAGTTTCCATGTTTTTGTAGATAAGCTCTGCTACGATTCTCCAGACTTCCTCGTCTCGGAGCATGATGTTGACGAGATTGGCGGAAGTCAGTGTCTAACCTAACATAACCTAACTTAATACAACCTAACCTAACATGTTAGCTATAGTACACGTTACGTGACTTTTTAGTACAAATAGATAATAATAAAAGATTGAAAAAATCAAAAATACGAGAAACTTGCATAGAGGTCTGGTCACACTGCCAGGAACAACAAAAATTAAATAAAGAGAAATATTGGAAGTATTGAACCTTAATAAATTTCGTGGCTATAAAATTGAATTCTTCGGGAATTCTTCGGGAAGTCCACGCAGGTGTATTAGGAGATGTCCGGTGATTTTATAAATTTATATGGGAAAATTGATACAGAAGTGTTTGAAACAACCATAGAGCATCTAATGGATTATAAACTGGAAAACTCGACAGACACTTTCAGCAAGAGGGAGCGCTTCCTCACTATACACGTGGGTACTTCCAGTTTCCATTTCCAGTACTTATAGGTCAAATCAAAGAATCGACAAAATAGGGCCAATTGACTGGCATCCTAGAATGTCAAACTCAACTTAAGTAAACTTTTTTCTATGAGAGTGAATAAAAAAACATAATGTTGCTGTTGACCACTTGAAGTTCTTTAACATTTTCACAGTAATAATTTTTTATTTGATTCTTGATAGTCGAGGCACCTAACAACTAATCATTTAGTGACCTCAACTTTCAGCGAACTACTGAGCTTTACTCAGGGCCCAGTCCAATCCGGGTCTGATTTTCAAATCACCACAAGTCCACAGCGCTGCAGTAAGGTTGATCATCGTAAAAGAAGAAAATAAAAAATTTTGAGTTTATTTTAAAAATTAGATTTTTGTGAAGATTATGTGCATATTTTAATCTTCAATTCCATAAGGGTAGTGTCGAGTTTAAATTACGCAATTCTTTTATTTAAGTGTCAAATTGTATAACGTTTGTTACTCACCCTTCTCAGCTTTAAGACTACCACCTTTCCTAAGGTATGAAGTTAAAAAGTGTTTAAAAATGCCAACAATTAGCCTTATTATTCAGTAGCCCTCGTATAATGAATATAAATTTGAAAATTATCCCCTAAACACGTCAAGCTTATAAGTAAAATATTTAAATTATCAAAGTTTTTACACTTTCACATTTTTCTTATTACCAACACAAAATAATTAGTTATTTTTCATTCAAATGTTGTTGAATTAATTTTTCATTAAAATCTTCTCGAGTGTATTAAATTTACCCCTAAATTAAGTTAATGCTCGGGATTAAGTAAGAAAATGTTAGGTCAAAAAATAAGTTTGATTTAAACTTTTAAGCTATAAGAGGGAGTTCCTTAAGTGGTTTTAAAAATAGTTTGACTCATCTTTAATATCTTTTTGGTGTGCATTCTCAAAATTTACCGTTAGAAATTCACTTATAGAGATGAAGTAGCTATTTTGAAGAATTTTTGTTAGTACAAAAGGTATAATGTTAAGGAAATGAATACCGTTGGGAGTAACGCCCCCAAATATTAACAATACCAGTAGATAATTGACAAATGATAAATTTACTACATGTAAAAGTGTCAGATAATCTCCTTACAAATTTTACTTATGTTTTCAATTTTGAGAAATACGTAAAATATGCATGAAAGCGTACCTCTTCCATGAAGTAAGATAATGCTATAAATCAATTTTTCAATACAACCTTACGTTCAAACCGTGTGAAAATATGTTTTCTAACAACGTGATATATTTCAAAAATGAGAAGGAAGAAGACCAAAATTATTATTTTGTTTAACTCATACATCATTAAAATTAAAATGATTTAAAAGGTATCGTTTTACTTCACACAAACCCATAAATTTTCAGCAAAAATAAAAAACATTGAATACGTCGGTACGACGGTATGTTAATTCAAATAAAATGATTCTTGTGGTGTGGCGGTTACGAAAATCTTTCACAATAAAAATTGTCACCTACACAGAAAATGCATTTTAAAATCACAAGTAATGTCTGTGTCCGCTTTGAATAAAAAGTTATCACTCAAGTTGATTAGAGATGATGTATAAAAAGGAATAAATAATCCATATTTAGATGAAGCGGTCGTTAGAGAATCCCAAGGGTACTCTGTGCGGATCTTCCGAGTGGATAAATATCCGGCACAAACTCGCAAAATTGTGATCAATGATATAACAATATATTTATAAACTCAGAATAACTCGCCCTTAATTTAGAGAAAAAAAAATTTTTGTATAAAAGTGTAAAAAAACTAAAAAGAAATTTTTTTCTTGATTTACGACGTTAAACTATAAAAGGGGATTATTTTTTATAAAGGGGATAAAATAAAGTTCTTTTAAAATATAATTTTATGTATGAAGATCTTTGTAAAATAGTTTCTCAAGTAAGAAAGTGAATATTATGGTGATGGATTGTGCAAGTAGGCCAGGGAGTTACGAAAAGCTCAACAGGATCTTGCACTCGACCAGCTGATTATCCTGCCATCTAGTTGTCTTTTTGATATAGAATGACGTTCACTATCTTCATGAAATACAAAGTATTACAACACTAGAAGCTTTTTTTACTAAAATAAGGTCAACCAAAAATTTAAAAAACTTGTATAAAAATTTGAAAATAATGTATTTGACTTCTTCTGTTCATGAAAATTAATTGTTACAAAATGTCAAATACTTTATAAACTAAAAGGTTTTATAGTTTTATTAGGTACCTACTGTTATACTAGAGAAATCTTCTCTATAACTTCGCATAATGCATGTAGATATCCATTCTCGTTCAATTAAAAAATTGTAATTATACCCTCAAATCCAACAAAAGTATTGCTTATTACGATAAATCTGAAATTCGAGAAAAATGTAGCTACAAGCCGTGCATCCAAAAAATATAATCTAATCTCTAATTGTCCCTTGAGTGTCAAGAACTGTAAAAATTAATAAAAAATTGGAAAATTCAAAAACTCTTTGCTCTTACTACTACAGCCCTCTGTATCTATAATAAAGTAATCTCCACTAAAACGTAAAATAAAACGTATAAACTTAAATAATTTTGGTATAAATTTAAAACAATTTTAGAAAATTTAAAAGTCCTTTTCTTTTTAATAATTATTGGTGAAATGAAAAATCTTAAATTGAGGGAAAATGTATCCAGTGTGTGTCTCCATACAGTCCTATATTCACAATCATCCCTTTACTACAACCCCCGTTTTATTCTACAAGTAGAATAAAACGTACAAACTAAAAAAATTATGGAAACTTTAAAAATTCTTTTCTATTTAATTGTTGAAATGAAAAATCTGAAATTGGGGGAAAATGTACCCAGTACATATTTCTATACAGCCCTATATCAAAAATAATGTATTCTTTACTCATCCCTTTACTACTACTCCCTAAGTAGAAGGAAACGTGTAAATTTAAAACAATTTTGGAAAATTAAAAGAAAAAAATTCCTTTCTATTTAATTGTTGAAATTAAAAATCTAAAATTGGGGGAAAATGTACCCAGAACGTATTTCCATACAGCCCTATATCAAAAATAATGTATTCTCTACTCATCCCTTTACTACTACTTCCTAAGTAGAAGAAAACGTGTAAATTTAAAACAATTTTGGTAAATTAAAAGAAAAAAATTCCTTTCTATTTAATTGTTGAAATGAAAAAACTGAAATTGGGGGAAAATGTACCCAGTACATATTTCTATACAGCTCTATATCAAAAATAATGTATTATCTACTCATCCCTTTACTACTACCTCCTAAGTAGAAGGAAACGTCTATATTTAAAAAATTTTTGGAAAATTAAAAAAAATTTTTATTTAACTGGTGAAATGAAAAATCTTAAATTGAGGAAAAATGCATCCAGAGTATGTCTCCATACAGTCCTATATTCAAAATAGTGTAAAGCTAAACTACTACTTCTTCTACTACTACTACTTCCTAAGTAGAAGTAGAAGAAAACGTGTAAATTTAAAACAATTTTGGTAAATTAAAAGAAAAAAATTCCTTTTCTTTTTAATAATTATTGGTGAAATGAAAAATCTTAAATTGAGGAAAAACGCATCCAGAGTATGTCTCCATACAGTCCTATATTCAAAATAGTGTAAAAACTACGCATCCCTTTACTACAACCCCCTAAGTAAAATAAAAAGTACAAAATAAAAAATTATTGGAAAATTCTTTTTTATTTAATAAGTGAAATGAAGTCTGAAATTAAGCGAAAATGTACCCACTGCATGTTTCTATACAGTCCTATTATCCAAAATAATGTAATCTCTACTCATCCGTTCACTACTACCTCCTAAGTAGAAGGAAACGTATAAATTTCAAACAATTTAGAAAAATTTAAAAATTAATTTATACAGTGTGTCGCGTTTAAGATGAAGACACCCCCATATTTTCGCTATTTGAAGAAATACTGATTTGAATTTTTGCATAGTCATACAGGTTGATGGTTCACATGTTTTAATGTATTCAACTTAAATGTAAACTTTAAACCCAGCCTACTAAGACTTCGCAAACAGAGCCAGTTTTCAATATTTTGCTTCGCGTTCGACCATCTTATCATTCTTACCTTTTTTATTGTTTTAAATTTAACTTTTAAATTGGATAAAAAATTGTATCACAAAAACCGTATTAATGAATGGAATGGTAACATTTTTATTCCGCAGAGAGGTCGGAATGCCAAAAAGTTTTTCTTAGAAGTTCACGAACTTCAGAATTTGGAATGGCAGTAATCAAAAAATTTTCTCAACAAAACTTGCTTGGTTTTTAAAGATCTTTTCATTGATACCACTTTCGACCTATCTTGCCATTTAAAATTCTGGAGTTCTTCACATTTTGAGACAATATCTTCGGCATTTCATTCTTTATTACGACTTTTGTAATCAAAATTTTTGACTCAACTCTCTACGACTAATCGTTTTTGGGAAAAACGCCTGATACGGGTGCTCTGATTCACCCTGTATATTATCAGAATCAAAATCTTGATTTTATGGATAAAATAAGCTTTTAAATGATATCGACACAGGGTGACCCAAAATATCTTAAATCTTAGGGTTATTTTGTTCACCTACAAACGATCTGGTGGTCTGGTCTGCACTTTACTTTCTGTAAAGTGCAGATAAATTGAGGTGACTAAGAGACTTTAAATCTTCTACGGATTTTTGTCAAAACTGAGGGTAAAATTCTGAAATTAAATTTTCTAATTCTATAACTATACCTCATAGAAGGAAGTTGTTATCAATTTCTAAGACGAGCATCGAGCATAGAGTACGAAAGTGATGTCGAGGTGTGCTTCTAGTGAAGTGGCTTTTCAACATGTTATCAAATAAAACTGACACTGGTTCAGAAATATAGAGGCAAATAATAATTGGTATGCTCTTGACCCCTGCTCAGTCATTTTGAATAAAAAATGAATTAATATCTAATCGGAAATCTTTCAAAGAATTCCCAAAGATAAATTAAAGATAATGATATAAAAATAATTATGTTTTCAGATAAGTGATTAGTATATACTGTCAAATGTTTGGTAACAAAATTTTAGAAAGTGTAAAATTTGCAGCTTGAAGGTCACGATGGATTTTATCTCAATTATTTTAACAATAACAACCCTCGTAATTGGCATAAGAATGTATTATAAATGGGCGTTTAATTATTGGAAAAATAAAGGCGTTCCGATCGAAACACCTACCATACCATTTGGAACAATGAAAACGAGTATACTCCAAACTGAAAATTTTGGAGAACAACTTCAAAACAGTTACCATTTTGCTAAAACATCTGGTTACAAACACTTAGGTCTTTATTCATTTTGGAAACCAATGTACATGCCAGTTGATGTACAAATAATAAAGAACATATTGGGCAAAGATTTCAACTACTTCATGAATAGAGGAGTTTATTATAACGAAAAACACGATCCAATAGGTGCACATTTATTCGCAATCGAAGGAACCAAGTGGAAAAATCTCAGAGCTAAACTAACACCGACATTTACATCTGGAAAAATGAAGATGATGTTTCCAACTTTGGTCCAGTGCGCCGAAAATTTAAGTCACGCTGTGAACGATTTGAGTTTAATTGACGATAAATTGGAAATGGGAGATATTTTAGGTCGTTATACGACGGATGTAATCGGTTCTTGTGCTTTTGGACTCGAATGTGATTCTTTCAAAAATCCAAATTCTGATTTTATAAAATATGGTAAGAAAGCCTTTCAAACAACGCTAAGCGAATCTATTCAGACATTTTTGGCCTTGGGCAATGATGATGTTGCACGATATTTTGGAGTTAGATCTGTGCCTAAAGATGTTGGAGATTTTTTTATGAATGTTACCAAAGAAACTGTTGCTTATCGTGAGAAAAATAATGTAAAACGTAACGACTTTTTGCATTTGCTCATTGAACTCAAAAATGATAGTAGCGATTGTGGAGGCGCTAGTAAAGTTATGAAAGGTTTAACAATTGAAGAAATAGCTGCCCAATTGTTTTTATTTTTTATTGCCGGATACGAAACTTCTTCCACAACTATGACTTTTTGTATTTACGAATTATCATCGAATATTGAGATTCAAGAAAAAGTGAGAGAAGAAATATATGCAGTGCTTGAGAATCACGATGATGGAATTACGTACGAAGCTATAGCTAACTTGAAATATTTAGAACAAGTCATAGATGGTAATTTTAGTGGAAATTTATTTGCTTTTTGTTAAATTTTTGTTTGTAGAAACTTTGAGAAAATATCCTCCACTGCCAATATTAGCTCGTGACTGCGCAGCTGATTACACAATTTCAGAAACTAATACCGTTATTGAAAAAGATATGACAGTTTTCATTCCAATTTTAGGTTTACATTACGACTCTGATTATTTTCCAGAACCTGAAAAATTCGATCCTGAACGTTTCAGTGAAGAAAACAGGTCTAAAATTAAACCTTTTACTTATCTACCTTTTGGAGATGGACCAAGAAATTGTATCGGTAAATTTTTATAATTTTTCAGTTTTTGTGTGACAAATTATTTTATTTCTTGTTATAGGTTTGCGATTTGGAAAAATGCAAGTTAAAGTTGGCCTGGCTATTTTGCTTAAAAATTTTAAATTTGTGATTAATGAGAAAACTGAAGAACCCTTAAAATACGATCCAGCAAACATTACTCTTTCAGTTTTGAATGGTATATGGGTCAATGTATCAAAAGTTTAAATGGAAATGAGTTGTACTAAAAAATAATTTTTTTTATTTTACGTTGGTAAAGTGTGCTTTTACATTATTTGTAATATAAAATGTTATATAACAGCTTTGAAATAATTTTAACTTTTGTAATGGTAATTTGTGAAAGAATTGTTATAACAATAGGGGAGAGTGGGGTATAATGATCCCTCTAAGAAAGAATGCCTCATAGAGGAACTAAAGTAGTTTAAGACCTTTAAGACGTTTAAGTAGTTACTAAAGACCTTTTGGCAAGGTCATTTGTGTCATGAATAATAGTGCCTACCTACCTATTTATGATCGAGTTTCATAATTATAAGCATAACAACATTTTAGGTAAGTCTTATTAGTAAAGTTATGTTTTTACGCATTTAATAAATATTATAAAACAATTCCCCTAGAAGTGGGGTAAAATGATCCTTGGATCATTATGGACTACGAACAGGGGATCGTTATTTTTTTTATTGTAATATAGCATTGCTCTCGTAATTTATGATTCCGCCATCATTTTGTCGTTATACAGGGGCAGCTCAGACGCTGATTTGGTGGCACTAAATTTAACAACACAACAACAGGATTGATGTAAGCTCGCCAGCAGCCAGTGGAGAAGGCGTGGGAATAAGATAAAATATAAGGGCGCCACACAGGTTAGCTCACACCAATCACACACTCTCTACGAACTATGAAAATAGACACAAATACAAAAAAATTAAATTGAATAACCTATATTAACATAAGCCGTAATTCAATTTTACGATTTACACAAAATCATACGTAGAAGTTAAATACGAACGACTTCTACAACAATAATAATTAATAATCCACAAGAATCATCAAAGTGTAAATAATCGCATAAGTACATATAATTCTTTTTTTTTTAAAAGCAAGCGATATTGCATAAACCAAGTCTACTGAAACAAGAAAACGTACGCAAGGGTCGTTGATTGTACAGTCCCGGCTTCCGTAGTATAAAAATCTAAAAATAAAATTAATTAACGCGAATTAGCGTCCAAAAACGCAATATCGATGCTTAACAAAATAAAAAAACCTACACTCGAATTTTTAAAAGACTACCGACACGTGACTTTTAAAATATTGAATAATTAATTAATTTAATTATAAATTTTCTAAATAAATATTTAATAATAATTAGCAATAAATGTATTAACTAATTTAACTAATTAAACTCACGAAATCAGTCGTTTTCATCTTTATTTATACATATAAAGGTGGTCACGTGTCGGTAGTCTTTTAAAAATTCGAGTATACATAAAAATATGACCTATGATCAATAAATTTATAACAATTATTTATACAACAATAAATTACTGAATTAAATTTTACGCACAGATGCAATGCTACTTTAGTTACGTAAAAATTATGTTCGTAAATTTAAAAAAAAACAAAATTAATTAAACGTTGATTAAAATTATTCTTTGTGAATTATTTGAAAAATGGCGACAAGGTTAACGACGTTGTTAATTCAACATTTTTAAATTGAAAAATCCCAAATAATCAAACATTAAAAACACTTCCGTAACAATTTCCACTTATCTGTACGCTAATAGGCTGGATAAACTCTTGCATCTGTTTCTCAGCTTCCAATAAAAAACGAGGATGATAAATTCAGTAACAAATAAAAATACATAAAACAACCAACAGAGGGGTCTAGGAGTAACAACACAACAATTAATTAGAAAAATAGATTAGAGTGAAAAATTTGGGTACAATTTCTCGGGCCCTACACTCTGGAGGCTCAAAAAATAAAAAACTTTTTTTTTTAATATTTTTGGCTAAAAAATGAAAAAGCGTTTTATTACAATTATTTTAGGACCCTGCTATTAAATTTATCAATTAGATGAAAAACTTAAATAGTTTTCCTACACTGTAAAAAGTGCATCTGCAAGACTCGTTAAATTTTATTATTTTGTGTAGAGATTGTAAATAATTGTTTTATTTATTCTTATAAAATTATTATTGAAGCTTTAAGTATTCTAACGTCACCATAAAATTCTTAAAAAGATTCATAGTTTTATCATTTATAATTATACTAATTGGGGTCTCGCGGATTCCAATGGTAGTTCTTTGTCGTTTCAAATCGTAGTTTTTCTAGGGTTAAGATGATAACAACGTATTTATTGAGTTTAATTCTTTAATTTAGTTGTTAGATTTATTGTTAATTATTATTTAATATTTATTTAGAAAATTTATTATTCAATTAATAGTTTAATGAGTACTTTATTCTAAAAGTCACGTGTCGGTAAAGAAAAAGATATTCAATAGTATCTTATTTTACTAGAATCTGTTGTGGCGTAAATACCAATAAATAATTGACGACTCGGAAAAATGCACACTCTATTTAATGCAAATAAGATTTAAACTGGTTTAAAATACACCTACGAGTAGAAACAAATAGTAAAATAATGTCACAACCTTGACTTCTGCCTAATCATTGAATATTTATCAAATTATTACGATTAATATAAAAATTATCTATTTTTATTACATAATCGACAATCTTTTAAATAAGTCGCCCACTATTTTAAGTATTTTCAGTTAAGTGGTGTGGTAGTACCTGCTACCAAATTTTTAAGTAAAAGAGTGTACCTACCCGGCTAAAGGTGGCTACTGGCCAAGTACAAACACTGTTAGCGGGTTAGTGTGGAAACTAATTACATAATATACAGGGTGTATTTTAATTACCTGTAAAAAATTCACAAACATCAACAATCGAAAAGTGATTTGTGAGTAAACTGCTTAACAAAGAGGTGAGTTAGACTCAATCGGTCTATTTTGGTTCCAGGAATATGTGGTAACTTTTTGGACACCCTGTATAAACTGTATCCAAAGATTGGGCCCATTCACGAAAGGGCAGCGTCTGAGATGCTGACATGAGGAACAAACTACATAACACAGTAGGTAAATAATTAAGTATCTCAGCCGCTGGCCTTCCTTGAATAGGCCAAATCTTTCGGAAAATCATACACATCGTAACATGTTTGTGTCAACTTTTAAAATAGAGTACTGAACTGGAAATTAGAATATTATCCAACTATTTTGAACATTCTATTGATAGCCAGTTATTAAAATAACCAGAGTTTGGTTAATTTATATATAGGTACTACCTACTTGACATAAACAAATTTGAACTTGAGGAGTATCATTAATATAAAAATTACGACTTTCAAGGTCACGATGGATTTTTTTTCTATCGTTTTAACATTAGCAACGTTGCTAATTGCCATAAGAACGTATTACAAATGGGCGTTTAATTATTGGAAAAATAGAGGCGTTCCAAGCGAAGCACCCACCATACCATTTGGAACAATGAAAGAAAGTATACTCCAAACTGATTGTGTTGGAGTACAACTGCAAAAAAGTTACAACCAAGCTAAAAAGTCCGGTTACAAACACTTAGGTCTTTATTCGTTTTGGAAACCAATGTACATGCCAGTTGATGTACAAATAATAAAGAACATATTGGGCAAAGATTTCAACTACTTCATGAATAGAGGAGTTTATTATAACGAAAAACACGATCCAATAGGTGCACATTTATTCGCAATCGATGGAACCAAATGGAAAAATCTCAGAGTTAAACTAACACCAACGTTTACATCTGGAAAAATGAAGATGATGTTTCCAACTTTGGTTCAGTGCGCCGAAAATTTAAGTCACGCTGTGAACGATTTGAGTTTAATTGACGATAAATTTGAAGTGGGAGATATTTTAGGTCGTTATACGACTGATGTAATCGGTTCTTGTGCTTTTGGACTCGAATGTGATTCTTTCAAAAATCCAAATTCGGATTTTAGAAAATATGCAAAAAAAGCTTTTAAATCAACTCTATGGCAATCAATTAAAGCATTTTTGGTTTTTGGTAATGAAAATTTAGCACGATTTTTTGGAATTAAATCTGTTGATAAAGAGACGGGAGATTTTTTTATGAATGTTACCAAAGAAGCTGTAGCTTATCGGGAGAAAAATAATGTAAAACGCAACGACTTTTTGCATTTGCTCATTGAGCTCAAAAAGGATAGTAACGACGCTAATAAAGTTATGAAAGGCTTAACAAATGAAGAAATAGCTGCTCAATTGTTTTTATTTTTTGCTGCAGGATTCGAAACTTCTAGCACAACTTTAACTTTTTGTATTTACGAACTATCAACGAATATCGAAATTCAAGAAAAAGTGAGGGAAGAGATTAATTCAGTGCTTGAAAGCCATAACGATGAAATCACGTACGAAGCTATTGCTAGTATGAAATATTTAGAACAAGTGATAGATGGTAATTTTAATAGAAATTTTGATGCTTTGTATTAAAATCTTTTTTGTAGAAACGTTAAGAAAATATCCTCCACTTCCAGTATTACTTCGTAACTGTGTAGTCGATTACAAAGTTTTAGAAACTAACACCGTCGTTGAAAAAAATGTTCCAGTTTTCATTCCAGTTTTAGCTTTACATTACGACTCAGATTATTTTCCAGAACCTGAAAAATTCGATCCTGAACGTTTTAATGAAGAAAACAAGCCTAAAATTAAACCTTTTACATATTTACCTTTTGGGGATGGACCAAGAAATTGTATCGGTAAATATTTCTTTTTTTTTTTTTTTCTAAAAATTATTTAATCTCTTGTTATAGGTTTGCGATTTGGAAAAATGCAAGTTCAAGTTGGTTTGGCTATTTTGCTTAAAAATTTTAAATTTGTGATTAATGAGAAAACTGAAAGACCTTTTAAATTTGATCCAGCAAACCTTACCCTTTCAGTTTTGAATGGTATATGGGTTAATGTAGCAAAAGTTTAAATAATGTAATCAAGTTTTACTAAAAACTGAATTTTACTTTGTAATTAATTGAGTAGGGGAAGGTGGGGCAATTTGTTACGTGGGGCATATTACATCGTACATAGCCTTTTCATTATCTTCTTCAGAAAGTTTATATAGCCCTATCTAAAGAGGAATTATGAAAGAGCCTAAAACAACTGTTTAAAAAATTATAGAAGAAAATGTAATTTTTTGAGTGTTGTGTAATTATTAGTAATTTTGTTATATCTGCGAACCGGAAGGTTCTTCAATTTTTATTATAAATACTGCATCATATACTTACACTGGACCCTCTTTTGTACTATTTATTTTATATTGCAATAATTATGAACCTTATCATAAAAATTGAACTTGAAGTTTAGTTACGCTTGTATAGGATACATTGTTACGTGTTTTGTAAATGTGGTAGAAATCATGATTTCTATATGTGTATAAATTGTAATTCGGATGATGGGTAATTCGATACCCCTCCACCCATAATTTTAAATTTTAATGTTTAATATGTATTAAGTTTTTTTTATATTCGATTTAATCAATATACATTTAGGTTTTGAAATTAATTTCTATAATCTTTTTTAAACATATTTTTAATCAGTGGCATAAATAAGAGTTTGGGGGCCCTCCCGCTAAATCCAGAGTAAGACCTTTACCCATTCCCGTTAATAATCATTTTGATTAACCACAATTCGATTTTGTAACGAAATTTCATACTAAACGATGTTTTGGGGACCCCTTCTATCCTGGGTCCCTCAACGGGGGACTTTATTTACCCCATTGAATTTAGGGTTCATTTGTGACTATTTCTAAAGCTTTTACAACAGACCGACTGTTAGTTGCTTATTTACCTACATCTTTTTTAAATTCTCAAATACATAATTACAAAAACAGACATTTTTAAAGCCCTGTAGTACAGCTTCTTTTTCTAAGCCAATTGAAACCTTGGATATCTAACGTCAGACGCTAAAACATGGGCCAAGTTTATCATCTATTGGTTTAAAAGAAAGAAACTGGATTCTAGAAGCTGTGATGAAAGGCTAGTTTTATGGTACAAACTACAGAATTTTTCGGGGAGTCCGCAACGCGGACTCTGTGGGCCTGTTATTTACGCCACTGCAAACAATGTTATTTAATGTGCAATAACTCGCCTCATACTCTGTAACAACACGCCCACCTGTTACACCTTGTTACATTGTAATTAAATTATAAGTTTAAAGTTTGATTATTGGTGTCATCAATTTTTTCATTTCGATCAAACTTTTTGAGAAAATCGGGCAGATGTAAAAATTGGATCAAATTGCCTCACCTTACCCTAGTGACAGAATTAAATTCTGTTGGAACTCAATCTGTAGACATGTCTACAGATTGTATTCCAACTACAGACTTACAGTATGCTTAAAGACTCCTCTTCACACACAGGCTTGCCTTCCGGTTTGCCTGTGCAGTTGGCCTGCACCGACCAAATCGACGGCCTGCACAGGCCAAACCGGAGCATTGTAGACATAGCGTTCAGGCGGCCTGCACAGTCCAAACCGGAGCATTCGGGTGGCCTGTACTGAATGTGTGGCCCCACCTGAATGCTGTCCACACGCTCCGGTTTGACATGTGCAGGCCGCCTGAACGCTATGTCTACATGCTCCGGTTTAGCCTGTGAAGGCCGCCTGAGCTGTGTCCACACGCTCCGGTTTGGTCTGTGCAGGCAGCCTGCACAGGCAAGCCTGTGGGTGAAGACGAGCCTTTAGGGTGGCCCTTATTTTAGGTGTTGCCGAATTTTAACCGCCTCCTCCTAAAAAGTTTCGAAATAAATAGAAAAAATCATGTAAAATATTTTCGACCTGTAACTTAATTATTTAAAGAAATTAATTTAGAGGTTAGAAAAATTTTTATAGTAAGAGGTACCCTTAGACTACAAATTTATGAACTCAAACTAATTTTACGTGCACTTAGAATTTTTCAAAAAATTCAAAGCCACAGTCTTTAAAGTTTCCCATTTATTTAACCTCTAAACCTTAAAATTTCGAGCTGAAATTTTAGACGGTTATTTTCTATTCATTTCGAAACTCTTTAGAGGAAGGGGATGGTTTAAATTCGACAACGTCTAAAGTAAAAACCACCCTAGATGCATACTGTAAGGCTGTAAGACTCTAGTTTTTTTTGTAAGGCTGACTTTTTCAAAATACCTCTGGGATAAGTAAAGACGAGGGCTCACATCCCGGGTCGTTAGTCAAGAAATTTAGTATCCGAGTACGAACGATTTTCCATAATGCTGTAGCTAAAAATCTCGATGTAATCTATTCTTCATTTGATAATTGACACGACTATCTACATTTGTGGATTTATAGCTCTTTGGCTTCCTGAAAATTTTTTTCTAAAGCATATTATTTTAAAACTACAGTCGAAAAACTAAATCGGCAATTTTGAGTTTATTTTTCGTTATCTCGGTAATCGTTTTGAATTTTGAAATTTTGAAAAAATCATCTAGTGAACCGATTGGAGGTACTTAGAATGTCACAATTAATGCCTAATTTAGGTTTCTTTGCTCAACAACAAGTTTTTTAATAACATCGATGATGTATAATGTTTTTATAACAACATCATCAGAAAGACAACTTTTAAGAATTATCTGCTTTCTTAGGGCGAGTTTCTGGTACGTTATAGTTCCATAACATTCCATAATTTAACTTTATGATGGGCCAAAACATTGTTTAAAAAACAGTTTTTCGACTTTTAGTAGATATCTATTGGTGAAGCCGTGAAGCGATAACTATCTTTCGAGAAACTGGGAATAATTTCCAGTTTAAATTTAAACATTTAAATAGTCAATAAGGACAATAAAACAGTTTTCTAGAAAAATACTACAAATTTCATTTTTTAAATTAAACTCCCAAGCAGTTAACACAATTTCAAACTTTAATATTTTAGTAATAAAATAAAATAAGTACAGCAGAGATTACAACTACACTGCTCATTAATAAATAAGCGATACGGGTTCAAATTCACACAGTACTCAAAATAAATTGTTACGGTTTGTAGTTTGCACCTAATATTTAATTTTAACCTGCATTTCCCCTTATAGTTTGTTCTACTGTACACAAATAATTAATATTCTTCGCATAGTTGACGTTTAATGGTTAATTCAAGCTTCAGCGGTCATTTGAATGAAATTCGAGTTTTCATAAATCCAACAAACTAATAAGGGCATTTTCTGAAGCGAATGATAAATTTTATGTTGTACGTAGGTAATTAAGTATAAAGTGATCATATTAAACGTTTGTTTAATAAGAAATAGCGAGAAACTTAATTAGTCCTTAATATAAACACATTATGAGAAATGCGAGTGTTATTGCTTTTGTTATTGTCACTACAGATACGGTAAGAACGAGCTTATGGGCAAGCACAAACATAATATAACAATTTGTCGGATAGAGTACACACATAATACCAGTTCAAATAGGAGCGGCGCGACTTTTAGGGCTGGCAATATCCTTCCGCGGGAAGCAATTTGTTTTCATTCCCGACGGTAGTAACGCAATCAGGCCTTGCCGACATCATCTAGCGACCAACAAACATGTGCCGCGGGAATTACAGATAGTGGTAAATGGTTATTGCAGTCACCGCGAGTTTCATATATGTATTGACTTTCGGCATAATGCGTTTGTATATTGGCAGTTTAAAGGTAATGGGCTCGTGATCAAATCGCAACTGCCAAGTCGCTTCCATATGCGGATCGTGCGGAATGCGATAAAAACACTAGGGTAACAAATTAACTTCGTCTAGAATCGTAATAAAAAGAGGCCGCACGGTTACCGGCGATGTAGTTAGCGGCGGCATTCGATTAAACGAAAAAGCACTAAAAAACGAATAACAATCACTGAAAGTGATCCGTGTAACGGTCAGCGTGCAAGAGTTTGCTAGGCAATAGTAGCAATAGGACAGTTGTAACTACACGACTCGGAACAACCCCCCGGAGTCGCATCACAACCGCTCTCGGTCCATCTTTTTGCCGTCTTCTATACACTTTCATTTACTGACGCTATATCTTCTTAACCCTATCTACCGAGTATGTGGCGAAAAGAGGAATGAGGTAGGTAATAAAACATCCAATAATGTAGGTAAAGGTAAGACGAACGCGGGGAAACAACGACATTCGCGGTGCTAGTGTGTCCCTCGACGCTCGTCCACCAACCACGTGCCCATTACACAGGTATTTACCCCTGACGGCTATTGTAATGGGGATAGAAATTGCAAAGTGATGTTCAATTTAATGTTACTAGTTGATAAGATCACATTCTTTTGAATTTTCACGCGTACGGCCTCCTTTCTTTCTTTTGTTCTTATTTTAAATTATTAAAAAGTTCGTTTTTTTTCTTTGTTTCAGTTTTAACACAATGGGTAATTAAAAAATTCGCCTCATTTTATAGACCGATAAAATAGCAATTGCTTTTTATTAAAATAATAAAAACGAAAACATAATAATAATTAATTAATTGGAGAAAAGCTGGAAAATCATAAAAGATTTTAGTGTTAACTGCTGAAAATTGATGTTTAGAAATCTTTTAAAAATGAATAATTATTAATCGACTTTTTAGAAAAATTTCTCGATTTTTCATTATTAAAGGCGGGAACTTACAATGTTTTACTATTATAATCACGAGCTCTATTTAGTTGAAATTTTGAACAAGAGAACAGGTGCTGCTACTTCATCAAGTATCATGTTTACATGTTACATTATTAACTACCCTCTAAGAAATACGAATTTGGACTTATTAAATAAATAATGTGAATAATAAATTTTAAGTCTGCGCCACACACACAGGAGGCCTGTGCTGGTCGGCCTGCACAGGCCAAACCGGAAGGTAAAGACCCGTCTACACACACAAGCTTGCCTTTCGCTTTTTTTGTGCAGGCAGCCTGCACAGACCATTTGAACACTGTCTATACGCTCCGGTTTGGCGTGTGCCGTGTGCAGGCCGGCCTGCACAGGCCAAACCGGAAGGCAAGCCAGTGTGTGTGGACTGGGCATACGCCGCACATGTGGCGCGGCCTTTACTACTACACTATTACACAAGTGCAAGAATAAAGAATGTTAATATACTGAATATAAAAATCTTACCTTTATCAACTGCCAGCTCTATAAGCCATTGCTATAGCGCCAAAAGACACCTCACAGAATCAAAAGTCACGAGATTCACTACAATAACAGCAAACGATACTAAAGAATCAAAGTGATATTTATAACATTTTAAACATAATTTTCTAATATCTAGGCTATTCGTAAAATTTATCATGACCCGTCAAAGAAAACGTGCCAAAATATCTTATCAAATTGCATTTCTTCGACTGTTTTCTACGTATCTATAGTGCTGAACTTTTATAAACGATAGGGCAATGACGACTAGGGCTGGGAAAAATATTCTATAATAAAATAAAATATTTTTATCGGTATATCGAAATATTGATATATCGATATTTTTTTAAAAACATCGACTAGTCGATATATCGATAAAAATATCGATATATCGATATTTTTCCCAGCCCTATCGTCATTGCCCTATCGTTTATAAAAGTTCAGCACTATACGTATTATTTTAATAGTAAAATATTAGGCTTTCTTTATGAAATATAAAATTACTTATTCTTTATTTACTATTTTATCTTCAAAATTTAATTATAAAAATTATTTAAATATGTATAGGGCAAGAGTAATAGAGATCTCACGACAAAATTTAAGGGATGATTCTTCGTGCTAAAATAGTCAATTATTTTCAATCAATTTCTTATTTTCAAAATAAGAAAATCAAAAATATTTGTTCTTATGTGCTTCTAAAGACCCATCCACACACACAAGCCTTGTCTTCAAGTTTGGCTTGTGCAGGCGGCCTGAACTATGTCCAGACCCTCTGGTTTGGTCTTTTCAGGTCGCTTGAACGGTTTTCATATAAGTATGTATGGTGGCGCTTGAGACCGCCCGAGGAGTGGGGGGTAGGCCCCGCCCCTGCTCCCGCCCCTGGTCTTGCCCCTTGACCTTGACCTAGAACTGATCCAGACCTCTGGTTTGGCGGCCTGCACAGGTGCAAAGCCAAGCTAAGCTCCGAGTGTCTGGACATCGTTCAGGGGGGGCTGAAAAAGCCAAACCGGAGCTTCTGGACATCGTTCAAGCCAAACCGGAATGTATACCTGTGTGTGTGTATCTGGCGCAGCCTTAAAGGGCACCACATCCCTTCAAAGACTTTGAAGTGTGTTAATAAATTTCAAAAGCGGATTGAGCAGAAAATAAAAATCTGCATCAGTTATTGTTGATGTTTAATTGTTTATACTCCCTCCCACTTATAAGGAAAGATCATGACAGCCAATGATAATCTAAACTCAACGCAATGAATGAGTGAGTCATCCGTCATTCCGTCGCATTTTCTTTTATAGGCAACGGTTGCTAACCTTATTTCCAGATCTTTATATTCTAATGTTCGTTTGCACCGCTTACCTATAAACTGACAGATAGTTTATCTGACAGATAAGTAGTCAAAAACGTTACACCGCCATCTAACTGTAGGATCAATCAAATAACTGACGGATAAATTTTCTAAAAACTACCTGATACTTATGGTCTTTTGCACCGATTTTAGTTTATGTGGCAAATAAACTATATTTTTACAACTTATCCGCCAGATAAACTATCTGTCACTTAATCTGTAAGCGGTGCAAAAGGCCATAATACAAACAAGTCTAGCAAATGTTTAGCAATCAAACATAAAGCAATAATTAAAAAGCCGTTTAAGCCCAAATAATAATTATAATATTCTCAGAATTTTCAGTTACGCCACTGCGCATATTCATCGTTTTTTAGATAATAAAAGTGAGTCCATAGCTTGTATATTAAAAATGCAATTACGAAATCTGCAGGTTTTAATTAAGTCAATCTATAGGCGCAATTGCATTATTTCTCTTTAAATCTACAGTTTACTAAGGACGGGTTGTACCAAATCAAATTCACGGTAACTGAGTTCAGTAACCGAGTAATTTTTTATGTAATTTATATGATTGAACTACAGTTGAACTTAAAAATTCACTTTCAGCTTTTGGTTGGTAGAGTAATTGCCCGATATTAGCGACCTTAAATGCGCAGAAGAACAAGTAAGAAAGCTGTAGAAAAAAAATCCAAACAATTTTACACAATGGTTTTCACGTATTATGTAATGTTGGTTATGGGGTGTACACAATTTTGCTTTCTGCGTAGGGAGATAAAATCTGGCAATTACTCTACAACTTATAGCTCAACTTGTAGATAAACCTGGCTCAACGTGTGCATATGCATTCAAATCAATCGTATTTATTTACCTGTGGATAAAAGAAAAACTGTCACTCAACAAATTTAGGTTATAGTTAAGCGAAAGTGGAGCAATCAGGCCTTAGATACCGTAAGAAATGACATTGGTAGTTTGCAAGAATCTAGAGAGGCTTTTTTACGAGATCTCACGCGAGGGAGATTATAATTTCAAAAATTTTGCAAGACGGAATAAATTAATGCGAGGTAAGGAACGCTCATTTCTCGCAAGAAATCTTGCAAGTGAAGTCCACCCCGAGATAAAAAGACAAGGAATCTCGAAATTCAGGAGTTTCGTGCTACCTTAGGACGGATGTCCACATTATTATTATTATTTAACCAAACTTAAAGACACACATGGTGAGAAGCCTATATGTCTCAAAATGTGTGTTTTTAAGTTTATTGTATCTGTACTTAAATTTTTATGAACCCCCTTTTGTGCAAGCAAACTTGGAAAATTACCAGGGAGATATAACATTTATAATTTACACCCCTAAATAATAAGCGCATGATGCGCTACTGGTCATTTTGACGTTTCTGGAATTAAAGTTAATTTGACTTGTCAAATGCAAAATTTTAGATTTGACCATTCGGACCTTATTTAAAATGATCAGCATATTCTTCTGTTAGCTTGACATATTTTATAGTTACTCTTTTTTCAATATTAACTTCGTAAGACGAGATGAGATAGAGATCTATCTCGTCTCGACGGCAACACTACACTATTTCTGATTTCTGCTAATTTTCAAATTAAATTTATGGCTTTATAAAGCATTGAAAATTAATTTTGTTTATAGATTTAGATGCAGAATTTTATACTCTAAAACTTTTATTCAAAAAGTTTTTTTCTAAGATAAACTAGGAAGCAGAAAATTACAAAAGTATAATTTTATATGTTAAACCGGATCGCAAAGTCCTGCAATCACCCTAGGCACCCTGTGCCTGTATACGAGTTACAATTTTAATTTGTAAATATGTTAGTTTATACTATTAATGCCTTTACTCTATCTCTCTTTTGTGCAATGTATTGAACTCAATATAATGATAAAAAGTAGGTATAATTTACTACAGCTATAGTATCCGTACATTAAAGTTAATTAAAAAAATTAAATGGGATATTTATTGAATATTTTATACGATAGTTAATAACTGGACAAGGAAATGTATTTAATTTGTTAATAAAGTGATATATTTATAATAAAGGTGCAATTGGTAAATGTACGTCACGTTCGACAACTGGCTGGACCGCAGCATTAATTTGTCCAGAGGGATTTTAATGCACGGAACGATGATAATTATTTAGCGTTATATACGTTTGATATAATTACATTTATACCCATCTATGGTCAAATGTGTAATTAATAATTGTGTTTCAGAGAATATATTCTTTGTTGTAAATATTTTATTTCTTATAAATTACTTTTGTTAAAATAAATCACCAAGCACTCGATGTTGATAAAGAAAAAAGTTTGTTTCTTCATATAAACGAGAAGCCGGAATAAAAATAAAAACAATAACAATTGCTACATAAAAAAAAGATTTTGATATCATCGGACAGCAAAGTTTCTCTAAACACTTGCAAAATAACATCCGGTCTCCTTTTGGAGTACGTGGAGACGCTTAACCAGATATCCAAACATAATGTCTTTAGCTTTAGATGGGTCAAAAAACATCAAGGATATGAGAGTAACGCAAAAGCATATGAGCTGGCCATAAAGGTTCTAAAAGTCTTCCCTGCGGCTCTGAACCAATCATAAAACCAGCCCTAAAAACTGTTTGTGCCCTCCTTAAGAACCATACTTACATAATACTCACTACAAGATGGACAAATAATGCAAGCTGTCGCCAGAGCAAAAACTCCATACCAGCTCCCTCCAGAAAGCTTGCAAACTATTGCCTAAAGCTGTCTCGAGTTAGTCTACGAACAATTGCAGGGATACTCATGGGACACTGTCGACTAAATAAGCATGTCCACAGAATGGGAATAGTAGATAATCCCAGATGTCGAGCATGCCATCACGAAGACGAGACCGCTGAACACATGCTTTGTCAGTGTCTAGCTCTACAAGAGGATCCGTGTTGAGGGACTTCTGGCTCGACATGGCCAGAATAAGTGCCACTCCTCTCGCCAGAGTTCTGGAGTACATCCTAAAAGTGGGATGGATTGGGACTTGATAGGCCTGGGGAGGCTGCTTGGAAGTTGTACAGTGGGCCCAAACAAGTGGCCTAAATGCTAGGAGCTTGCTCCCTCTCCACTAATAATAATTGCTGTTAGACATTGACGTCAGTAGTTAGTAGTCCTCTACTGTGAAAAAAATTTGAAAGACTATATTGTGTTGATACATTACATTAATAATAAGAACCTAGAGGTAAGCAGATAGACGAACAGGCAAACGGGCCAACAGATAGGCAGAAAGACGGGCGTTCGTAAGGACGAACAGACTCAAAAAAGTATATTGTCTTCAGCAGTTAAAAGAAGCTATGGACTCTCTATACTAAGAAACTAGAGTCCCTTTTCGATTTTCGTCTAAATCAAACGATTGAAATGGCGAACAGCCAGACTGATGAACGGCAGCAGGCCCGGACTGGCCCGGCCGGTTGAGCGCGATCGCCGGTGAGAAGTGAAATTGGAGCCAAATGAAAATAAATAGGAAAATCAAAATGAAGAAAAAAGTTCATAATAAACGTACCTATACAGTGTGTTTCACTTTAGATGAAGACACATGCATAACTTTTTTATTTTGCTTAATTTAACAGTACAAAAACATGTTTAAAAATTCCTAAAGTTCATCTAAGCTCGTTGACCTTGAATATTCAAAAAATTCACGCCTGCGGCTCTATGGGAGGCTATCTGGAATCTTTAGAACTCAGGTCCGTCATAATGTCGCTATTCGCTACGCCACTGCCTTTAGAGCCAATTTATTTTGTAGTGGGTGGGACCAACCACTAGTCAGTCTAGTCCTGACGGACAGACAGACAGACTGATGGATAAAGAAACAGGTGGATGGGTTGATGAGTTGATGGACACACAGGATGAGTTTGTCTGTAGCTAGAACAAAATTGTGTGTTCAAAAATTAAATAAAACAGTAAAAGAAAGCGAAATTAAATGTCCCATATCACCCTTCGTGTATTTTAGAAAAATAAAGTTAAGTAAATAAAATAACAACTGTTAAAATTGAATATTATACAACATTTACTTAAATCACATAAATTTGCAATAACAATTGACATTAATATTTAATCAAATGGTTTAAAATGTCGAACTTTTGATTGAAGATTAACCAAGCGCGTAAGTTTTCGTCGCACAACATAAAGTTTGAATTCAAAATCATTGTTCTGTTATGTTTCCGAAAGGGGTGTGAAGACCGCAGTCAGTGTTAAGGGGGTACAAGAAATGATAAACATACTTTATTGTAATGGTGTAAGGGCGAACTATCCAGGCGTGACGATGCCAGCTGTTTGCTTACCTTACACCCTGTTACGAACCTGCTAAAATTAATTACAACTATGACTTGTCTTACTTGATTTATAATATCAACCCTAACTCTTTTCACACTTGACTTGAATAAATAGATTCTATAATTTGTCAAAAAAATATTTTTTGACAATATTTACCCTCTGCTGGAAGACGATTTTCAATGTCTTGAAAAAATTTAATTTTTTTAGTTTGATGACTCTTTTATTTATTTTTTGAAAAAATCTCAACCATAACCCTCCCCTATAAGCATGTCAAACACGTGCTCGCTTTACTGGATGCTCCAAAACCTACCCTACAGAACAGAACGCACGTATGGTTTGTAAAAAGCAACTAACCAGAACTCCACAATCTTTTATCAGTATCAAAGATCCTTTTAATGTCGTCATTTGAAACATAAATGATGGTATCGCAATACAGTTGGTATTCACAAAATGCACAACTGTTCATCTAAATTTGATGAGCACCATAATAGAATTATACAATCTGTACACTATCTTTTCTGTTCACCCCTCATTATACGTATATTAACATTGGTCACTGTTGTTTCCTATCTTTGTATGAATAAAATCGTACAATGTACTCTTTTCGAAACTTATAATGCATTGCTTATATCCTGTCATAAGGGTTCATCATCAATCATTACTTATACACTTGCTACTCTATTTTGCTCGTTAAAACTTGAGACCATCGGTCAATTAAGTAAATCAGGATAGGGAAATTAAATTAATATTTGAAATTGTCCGCTTACGACAACAAAATATTAAAAAATACAAACTTGCAGAATTCTTATCATGTGTATTTTAGATTAAAATAACATTCTAAAACAATTAATTTTCGATTTTGTTCTAGATGTTTAAAAAATTTTATTTGGTGCATACTGGAATGGCTTTGATAAGATTTGTTGTCTTTCGTATATGTGATGAACATTTACGTCATTGAGGTTTCTAGTTGAACTCTTCTTGAGTTGATAAGCTTTATTTAGAATTAATAAAAAAATTATTAATTATTAGTTTACAATTTATTATTTGAAGATCTACTTACAAATTTTCCTTCTATACAGAAGACCTACCATAGCTACCCTACCCTACGCTACCCATCCCTACCATCTACCATCGCTAGAGTTTGTCTTGATTAAATGATCGATTACCTCAACCTTATAATTCAAAAATAATATTTTAAAATTCTGAAGAAAAAATACCTGTAGCCTATTTGCTAGTTCTTGTACTCACAACAAGGTGGCAATCATGCATGACGTCAAAATTGAGTTTCCTCTACTTAATCTACTTAATGCTTTTACTGAAAAATATTTAAGCTGTTGAAAGATTATTAAGCTTAATAATATTAAGATGGAGCGATAGATAACGAAATGTTAAGGCGAACAGCTGATTGGCTCTAAAAAATTTGCGTTTATGTACCTATAATTAATTAAATTAAAATTAAAAGAGTGGTCATTTGCTCATATGTAGGAAATCAGAGGTAAATTTTCATTTTTCACTCTAAATACATTACTAATGCTTACGACTACTACCCTACTAGTAAGTAACATAAGGTAAGTTCAGTCAGTTTTACCACTTTTACAAATGACCATCGGTAGCCACCGTTACAAACGGAAAGTATCGAAAGAATTAGATGGGTGCAAATTCGAATTTTTTTACTTGAATATTATTTATATTTGGGGATAATTATTATTAAATAATCATTTAACAAATTTCTTTTGTATTTGGGAGGTCATTAACTATCTCATTTTAACCTAATGACCAACCAATTTGTAGTATCTAAACTCTAATCACGAAAGTTTAAAATTTCTTTACATTTTGATTGTTAATTAAATGAGACTTGTTAAATGGGTTGCCTACTGTCTGGCGATAAAGAATTCTTATTTGAACTGCATTCGTGATCGGTTGATATGGTCGATGAGGTCAAGGAGGTCACACGTTTAGTATAACAGATAATGAAGACTATAAGTACTGTAATCAGATAATCACCATGTAAAATTTCTACACCGGACTAAGATTAGGTCTTCACTTCGCGAGAAGTGACCGTTTCTCGTCTCTAATCTCGCAATTGTTGCGAGACGAGAAAGCGAGAATTTTCATGACTCACGTGAAGTTTTCGAGAGTCGCGTGAAGCCTCTAGAGCTTCACTTGCGAGATTTCTCGGGAGAAATGAGTCTTTTTCCAATTTTTTGCGAGGCGAGAATGCGAGATTCTCGCAGTTTTACGAGATTTACGGGTCGCCCAAACTAGCATCTAATTCTGTTTTTCAAATTTTTCGAGAGTAAAAAGGAGAATTTAAACAATTTATAAATACTAAATATAATCTGATTAATATAATCTGAGATTCTCGCAATTTAGCGAAATTATCGTGTCGCCCTATATAACTAGGATCTATTATGCTGGTTTTCGAGTTTTTTAACCTTTCAGTACTAACACTCGGTGTCACAGACCGACGAGTTTTATTTTTATTAATATCTTTGAAATACGAACTGCTAAGGTTGGGAGGTTATCAGTACCTTTAAACTAAATGCTCTCACACATTTTTTTGAAGTTTGCAAGCATAAGTTTGTAATGGTTCAATTATAATAATTGAATTCGGTCTGAGAGACCGACGTTAGTAAAACACTAACTAAAAATTTTAAATATTTTTTCAAAATTTTTAAAATTTTTTAGTTAAAAATTATTTTTTTCCACTTGTCTTCAATAGAAATAGGATAACAAAAAAACAGAAGAGATTTTTGCATTTACTTCAATTAATAAATAGCTTTTTTTGGTGCATGCGGTAATATGCTCTATATGTTCTAACATGTAAAAAGCGACAACTGTTCTATCCAAAATATTTCAGCTATTGTTGAAGATGAAAAAAATATTTTTACCTTTTTAGAAGTGTTGTTCCTAGGTTTGTTTATAATATTACTAGTTATTAAAAAATTTTGTTTAATTCGTTTGAAATCGCTTATTTAATTTATGCATCTTTTTATTTTTGTTTATTTTTATAAAAGTGAATTTTGGTTATTAAAATGAATTTTTTTTTGCTAAAATTGTAATAAATATCCAGAAAAATTACTAAATATTTGAAATAATTTCTATTTGCAATAAAAAAGTTGTAAAAAATACGTTAAAAAAAATTAAAACTAAGCGCGGTCTGTGAGACCGGCGTTAGTATGGATGTTATAGGATGGCATGTTAGTACTGGAAGGTTAAAAGTGAGAAGTCGACTTTGAACAATTTCCAAATAGTATAATCAGATAATCCTCATGTAAAATTTCTACACCGGTCTAAGATGAAGGCTTCACTTGCAAGATTTCTTGCAATAAATGAGCGCTTTGTCTCTCCGAATCTCGCAATTGTTCCATAAGAGAAAGCGAGGTTCTCGCAAATATTCTAGAGCCGCAAAAAGCTCCTAGAGCTTCACTTGCGAGATTTCTCGCGTTGAATGAGCATTTCTTCAATTTTTTGATAGGCGAGAATGCGAGATTCTCGCAATTTTGCGAAATTATCGCCCTAACTAGGATCTATTATACTGTTTTTCGAGTTTTTTAAAAATGAAAAGTCGAGTTTAAACAATTTCCAAATACTATAATCAGATAATCCCCATGTAAAATTTCTACACCGGACTAAGATGAAGGCTTTACTTGCAAGATTTCTTGCAATAAATGAGCGCTTGTCTCTCCGAATCTCGCAATTTCTATACTTGACTAAGAATAGGACTTCACTTGCGAGATTTTTCGCGAGAAATGAGCGTTTCTCGCCACCAATCTCGCAATTGTTGCGAGACGAGAAAGCGAGATTCTCGCAATTTTTTGAGACTCGTGTAAAGTCCCCATAGCTTCACTTGCGAGATTTCTCGCGAGAAGTGAGCGTTTCCTATCTCGAATTTCGCAATTGTTTCGAGACGAATAAGCGTGATTCTCGCAAATTTTCGAGACTCGCGTGAAGCCCCTAGAGCTTCACTTGCGAGATTTCTCGCAAGAAATGACCGTTTCTTGTTTCGAATTTCGCAATTGCTGCGAGACGAGAAAGTAAGATTCTCGCAAAGTTTCGAGACTCGAGTGAAGCCCTAGAGCTTCACTTGCGAGTTTTATCGCAGAAAATGAGCGCTTCTCGTCTCAAATTTCGCAATTGTTGCGAGACGAAAACCGAGATTCTCGCAATTTTTAGAGACTCGCATGAAGCCCCTAGAGCTTCACTTGCGAGATGAGCGTTTCTCGTCTCGAATTTCTCAATCTTTCCGAGACGAGAAACTGAGATTCTAGCAGATTTTCGAGACTCGCGTGAAGCCCTTAGAGCTTCACTTGCGAGATGAGCGTTTCTTATCTCGAATTTCGCAATTGTTGCGAGACGAAAAAGCGAGTTTCTCGCAAATATTCGAGACTCGCGTGAAGCCCCTAGAGGTTCACTTGCGAGATTTCTCGCAAGAAATGACCGTTTCTCGTTTCGAATTTCGCAATTGTTGCGAGACGGGAAAGTGAGATTCTCGCAAATTTTCGAGACTCGAGTGAAGCCCTAGAGCTTCACTTGCGAGTTTTCTCGCAGAAAATGAGCGCTTCTCGTCTCAAATTTCGCAATTGTTGCGAGACGAAAACCGAGATTCTCGCAATTTTTCGAGACTCGCGTGAAGCCCCTAGAGCTTCACTTGCGAGATGAGCGTTTCTCGTCTCGAATTTCGCAATCTTTCCGAGACTAAAAACCGAGATTCTCGCAGATTTTCGAGACTCGCGTGAAGCCCTTAGAGCTTCACTTGCGAGATGACCGTTTCTCGTTTCGAATTTCGCAATTGTTGCGAGACGAGAATCTGAGATTCTCGCAAATTTTCGAGACTCGAGTGAAGCCCTAGAGCTTCACTTGCGAGTTTTCTCGCAGAAAATGAATGCTTCTCGTCTCAAATTTTGCAATTGTTGCGAGACGAATACCGAGATTCTCGCAATTTTTCGAGACTCGCGTGAAGCCCCTAGAGCTTCACTTACGAGATGAGTGTTTCTCGTCTCGAATTATGCAATTTTTTCGAGACGAGAAACCGAGATTCTCGCAGATTTTCGAGACACGCGTGAAGCCCTTAGAGCTTCACTTGCGAGTTTTCTCGCAAAAAATGAGCCCTTCTCGTCTCGAATTTTGCAATTTTCAAATTTTTACTTGGAATCAAAATAAAATCAAATAATCAAGTCTATATGTTCGTGTTCAAATCTTATTTTCTGCATTTAGGTGAAAGACTCTAAAGAAGCTGTGAAGTTTTCTCCGATAGTGATTAAAATCTCTTTTAAAGAATTACACATTTCAAATTAAATTGCAAAAAGACGAAAACCCCTAAAATCAATTATACAACTCACGCTAATTTTCTTGTGCCTATGTAATCAATTTCGACCAATTAAATTGCATAAAGTTGACACTAATTGTTAAAAACGATTATTTATAGAAAAACCCCATTTTCCGAGGCGCACATATGTCATTTTTAACTATTTTTCATCTCCCTATATAGCACAGGGTCATCGTGATCACCCCTCTTAAATTCAAAGCACCGACTATCAAAGCAACGTGTAGTGTATTTTTTAGATATTCAGCTCGAGCCTCCCTTGCACTAAGCTTTCAACCTGCCACACATTCTTCTCGAGATGGCCACCACCGCAAACAGATTTATCAGTCCCCTTTGACAGTTCGAAGTGTCCGATTGTTAGGGGTAAAATCACCCACTGCTTGTTGGCATATATTTTTTATTCAACTATCTATTATGATTCTAATTATTTAAAGAGGGTGGAAGAGGAGGTGTATAGTATCACATAACCAACATAACTAAGTGGCAGGCACTCGATGCAAGCTGAATTTATAATAATGATCGTGGATGGATTGTGATTAGCTTCATTGTTTGATGAAATATAGGCCCATCATATTCTCGCTAAAAAATTCTAGTCGCAGATGTTTACAATAGGGTTACCTCTATTAAAAATGTGGCCAGATTGGTAAAGTATCAATGACTGCCTACTTCAAAACCCGTATGTTACAATTTAACTTAACAATAAACAATGTTTACGTTTTGTTTAGTTTTCTTATAATTGAATGGGGCTTTAAGTTTATTTATTTAACCCTATTATAGGTTTACCAATCTTGAAAATTACTAACTTACCAAGTATATACGTATACGTAGGTACGCAAGTAAATTTAATTACGGAGGTTTAATATGATTTTCTGACATTTCTACTCTTGAGATTCCAATTTTGATTACAAGCGGTCAGAGTAAAGTAATTTTAAATATTTAATGATCTTTAGATATTAAGTTTTAAGTAGTGGTAAGGTTGAATTTAATTTTAGCTTTTAAGTTGTAGCTAAATTCGTTTCGATTTCGGAAGATGTACGCACAGCCGTACTGGATTTTCGTTTTGCTAGCAACTACGAGAAGGTCTCACATAATTAACCCCTATAACTAGACGCCGATCCTCAAGACTGGCAAAAACTGTAGCCTCTAGGTGGCGATGTTTTTAATTTTTTATAATCGGTTAAGATACAAGTTACAACTCCACCAGAAAACCAAATGCACAGCGATTCACTAACAATTTGTGAATAAAACGATCTTTATTTATTTAACGATCTTTTAATTATTGTTAAAGATTTAACGATCTTTAATATAATTTTTAATATTTGTTGATTGTAATACTGTTAGATAATTGTACAGTATAATTGAGTCATTAATAAACATCTATCACGTGCCACTATTGGTCCATTTCGATAACTGCCAGGTAACGTACGTCCATAGGACGTCCATTCGTCCATCCTGATCCATATGTACAGAAAAATATCAATCAAAATATAAATGCCTGACTTCCTGATACCTGACTTAATTTTTTTTTTTGAGGTTTTCAATCTAGTAATTAGTTTGCGCATCAACCCTCCCCCTTATACTTGTATACTTTAGATAGTTCTTTCGAACCAACCCTCCTCTTCTCGATCATTTTTAGAAACCCTTGATTTTTCATTTTGGTGTGCTGCAGGGGCGTAACTAAGAGTTTGGGAGCCCTCCCGAAAAATCCAGAGTGGGACCGCTACCTATTCCCGTTAATAATCATTTTATTTAACCACAAATCGCTTTTACAACGAAATTTCAAACTAAATGATGTTTCAGGGACCCTATCTATCTTGGGGATCTCCCTCAACGCGGGCCCTGCGGACCCGTCATATACGCCACTGGTAGGCTGCTTGATATTACATCCAAGTTTAACTTCCTTATCTATCTTTCTTAGACTTCTCTCACTAGTCACCCTGTCTATACTCTACTCAACCAGTACTTAACATTCGACCATTTGTTCAATAATTGAGTAATTAATTAATGAACATCCATAGAATGCCACTATTGGACCATTTCGAAACTTCCGGTAACCTACGCCTATAGGACGTTCATCTTAATTCCCGTAAGTTTTCCCTGACTCCCTGACGCCTTGACTACCTAACCTCCTGACTCTCTGATCCACTGATTCACTGACTGCCTGATGCGCTAACTCAATGACTCTCTGACTCCCTGCTTCCCCGAATCCCTGCTCTTTGACTGACTGTTTGCATGACTGTCTAGCTCCTTGACCTTCGGACTCCCTGACTCACTGATTGACTGAATATCTGACTGTTTGACGAACTGACTGCCTGACTGACAGACTCATCATCTTCCAGCCGAAATAAATGGCCTTAGATACATTCTACCTACAATAAATAAAAACTTCTCGGATATTGAATAAGCTGAAAGAATGCGTCAAATATATAGATATTGTGGTATCGATAACGTGCGTAAAAGAGTGGTGGAGCCGCTAATCTCAATTTCCGGCTTTCAAGAGCAAACTAATAGATTACGTATTTTTTAAACAAAACTGTGCAAAACCAGTGGCTTATTATATCATCATTTAAAAGGTTTTTTTTTCCTATTCCTAAAAACTCCGAAATTTACTGAAAAATCTTTTGGGTGTGAACAGAACACCCCTCTAGTCAGTGCTATCAACTTTTATTGAAAAATTCACACTTTTAGGAATCCTAGAGGATATATCTGCATCTACGGTAAGAGAGCACCAGCATACACAATTTTCGACTTTCAACAGCAAACTCGAATAATGAATAGGTACAGCTAGAATAATTTAACTTGATGAGCGGTAGGGATAAGTTCGCGCAGATTTGGCCACGCCTTTTTAATAATTTAAATACGTTTACTACTGCGTTAGTGGGGATAAATACCAATTTAGGTATCTTCGCATGTCTACAGCAGCTCTTCAGCGTAAAAAATTATTGCTGTATATTTATAAACAAAACTGTGCCGAGCCAGTGCCTTAAATTAAGCCCAACGTAAGTTGAGTAGACCACGTGATGACTGTTGAAGTTACGCAGTAGTTTTGTACTGTCGTTGCTTAGAAACGAACACTTATAATAATAGGGTATTTTCCAATTTTTTAAATATCGATTATTGCTGCGTTATTGCATAGCAAAGTCGATTATCAATGACTTGGCCACACTAAAAATATGTTAATCAAAAAAGTTTTATTAAAAAGTGCTTTAGTAAAAGCATTAAATGCTGCAGGTTCAAAGTGAAAATTAAAACGGAAGTGACGTAGCTGGTCGTACCCATCACTTTGTTGCTTAGTTACATGTGTTAAATGTCAGTTAATGTGTAATCAAGGTTATAATAAGTTGGAGCTCATTAGTTGAATATTGACGAATATTGACAGCTACGACTCGTGACGTCATGCCGCTTTTATGCGGGAAACTTTATAGTTTGAATTTCAAATAATTTTTTTGGCAAAACCTACAGTCGCAATTTTTCTTTAATGTGGTTTTGAGATTACGTTATCAATAAGGTAACTTTCTAGATACATTTTAAAAAATTGGAAAATACCCTATTATATAATTATATAATTATAAACACAATAATTTTTTTGACAGCAGAAATAACTAGCTCCGCCACTGAGTTCTAAAGCCACACCTCGCGCAGGTGTTACGTTGGGTTTACTCTATCACATCGTCATTTTTCTTAAAGATTCCTATAAAAATCTGAAATTTACTGAAAATTCTCTTGGAGTGTGAGCTCCCCTCCACTAGGTCCCCCGGTACTTTTCTTAAGTAAGGTTACAAGGTTATATTACATTCATTAATTTTTTTCTCCATGATAAATGGTATGGAGAATCGGAGATAAACGGAAAATCAAAATATTGTGCACGTAGTTTAAAGCTGAAAATGTCCTTTTCAACCACGTATTTTTTGTTTTTCTCTAGATCTGATAGATAATGAATTATTGCTAATAAGGTAAAATAGAGCGCTCCAGTGTCTCTAGGTACAACATTACGCACAAAATAGATTAACTTTCAACAACATTTTTCTCAAAAACTATTACATTTTTTTGAAAAATCTAAAATAAGATTATTTTTGTATAATTTTAACCTCTTTAATTTTTGACTCTTTATAATTTCTCGTTTACTCAATTGTTTTGGAGATAATTGCAAAAATATGAAAAAAAGTGTAATTTTAGAAATTCAAACTTAATTTTGGGGGTTCCTCCCTTGGAAAGATCGAGAATTTTAGCACCTATGATAATAGTAAGAGCTATGAACACTAAATAGTAGCGAAGGTTTCAGCTTTAGGCTGCTTACTCTTGGAAAAATGCTAAATGCACTAAAGTTTGGAGTATCATGGTGAACATGTTAAGTTCACCCCAAACAGTATTTGAACAAAGGTATAAAGTACGATTTTGAGAAAGTTCCAATTAATACTTTTCAGGCGTCTCTGAAACAATCCGAACATAAACAATAATAAATAAGCTATTAATAGCAGCGCAATCTAAAAAGTTTTGCTTTTCAATTTCTTATCACTGGTGATAATTTAAATTTAAATTTAGTCGAAGAGTTTAACGTTATGAAGATTTCAAGTTCAAAGCAGAATAGAGATAATGATTGGACTTTCCTTTCTGTAAATATGTACAAAAAAGATGAAGTTGTATGACGTTTGTACTCTTCTTACAATGTAATCAATTTCAAAATTTATAAATTCAGTAAAACTCGCTTGAGATGAATACAATTCGAATTCTTTTACATCGTAAACATGCAAGTTGCTATTGTAAATTTTTGATTTTTATTTTCCGTTTCGAGTGTTGTTTGAAAGAAAAGCTTTCGAAAACTTTGAGGTAATGAATTCATTAAACTTATTAAGGTTTGGGATTTTTATATTAATTTTCACATGATTCTCGAGGTAAATTTTTTTGTTTAAATTAAAATAAAATTACTTAGTGCTCCATTAATGTTTCTTAGAAGAAACAAATTTTTGAGTGAAAATTTTCAAAATACAGGAAATTGAACGAAACCATAAAAATTATTTAAATAAATGTTAAATACTAAACAGCTCCCAGTTATGGTATTGCTACCAATTTTCCCCATTTTGATTTAAAAATAACTTTTTTTAGGTGCCCAGTTCTTAAACCTTCCCCTTTAACCCCAGTATCTTTAAACAGCAAGAAAATTTTTTAATAAAATACAGGGTGAGTCAAAAATGGCGGAATTCTTTTGGATAGGTTATTGGGGACTAGTACGGTAAAAATGTTAAACAAAATTATTCTTCTTCTAAATTCATATAATTTTGAAGAAGAACTTAATCGTAAATTTGACAACAAGGTTGCATGCAGGTCGGTACTAACAATTAATTATTTTCCATTTAATTTACCAAAAAAAATAAAGTTTTTTGACAACTGTCAGTCCATTATTTTCTGAAGATCATTTCTAGATTCATTTTAGAGCTAATGGAGTTAAAATTCGATAGTTTTTAAATTCAAATTCTTCACAAATTCTAAAATAATTTTTTTTAAATTGAGATGTTTATTTAAAAAAATAATCTTTGATTTAAACCATGAATGTTCGCAAAATGCTGATAAATAAAAAAAGTTCAAAACCCATCGTCAGCTGTTAATATCCCAGAGATATGATTGAAAAGAATTTTTTTAACATTTTTCCCGTACTGTAGTTCCCAACAACCCTTCCAGAGGAATTCCGTTATTTTTGACTCACCCTGTATTTAAAATAAAAAGTTCCAGTTTGCGTGTTTCAACAGATTTTCCTTTTTCCGCTTTTATTAATTTCCATTTCTTCCAGAAGTTTCAAGAGTGACCTTTTGTTGATTTCTTATACTGAAGAATTTTAGTCCTATCTGCTCACTCCCGGATTGTAGCTGTAGTTTATCTTTAAGGTGTTTATGAAACAGAGAAATTTTCTAGAATTTTTTCGACTGTTCTCATAGGCTACTCTGTCTTACGTTACAATCATTGCTATCGCTACATCTCAGTTCGTAGACTACTATTTTTTATATTTTGTATTTTGTCCTCGTTGCTGATAAACACGTCCCTCAACATGTTGTGTCTCTTTGAGGCCGTTTGTACTTTGGACTTTTTCTCAAAAATATATAAAGTCCGTCTGTCACTTTTCCAAAGTAGATAGTTAATCGTTAATCATTCGTTTTTCAGTAGTTGCTATTTGTGTCTTATTGACAAAAGTTTTCTCTTGTGTGTGTGTGCGTTTTTGTGATTTCATTTTTTATTTATTTCATAATTCTTTCTGCCTGTAGGTATGTATTAACCCTAAATGCATTAATAATTAAAGATATTTTGAAGAAAATGTCTCAGTCTAGAATCCAAAAAATCTAGAAAATAATTTACCATATTATTTAATCTTCTAGCTTATAGCCTCCTGCACATGGAACAAATTGGAATTGTAGGTTGTAACTTTTTCCCTGTAAGGTTACATCTTTGGAGGGCTCAGATTATTATCAAAATAGCTGTGATATTGAAACTCTGAAACAGACCTATGCAACTATTGGGCTAACCTAAAATTAATTTCCAGAATTTATTGCTCCAATAGTTGGAATTCTTTTCTACTTTTATAAATTCCTGAAATTAGCATCACTCGTTTGGTCATCACTCATTTTAGTTGTAAGGTTAGCCCCAAAGGCACTAAACTTCTTCCAAAAGTCACGCCAATCCTTAAAGTGCCGCCCCTCATGTTCCAAATTTGAGTTATCCCAAAAATCAAAATTTCGATGGTAGGGGCAAAAGATTTTTTAATTCAAGCTCGCTTTGGAGCTCAAACGAAGCGTAACGAAATAGTGATTAGGAGAAAAGCCTAAAACTAGATTTTTTTCTAAATTGTAGGATCCCTACACACAATCACTTGTGTATCACAATAAAAACTTCAATCTCTTTGAGTTCTTGATTTTCGTTCTTCGAGTTCTTTGAGTTCGCAATTTTATTTTGTTGATTTCATCGCCGGGTATAATAATCACACTCCTGACGCATTATATTAAGTAATATAAATATAAATTGGGTGTAAAGGACTTGATCTCATTTACATGGAGTTTATTTATAAATCTTTTATAGCACTTTGAGATAAATCTTCATTGATAAATAAAAGTTTATAGTCTACTTTTTGACGTACTATAATTATTTTAACACGTTTATCTTCACTAATTAACGCAGGAAAATATTAAAAATACATTAAAATTAATTTTTAAATAATATTTTTTATTAAAAACCAATCAAATGGGAACATCGCTAAAAATAGCGTCGCTACTACAATTATTTTAATTAGGACATCTTCACTAATAACGCACGAAAATATCAAAAATAAAATTAATTTTTGAATAATATTGTTTATTAAAAATCAATCAAATGGAAACAGCGCTAAAAATAGCTTGAGGCTCAATAGTAAGAGGAAGAGGGTAGTAGGTAATCGCTTCCAGCTTTTTACGAAAATTGAAATTATGCACCAAGGTTATCTAATCTGAACTTTTGCGTGAGGTCAAATCTAATTTTAATTTTAAAATACGTAATAACATAGACTGTCAATTATAAATAAAGTAGAATTTTTCACAAGAACCGGCGCTGTCCGGTTTTGATGGCGACCGATAAAAACGCACCCAAAACTCATTTAGCAAAAAAATTAAAAATGAACTTTATTTTTTAGACAATACAATGGATTCGGGGATCGAGTTGAGCTTAGAAAGAGAAATTGCGCGTAAGAAAACCACCGTTTCGCTTGGTACGCAATTAGCGTTTGGAATGGGACACGTTTTTAACGACATTTGTTCGTCCATTTGGTTTAGTTACTTACTTATATTTTTACATTTAGTCATTGAACTCGAAAATTGGCAAGCAGGGTTTCTACTCTTATTAGGACAGGTTAGAAAGAATTTTTTATTCTAAAAACAAAAGTATTAATTATTAATTTAGATTTCAGATGCAGTTGCAAATCCAATTATTGGATACTTTTCTGATAAAAATACAAATACTCATTTATTACGTTATGGAAAAAGAAAAGCTTGGCATTTATTTGGTAAATTTTTAACTTAAAGCTGTTGTAGTACACTAAAAAGAATTATTTTAATAAAAATTTTCACGAAAATGCTCTAAACTTTCGTCTTTAACATCATGGGGAAAATTTCGATTTTTACAAAAATTTACGTTAGAATTCTTTTCTGTGTATTACAGCTCTTATTGCATAATATTTGTATTTTAAAATAATTTATTTTTAGGCACTATTTTGTTAATTGCAACTTTTCCATTTACGCTTCTGCCTTGCTTGGCTTGTGTCGATAATACCAAGACCATACAACTAATATATTATTCGTGTTTCGTAATCGTTTTCCAGTTTGGATGGGCAGCAGTCCAAAATTCGCATTTATCATTAATTCCAGAATTATCTAATAATGAAAATGACCGTACGAAATTAGCTGCAGCTAGGTAAGTTGGCAACATTTGTTACTATTAGTATTAGTTCAGTTTCCTGTTTTGGGAGCTTTTGCTTATGTCTGGAAAACTGTGGCTTCTAGAAAAAAATTAGTTTTATCAAAATTAAAGCTTATCGAATTTCCTACAAAATTGTTTTGATTTATATATTCTCTTTTCTTTAAAGTTTTCGAGATATCAGCCCGCATATGCCACACGATAAAATAGTAAAGAAAGAACGATTTTTGCGGGCTGATATCTCAAAAACTATAAAGCATAAAAAATTAATAAAATCTATCTAGAGGCAAATTTAATAAGCTTTCATTTTGCTAAGAATAATTTTTCCCGAGGGCTCACCATTTTCGCGATATAAGCAAAAATTCCAAAAACGGGACCTTTCAACCCCCTCCCTCCCTTAGCCATAGCTATAGCGTACTTAATTAAAATATCGGTGGGTTTATTCTATGACTTGAGTGTGATATTTTCGTATTATCTACCCTTATGCCCAAATCTGCCTGTTGTTAACATCATCCCGATCTCGTGTGTGTCCGTGCCTGTCTGCGCTCTGTAAATCTCAAACTATTCTTTACATGGAAAATTATTAATGAACCGAAAAATAATCTTCCTGTCTGTACACACGCCAACTTGTACGTCTGTCCATCCGTCTGTCTATGTGCGTGGTGATTCATCCTTTTACCTGTATGTTCTCGTCTGTGAGCCCATTAAATCTAATATGCTCTTTTTGTTCGTCGGTTCGTCCGTCAGTCTGCCTGAATGTGTGTTAATGTACTTATGTTGACTTACCTGTCCATCCGCCTGTGCGCACTGTTAAAGCGACTATCTTTATGACATTTAGTGGGATCCTAAATTAGGGTACAAAGTACCCATCCAAGTGGGTCACCAAAACTGTCTGCTCATAAGCCCCAATTTTTATGAACTATTTGATAACCCAAAAGTTCGTTGACTACTGTTTGTGCAATTTCATTGCAGATATTGTTTACGGTAACTTCCAATTTGTTGTTTACGTTGTATCATATGCCTCACGATAAAATAGTCAAAGAAGTTTAAGGTTCTCGAACTTCTTTTTTGAAGACTTTTACTGCAAAACGAAGGGCTGAGGTGCTAGAAGCAAAAGTTTGACGAAAAACGTAGGCAAAATTTATTTTTATTCATTAACGATTTTTGCGGATATCTCTAAAACTATAAAGAATAGAAAAAAATGAATGGAAACTATCTTGCGGAAAATTTGCTAAGATTTCAGTTTTCTAAAAATAATTTTTTCCCGAGAGCTCACCATTTTCGCGATATAAGCAAAAACTCCAAAAAATGAGACCTTTCAACCCCCTTTCTTCCTTAGCCATACCTATAGCGTACTTAATCAAAACTCCATAGCTTTATTTTACGACGTGGGTTGAGTGTGATATTTTTGAATTATCTGCCCTTATGCCCCAATCTGCCTGTTGTTAACATCAGTCCGATCGTACGCCTACCCGTGCCTGTTTGCGCTCTGCAAATCTCGAGGAATCAACCACTGTTCTGAATTTGTACACTGACTGCAGTTGACTGCCCATGGCTTCATATGCCATGGCTGCGATTGACTGCAGATGACTACCATTAACAGCTTAATTTTTGTACATTGACTGCAGAGAGTAGATAACTCCTAGGTAAATCCGTAAATCTCGAAGTATTTTTACGTGGAACAAAAATCTATCTTCCTGCTTGGAAGATAATTCCTGAATCTATGATAAGTCCATCTTCCTGACTATTATGCAGGAAAAAATTGATTGATCCAAAACTCTTATGATCATTTTGTCTGTTCGACCGTCCATCCGCCAGTCTGTCTTTATGTGTGTTGTCCACTTGTTTACCTACCAGTACATCCGCCTGGGCACACTGTAAAGCTGGTATATACATTTATCACATTTAGGGAGACCATTAGGGTACAAAGTACCCATCTAAAGTGGGTCACCAAAACCGTCTGCTCATAAGCCCCAATTTTTGTAACCTTTTTGATAACCCGAAAGTTCGTTGACTACAATTTGTGCAATTTTATTCCAGATATTGTTTTACGGTAATTTCAAATTTGTTGGTTTACGTTGTATCGTGGATCGCATTTGCAAGTAAAAATATCGGAAAACCAATAAGTTCCAAAGATGGATATAAATTTGGAAATATAATGTGGTGTGGCTTATTTATTGGTATATTAACATCAATTATATTTCAATTATTTGTTAAAGAAAAACAAACAGTTAAAACGCGTTATAAAAATGTCGATTGCAATTGTAACGTTGATGAAAAATTAAACGTTTGCGCTACTATCAGTAATTTACAATATTGTCAAGTAAGTTTCTTATATTTACCCCATCCTATTTTTGAAAAATTAATTTTTTTTTACTTTTTAGACGGCCGTTTTGTACATGTCTTCGATGCTATTTGTTAACATGGGCCAAGTATTTATTCCTTTGTATTTACACGAGACATTAAAAATGAATGCGTCTTCATTAGCTATTGTACCTTTAATTATTTATGTTGGAAGCTTATTTACAGCTTTATTTATTAAACGTGTAAATCGCAGTCTTGGAAGAAAAGTAAGTTAACTGAATACCTACCCTTTATTTAATTAAGATTTCCGATACCCTCTTTATAAGTGCTAGATACAGAGTGGTCAAGTTTTAATCCCACTGTGGGAAAAGAGGGATTTTATGTTCAAAATTATCTATTTTTGTGCCTCTGTAGGTGAAATGAACTGAAAGAGCTCGCTCAAAATAAAAATAGATAAGGGACAAGTTAAGCGTCCGTAGTGGACGCTGGCTAATTAATAAAGAGTTGCAAGCTTTTTTTATTTTGGATGAGCTCTAGTTGTAAATATTAAAAAAACTCACCACTAACGTTTGATTTCAGAATACTTACATAATCGGTGCATTCATAGGACTTACGGCTTGTGTGTGGATATTCTTAAGATCACATTTAGCAACATATGTTTCTTATGAAATTTATATTGTTGCATTAGTATTTGGTAAGTTTTATAATATTAGATAAATTACCGTTAACTAATTATAGGTATCAACTACCGTCTTTGCACTATTTTAACCTATACATAACCTAACTTAATTCAGTACAATCTATCATGGCTATTTTTACCAGAAGAAAAGGCAAAAAGTTTGGACTAGACATCAGAGCCTTTGCCACGACTTCTTTATCCATTAAAACTTTTCATTTTATTCTTTTTAAGGGATTCAGGAAATACTGTCTTGGCATTAGATATTTAAAGACAACTAACCTAACCTCATTTAATGTTACCTATTCAAGCCTTTCCTTCTTACGATTTGAGAAGCCTAAAACCACTGTTTCGGCAATACTTTTGAGCCCTATACGTATAATGTAATGTAATTTATACCTTAGATTTTTAATTGAGGGATGGAGGGGAGAGACCTGGCAATATTTCTAATTACTAATATTACTGCCAGAATAATCTGATAAGGTAGCCCAGACGCCTAGCGACTAAAACCTGTAACTACGGAAACAAAGTTTTAATAATTTCTGAAAAGGTTTTTCTCCATTTTCTCGAATTTACAAAACATAAAAAATAGACGAATTAAACAATGTGTTTTATTTTTAATTAACGAATTCATAATTTGTCAGATAAGTAAATAAATAAACAGGCAACACTCTCTTATTTATTTAGATTAGTTTAATTTTATATAATAAAATTCGATGTCCGACATTTTTTCCTATACCACCCTGTAAAAATAATTTTTTAACACTTAACATTCTTTTATAGGTATTGCAAGTTGTATTGTTCAAGTAACCAATTTAGGAATATCTGCAGACATTATTGATTCTAAAACTAGCAACAGTGCGTTTGTTTATGGCCTAATGACGTTAGCGGATAAATTATCGAGCGGTATCGCCATTTTTCTTATCGAAAATTTGTAAGTCAACTTTAATTTCAAATTCTTTACTTTAATGTTAACGCATTTTCTTTTTTTAGGAAATATTACTATACTAATGAGGATTTTTACCAAAATGTCGTTACAATTACCTGTAGTTGTGCGAATATTTTAGCAACCATTTTTGTCATCATTTTGCTCAGGGAGAAAACTATTAAAAGTGAGTTACTAAAATTTTTAATCGAATTAATCAATAATCTATTTTACTTTTTAGAAAAAATGGAATATATTCAATTGCCGTAAGGAAAAAAGCGATTGAAAGAATACCTTCAAGTATTTTTATAATGCCCAGCGAAGAAAAGTTCCATGGATTTTTGACTTAGACATCAAAACTGGAGCATCTGACTCTCCATGAGACTTTTTGACATTCGGTATAAGCATATTATTGTTAAATGTTGACTTTGTAATTTTATAATTTATAATAAATTTATTTTTTTAATTAAAATGAGCATGTTTTCTTCTATTTAAATTTCACCAAGTTAGTGTTTATTTTGAGAGGTAACATTTGCTGAAAACAGTTAGGAGATTAGGTTCTCTAACATGTAGTAACTGTTGTTTTACACAGCCAGTACCGGTTTGAGGATCGTTTTGGACCCCTAAATACCATTTATACCTGGTATATGGTACCAAGGTGACCTTTACATCATATAAAATCATACTTTGGTAGTTTACTACTTCCCAATTTATTTTAGAAAAAAAATCGTTAAATAAAAGTTTTAGAGCGTCAAATTCTGCATCTAAATGAATTAAAAAAATTAATTTTGGATGCTTTATAACGCCAGAAATTTAATTTGTGATTTTTGAAATTTAGCTGAAATAGCCTTGAAACAGAAATAAAAATTGTTAAATATTTTGCACTAGTATCAGTTAAATTAATTTTGTATTTTATACTCAATTATTGAATTTATTTAATAATAAACAATATTTACAAAAAACAAACTCAAAATTACTTTATTTTTAGTTTTAGTTAATTAAATTGCCCTAAAAAATTGTTTTGCATGATAAACCATTAAACATTTGATAATTTTTTTTGAAGTATTTAAAGGTAATCGCTATTTTCGCTAATTATCGAAATTTTTAAATTAATATTCTGGCCTTATAAAGCATTCAAAATTAATTTTGCTTATTGATTTAGATGCAGATCTTTATGATCTAAAACTATTATTTGAAGGTCTTTTTTCTAAAATAAATTGGGAAGCTGGAAATTAGCGAAGTATGATTTTAAGTGGTAAATCCTTGCGATGTTACGATCTAGAGGTCGGGTCACCATCCGGTATGTATTTACGGATCTGCGCTAGTTGTTGACTTTTTATTAGGCGAAAATATTATCTTTAGAGGTTTTCTAAAAATTAAAGCCCTTTGGACTTTGCATGTATAATGCAAGTGAACAATGTTTGGTTAAAGTTAAAACCACAATCGGCCACAAATTAGAAGGGTTATTTTTGCATTTTAAGCAAATATTGTTAACTTGCACTATACCTTGGATGTCTAGTGGGTAATCTAGATCTGTAGACAGTTTGTTATGTATTATTGCTAGCTGCTATTATAGTTTTACATCCAATGGCCTTAGCTTCTAATCTGAGCATCGGTGTAGGTGCTTCGCTTATTCCATGAGACGTTACAAACTTAATTAAAGTTTAAAGAAATATTTTTTGAGCATTTTAACGAACTAAGATGAAAAAATATATTTATCTATAAGTTAATAGGGTTCTACTTCTACAGTAGCAAGAGTAGCAGAGCCTATAAGCGAGGAATAAAAATTGCAACTCGTTTTAGCTCACATTTAGCTCAAAACAAATTTGCGAAACAGAAAGTTCCATTGCTCTTCTACCCTTAAAGTAGCTCCACAGCCGCATGTGTTGGGTAAACTCACACACTGACATAAGAATCCCAAAACTAAGATGTAATAATTCTATGAGCTCTCATAAGCCAATATCATCTACATAAATTTAGGACAGATTACAATTCGTATACTGTGCGATCACCTTGCTCATTACATGTTTGACAAGTTGAGTAAAACTTAAATAGCTTGCTGTGATGTAATTTAAAAAAGAGAACTATCTCTAATCAGGAGAAGTTCCAAACTTCATTGACAGATTGATCAACAGAACATTAACAATAATTTAGTCTAAATGAGCATGTAATAACGTGTTTGTCATTAACGACCCCTCAAAATGTAAAAAATGCGCTTCTTAGTCAACAGTTTCCACCGCTAAGAAATTTCTCCGTCAAAATTGTCACGGTGGCCTCTCTGAATGTTACGGTGCCGAAAGTTCAGAAACGCTTGCTTAAGTCAATGATCAGACGTGTGTTTAGAAGATATAACTGTCCAATGCTTCTTAACACTAAGACACTGTGAGATAATAAACTGTCACCTTTGTGACACTTTAGTGACTATTAAACATGTTCATTTTAAACACTTTATGTTGCAGAAAACACCTAATAGCTTTCTAGGAAATTCAAAATATCAGCTGTTTTACATGAACTAAACGCAAAAGTAGCAGCTCCAGCAAATTTCTATGCACCACGTTAAAGCTTTAACGCTTTTGCTCCTTTCCATCGATTCAGTACTAGCAAGTTAGTACGACATTTAGTCCATGTAAAACGACTCTTAAGATGTAGTTATTGAACTCGTGGTATGAATTTTACAGCTTTGTCATTGGTTAGCTATTAAATATTTCGCCTATATTTTTCTACACATCGTTAGTTAAAAGTCAACAATTTAAAACAATGGATCATTTATCTACAGCAAAATTATCGCAATCGTACTAGGAAAATGGCGATTGTACTGCGAAAATAAGGGCAGAATTCGATAGAAATCATCGCCCAATTGAAGGCTGTATTCGTAAGCTGATTAAAAAATTTGAAGAGACTGGTAGTGTTTTAGATCGGCTGACATTTGTGCGTTTGGTTTGTTCCTATGGGCATAAGAGACAAGTGACTTTTTGTGACCGGCATTGGAAGATTTTTATTTGCAAGACATGTGGATTCAACAGAACGGGGCTATATGGGCGTGTAAGGTGTAACAATGGCTCTGCTCAGTTGCTTGAAAACTTCGATGATCGTTTATATCAAGATTTTGCGAGTTAAATTCGCTACTAAGTTCGTACGATTTTGCACCATTAAATTTAATGGTTGTAAACAAAGTCGTGGTGCACTTAAGGACAAAATCTGTAACGTTATACAGAAAGAGTCCTAAATGTGCAAAAACGAAAATTGGAATAATCGAATCGTGAGCGGTAACATGGGCTGAGGAGGCTCCACGTGTAATTGCGAGGACCAAATTATTGATTGAAATTTCAAGACATTTCCAAAAAGTTAATAATATGTGTGTTTTATAAAACAAATTCGTATCAGAAGTTTGATAACTTTAAGTTTTTAACGTAAAAAAATGAAAATCAAGCAGAAAAGCAGCGGAAAATCCGCGTATTCTGACTGCTCTTAACCATTAGAGTACCACAAGGTCTTTTATCCCACAGCTGATTTTTCTTTAAATACTTTTTTTTTATTTCCAAGGTGCACGCCTGTAGCTTCGGGTATGTGTTAAATTAACATTTTTTGAGGTTATACCGTCAGCAACCAAAGTGACGTAGTATAAGAGTCATCATGGAATTTCTTAATTCGTGAGTTCAATGTTCACTTATGAGATTGTCTGTACCTACTTAACATTATTAGACGAGCATTTAGAGGGTGCATTTCCAATGGACAACTTACAACTTATCCTAATCAAAAAGTGTGGAAAAATAAAATTTTAAGAAGATAAAGTTTTGGATTTTTATAAAGAAAAATAAAATTGTTTGCTTGGAAGCTTTTGCCTGAAAAGAAAATTTTGAACTAATACCTAATGGGTAAGTCAAGTTTTACGCTTGTAAAAAAACCATAGTAAGCACCACCAACAAATAATGGTGAAGCAATTCCTAGTGAAAATGACTTAAGAGTTTTCTTTTGAATAAAAGTAATATCTAGAGACGTATGTAGACGCTGTTGTTTTATTTTTAATCTTTGATATGAAACAGCAAAACAATTTCGTAGTCAATCAGTTCAAGAACTTATAGGCTTGTGATTTTTCATGGCCAACAGAATATTTTTATTTTGTGCGAAACGATTGAAAAATGAAGGATATTTTACATTTCTTATCATGAAAAACAATGACGTACTCTTAGTCACAAATTCAAAAATAAATTTTTAAATAATAAAAATAAAACTATTATTAGTTATCTACAAAATCACCAAAAAGGCCAAAAGCTCAAATAAACACGATGTTTATTATTTTCATAGTCACGAGTGGTCACGTGTATAACTGATTAGAGCTTTACCTATTTTTTTCCAAAATTAAAATTCTACGAATCGCCATTATCTCACATCTTATCAAAAACAAATTTAGGATTTACAGAATTATATTCTGATGCAATTATATGACTTGTTACACAATGTGTAAAAAGCAACGCCTTATTGATGAAATTTAAAAAAAAATCAGCAACTTCTATTACATAATAAATTAATTTATTGTTATTATTATGGCTCAAATAAATAAAATAAAAGATTAGAGTTTGTTTATAATTTATGGGTAACTTCGGCTGTAATTAAGTAATTGAAAAATTAAAATTTGCTTGTTTGCTCCTTTTCCGGTAGTATATTAAATGAAATGCCAAAAGTTCTCATACAGATGGCAAGAATAGACCAGAGCCTAATAAGAAGCAATTCCCAATTAAAAGGCTCCACAACTTTGTTTGGTATCTACAGGCCCAGACGCATTGTCAATTGTATGACAACATATACGGGGTGTTCGTCTCAGCTCTTGTATGTAGGCTGAAAGACAGACAAAAACTGAAAGCTGAAAACTACATCATGTAGTTTTCAGCCACCGAAGCAGACAATATTAATGTAGACAAAAGAAGTTTTATTCAGGGTTCTATCAGGCACAATTAGATGACCCTGTTTATTTAGCAGACACAGTATCTTATGTGTTCATATTGCTTGTGTATGCTATGGCTTTTACAAGTAACCATAAAATTGTGATCTTTGACTAGGCCTCAGCAGACACAGATAGCACTCAGCAGACAAGTGCCATCAATTCACTTACAACAGAAATTTTGAAGGCTGTGTCCTGTCGTGGTCTAAGGAAATTCGTAAACAGATACTGGTGTCTGCCACGAGCCCATGGTGCTGAACAGCTAAGCACAAGTCAAAACACCCAAATTTGTATACAAGGTGGGGAAAAAGTAACGCAACAAGGCTAGAAATTTTTTATTATTGATTTTTCAAAAAAACGTTTTAAATAAAAGTTACTAGGCTAAAAGTGCTTCACTTGTTCGTGACCTTTAACTGCTCATGCGTATAGAGATCCTATTACATATCCCTGTTCAGTGCGACAAACTGTGCGAATGGCCATTTTCTTTAAATTAACCCCAATAATTAAAGTTTTCTTGTTAATCCATCCAGGGCTGGACTGGGACTAAAATAAGTACCAGGAAATCAGGTAGTTCGGGCCACTTGCAGGCAAGCCATTGTGGGGGGGTAAATGAAAAAATTCTTAATTTCATTTATTATTATTTAGTGTGAACTTCAATATGATAAAATTTTATACAATGGAGTAACTATACAGGGTGTTTACTGTGTGGACGGATTTCTTCTTAACTATTCGAGATATCAAAACCAATTTTGGCATGGTAATACGTAATCATTAGACCTACTTTTTAACCGTTATGTAGCTGCATAAATAATTATACGTACATGGCTGACGGTGGTACCCGGGTACCCACCTTGCTTTAATGCTGTTTTTTGACTGTTCGCAATTTTTTTTTAAAATTTTATAATCTTAGTAACTGTAGTAACTAATAACAATTCCAAATCCACGTTTGTTTTGTTTATATTAAATAAATAAATAAATAAAAAAGTATTTATTTTATTGTACGAAAATTTATATAAATTAAAAAAAAAAAAAAAAAGAAAAAAATTTTTTCGAGAAAACGACTTTTAACTCAACCTGTATATCATTTTTAATATTTTATAAAATCGAAAAGAAAAATTTTTAATAATTTAAAAAATAATTTTTATTCTTCTATATTTCCTATACAAATTCTACAGTGGTACCCGGGTACCACCAGCCGGCGGTTAAAGGTGATTTTTCTTTAAGGCCAAAAAAATGGCATCCCGTACCTCTAGACATATGAAATTTTCAAAACATGTAAAATGAAATAGTTGAAGTATTCCTAGAAATTCAAATTGATTTGACGTTGCAAAATTTAAATATTTCATATTTTATACCTAAAAGGTACCCGGGTACCACCGTCAGCCACATAAGGGTTAAAAATGTTTGATGAAATGGATGATTATTATATAGGGGAGGTATTGTCGCTTTAATGCCGAAACCGATTGAACTTTGGAGCTATGAGCCCAAGGGTGTAATCAAGATTTTTTAAATCTATTTGTTCTATCGAAAAACTAGTACGAATGAGTATCTGGACATCGTTCAGGCTCTGGTTTGGCCTGTGCAGGTCGGCTTGCACAAGCGAAACCGGAAGGTAAGCCTATGTGTATGTGGCGCGGTCTTTTAACATCCGTCCACACACACAGGTCTTGCCTTTCGGTTTGGCCTGTGCAGGCGGCCTGAACGCTGAACCAGGATTTTTGACTCCTGCTTCATATTTTTGATTTTTTCAATTTATCTAAATTTTTGCAATATATTTCTTTCATTGTCACACACGGCCCACCGGGAAATTTCCGGTAGCCCGCCGGGCCAGACCAACCCTGACTCTATCCATACTGGAATGGTCACAAGAGATGATAGGATTTATTTTACACTGACTCACATCGTACAAAAGCTGTGTCTGCAAATCTATTTTTTTAGGAAACTATGCTATCAATAAATTAGAAATAAAATTATTTCCATGAAAATAATGAGCCCATTCAGGCAAGGTCAGCGTCTGAAATACCGAGATATTTACTGTATTCGTTGCTATCACTCGGCATCTCAGCCACTGACAGTCCAACCAGATTTATTTTCGAAATTGACTACAAAGGAGAGATTGGACAATAATATTATTAATTACTTTTCTAGAGTTCGTTTTATACATATCGCAATTACCTTTGACTGTTTCAATTTTCAGTCCCTCCTGAAATCCAGAGAAACTAATCTCAAACGACGGATTTGAGAGTTTGAAAATCGAAACAGGTAGCACATGTTCGTCAATTTTTAAGGTATGAGTTGGCAAGCTATCAAGATGTACGGAGTTTACATTTTTGAAACAAAATTTTTATAATGTGGTAAGAGATTTGCTGAAGAAGAGCTATCAGATTAGAGCGGTTGTTGTAAAAATGCTTTATCTTTAAAATAATAATAGTAGTTTGTTTTATTAGGAGTAAAAGTATTTTTAATCCGTGTGAAACATTCAATTTTCAAACCTAAAACTTAAAAAAACCAAAAATAAAATTTTTTGAAAAAGCGCCATCTCTTGTCAATTATTTGTAGTTCAATTGCCAAATATTTTTTTAAATTATCTTATAAAAAGAAACTAATTATTAAACGCAACGAACAATAGTTTATAACACTTTTACATCCTAGGATGTAAAAGTGGAACTTTAACCTTACGTGTTCGTAACACAATGTCAAATTTTTTGACATTTGAAGAAATTTTTTTATGCCGCGGGTGGCAACGGGACCTCTCGATTATGCAACTATTTTCTACGCGTAAGCATAAGATGGGTGAAAAATACCCGGCGCCGTTATTATAAGTTAATAACGTTATACGTACTACATACTATAAAAAATTACTTTACTTACATAATGAGCTTTATTAATAGTGAAATACATAAATGCCATTTTAATTAAAAAAACTTGGATGTGGCCATACCAGGAACTTTTTAGTACGTATTCCCATTTTCTGTTAAAAATGAAGTAAAGTATAAAGTGTTTGGTATCATCAGATAGCTAATTTTGATACCTTTTGAAATATTGCAAAATATACAGGATGTTCCTAAAAAATTTTGATATTATTGTAATTTCCCGTTTAACCGGAAGCGTTTCATTATCCGAAAATAGTGTGAAATAGTAGATATTCAGAGCATTGATATATTTGCTAATTTTCAAGCTTTCATTTTTATTACACAAGAAATGAGAACCTTTTTAAAATTTTGACTTTCAAAAAAATAAAAACTCCGGTCCTGTTCCATACAAGTTATTAAAATAAACGACCTTCGATAGAGAACAACGATGTCTAACATACCAAAAAATAAAAAAATGACGGGAATAGATTTTGAGAAAATTTATTTCAAAATTTTGACCAATTTTGGCCCCTAAAAAGTAAATTTTGAAACTATTTTAAAAATTGATTAAGTAAGGTGAACGCCTCATATTTTAGCTATACAACTGTTATTTTAAATTTTCATAATAGTAATTACACAATAAATGATATATTTTTGAAATTTCAACATTAAAAAATCACAACTCCGGCCCTGCTCTATAGAAGTTAATAAAATTACCGGCGTTCGATAGAGAATTACGTTTTTTCTAGAATATCCAAAAATGGAAAAAACGGCCAGAAAGAGATTCTGTGTATAAACATGCGTTAAATGCGTATGGGTCAAAAATACCCACCTTATGCCAATGCCGCTAAAAAATGTAAAACATCATTTTTCAAAAATTGTAACGTCTTAGCACTAATTTACTAAAATATACCTAAACACAACATATCAAATAGGATCAGTTGTAGTGAGTTTTAATCTTAAATTAATTTGGGTCGATGTTAAGTTTACTTCGAAATTTATTTTTTACCGTCAGTATGGCAGAAAATCCAAAATCCAAAAATTCCGCGCCAAAAGTATCATGCTGGTTACTTATCTTATCGCGTATCCTTGCTTGGGGCTTGCGTACCACCTTGAGAAGCTCTGTGTACCACCAGTGTGGTACGCGTACCACAGTTTGAGAACCTCTGGTTTAGATAGAGAATTTTATGCTCTAAAACTTTTATTCAAAGATTTTATTTCTAAAATAAATTGGGAAGCAGGAAAGTATGAAAGTATTACGAAAGTATGATTTTGCATGTTAAATCCCTCTGACCGAGAAGTCGGTAGAAAATGGCGTGGAAAACTATAAAATTTTGCATCCATATCAATAACTAAAATTAGTTTAGCATGATTTATAAATTATAAAATAATAACATCAGAAATTAAGTGATTATGTCGAAAATAGTCTTAAAATTGCAATAGCAATGGGGTTTTCTTTAATTTTTAAAAATTTAGCACTGATCGATAAATTAATGCTGTCAGTGAACTAACGAAACATTTTAGAAATTATTTATCGAAACACATGGCTATCTCTAGTGTGAGGTATTTTCGACATTTATGTAAACGCAAAATTAACTAAAACTAATGTTCTTGTTTGTAAATTGACTTAAGCACTTGCTCGTACTCAAGAACAAGATCTACATCGATTTCTATTCAGAAATTGCATAGAAACCGGTCTCGTGCTTGAGTACGAGACGAGCAAGTGCTTGAGATCGCTTTATAAATACGAGTTATAACGTTACGGCAAAGAATAAGTTAAGGTTTTGTATTAGGGAAGTAGGAAACGACAAAAGTATGAGTTTCCATTTCATTTCTATTACCAAGAGCCATGTGTGGTGACCACTCTACTCTATACAATGTTTCCCTATTTCAGTGTGTGTTTTGAAACTTACTTACGTTTTTAATTAGAACAACATAAAAGTGTTAATAATAGAATTATTATATAATTTACAATTTAATAAATAAAACTATAAAATGTAATTGTTTCGGCAATTGATAACCTATATGGATAACCTAAGTTTTAAAATTAAATTGCAAATTTACTAATATTTTTATTTTTCAAAAATAACGATAAATAAGATTTGAATTTGTCCTATTTGGTTAAACTTAATTCCTGTATTATTTAGTTATTATGTTATACAAATATTTAGTGTTTACCCGCTTAAATAGTAATAATATTATTGATAAATTATCAATTCCAGTTATTTACAATTTAATTTATTTGAGAACAATGACCGAATATTTAGTTAATTGTATAAATTAATATTAACGTAAATACAGGCATTGAATCAATAATAAAAAGTTTTAATTACGTATTGAATTGTACTAAAAATACATTTAAGGATTTCAAAAAGATATTTTTGTGCTTTACAATAATTTTAATTGACCCTTGAAACGGTAATAAAAAGAACTTTTACAATCGTACAAAGAAAATTAACCTTTTAACTCGTGATATTAATTTCATGAACCATACAATAGTCTCGATCTAGCAAAAGTTTTCCAAGGTGAAGGACACGAAGGTGATAAAAAGGCAAGAACAGGACTTTTAAATGTTTGCTATTTTAATTAGTGATAATGATAAGCTATACAATTTATTAATCATTTTTAATACTGATTTTACCCATCATTAAATCTGAAAGATCAAACGATGGCGCCGAAAAGCAGCGCCACTTTAGTTTAAAGCTCTCTTTGCTACAAAACAATGATTTTTATGGAGAGGGAAAAGTTTTGGATTTTTTTAAAACTTCCAAACACGTGATATGAAGCTGACTGGATTAAAAAACAAACTTTTCACTAGCGTCATTAAAAAGGTCAAAAATAGTAAGATCAATATCTGATACTAAGCAAGAAAAGGAGATAAATGGGTAAAACCATCTCATTACGATTTTTTTTTGAAAAATGAAACGAATAAGAAAATCCAATTAAATATTACTTAAAAAGCTATAGATAAACATAAGCACCATGGATGCTTTTGTGATAAAAACTTCATTATCTGTGTTTGGAAATTCTTTAATTATACAGGCAATTTGTTATTACACCCAAAAACTTTTACTGTACAATATGCATTGACCCTCGTTATTCCAAATTACAGATTTAAATATTTCTAAGAATTTCCTACTTAATCAGTATAGGGGTTGGGCAGAATACCAAGAATTTCCCTGCAAGCCATGCCTATAATGAGAAAGAAAGCTAGGAAAAGTTAGTGTCTATGAGACCAGAATTTCGTTATCATTTTTAAATAGATATTAGCACCACACTATTAAATCAGAGGTATAAATTGAAAAAAATCTGAAAATCAGATAGTGCCAAAATTTAATTAGTGCTTACTCTTCCCACAGCTTATACTGTTTCTTGGGGAGTATTAGAATATTTTGTATAATCAAAAATTAAATGGAAAGTCTGGACCTTCTAAGTTTAATTTTGAAGAGGTCCTGTCAATGACTCTTGATGACGACAAAATAATTAATTTCGACGATAGAGCACGAATAAAAGTTGTTTTTGTATTAATGTAGATTACAATTGAATCTTTTAATTATATTTTGTACAGTGATACTCAAAATAATAATTAGAAAAAAATATAAAATTATACAAAAATTGTTCAAGATGAAAATTAAGTTTTTTTTCTTTGAGGTGGAAAGTTGGGATGATTACAGGTAAATTGCGATTACGTTTCAGTTAACTGTTTTCATTATTAACCACTGAAGTCCTAATTTTCTAAAAGATCTTCTTGACTAGAATGGAAGGAGACCAAAGGTGTTCACTGACTGAACAAGACAGAGTAGATGTTTAACAACCACTTTAGCAATTTTCATCCACAAATACTTCATATTTGCCCAAAAGGCAAAAAACTTACATTCTTACAAACCGACAACACTAACTCGCTCTTGTTTAGCCTACATCTACTACAAAACATATCAGTGGCCGATAACAATAAATTATGTATAAATCTGACACAAATTCAACTAGAATTAGTTTTAAAAGTGACCAACAGATGGCAATAGCTTCAGACAAGTATACAAAAAAATATAATAGAAATAAGTTATCAACACTGCAGGATTATAACGCCTTTATTCGACATAGTTAGGATCGGTACAATAAAATATAAAATATAAATTTTCGACATCATCACTCCACCACTCTCTAAGCATTTAAAAATTTATATCTTCGAAACTGTCTAAAGGGCAAACATGTGCATATTGCTGAAATCAGAATTTTATAATCTATCCAAATCGCCAAAAAAGTAAGATTGTTATTAAAAAAAATCTTCGATGACGTCACTCTTTGAAGAGGGTAAGGGGTAGAAAAATTAAAAGCAACGGAAAATGTTTGCATTAAAATAAGTCAATTTGACGTGTTCAACCGTTTTACAGTATTCCTTTTGGGAAAGAAAATATTTACATTATTCAGACGCGTGCACAGGTAAAACCGAGAGGTAGAAGAAGTACAGGATGACGAAAAATGAGATAGAGAGATCAGTTTTGAAACAAATCAAATACTGCCAAAAAATGCTATATGACACCGGAACAAGCCCAAACAGACTTAATCCCTAAAAAAGGTAAAGCTACAGTCTGTGCACTGAACAGATGCAGCTAAGCCACTACCCACAAATTTATGTCAAATAAGGTTGATGCATGTCAATTCTTGTGTGAGTGTTGTAAACCGGATTTTCAAAATTCGACCAATAGAAAAATTTTGTTCGAATATTCTGCGCTTTTTTTGGGAGTGTCTTAGCTGCATCTGTTCAAAAATACTGCAAAAAAATAGTATATAGGACCGGGACTAGTCGAAATAGGCTTAATCCCTAATAACGCCCGGTCTGCATGAGGTTAGTTTTTGAAGCTAGGATAGAAAGGTAGAGCTATACTCTGTCCACCGAACAGATACAGCTAAACCACTCTCACAAATTTATGCCAAATAAGGTTGACGCATGTCAATTCCTGTGTGAGTGTTGTAAACAGGATTTTCAAAATTCGACCAATAGAAAAATTCAATTCGAATATCGCGCGCTTTTTGGGAGTGGCTTAGCTGCATCTGTTCAAAACTACTGCAAAAAAATAGTATATAGGACCGGGACTAGTCGAAACAGGCTTAATCCCTAATACCTAATTCCCGGTCTGCATGAGGTTAGTTTTTAAAACTAGGATAGCAAGGTAGAGCTACACTATGTCCACCAAACAGATACAGCTAAGCCACTCTCGCAAATTTCTGTCAAATAAGGTTGACGCATGTCAATTCCTGTGTGAGTGTTGTAAACCGGATTTTCAAAATTGGACCAATTGAAAAATTCTATTCGAATATCGCGCGCTTTTTTTGGGAGTGGCTTAGCTGCTTCAGTTCTGTGGACAGTTACAGTCAGCTAAGAGAACTAGCTTCGTTAATAACCTAGGTAGCTAGTAAGGAAGGTAGTAAGCTAGCATCTCTAAGATAGTTTAATAGGATGGAGTTCTATTTTTAGAGCTAGTAACGTCCCCCACCACCGCATACTCTCCTGGATTTGGATACTAGCTTCGTGTGGACGGCGACCTATTTTGTATCGCCTAGATCTCTTGTACTCGCCTAGATCGTCGCAGCGAAGTTCTTCTAAAAGCAACGCAGATGCTCCACGTTCAATCCTTCTTAAAATCCACGGTCTTGTCCAATTACATTAATCTAGCAACTCTTCTAATAATTCTTCCAACGCAACTTGACATAGTTTCTGAAGCATCTCTTTCAGTATAATTGTGTTTCTTCTACGAAAGCTGTTCATTTTTCCCTACGAACATGTTGTTAGACTGTTCCTGTCACTACCATTGAGTAAACTGCTCTAGCTTGTGTTAAGCCAGCATAGTAAGCCAGGATAGTACGCCGAAATACTAGCTAGCTATTCTAACTTGAGAAACTAGCCTCGTGTAGACCGAACATAAGAGGTAGCAAACGAGCAAGCTATAGAAACTCTAGCTCCATGTAAAGAGAACTAGCTTTAGGGCCCCTCTCCTCAGAATTTACTATTTTGGCATTTATTTGGATGTATTAATTACTTGACACTTTAGTCTAGATTCTAGAAGATCCACTTCTCTCAGTACAAAATTGTAACTAGCAAAAAAGCAAGGTTGAGCTTTTCTCTACGTTCTTTGCACTATCGTTTCTATTTTTTCAATAATTTGCCATCAGTGACCATGACAATACATTGCTCCGTCGATCTATTAGAAGGAAGTTAGCTTTATCATACTTATTATCTGAAATGGCCTACATTCTATGATTAATGGACATTTTTAAATTCGATTCGAACCGTTCCCGCTGTCTAAGCATTTTACCATAGCTTTGTAGATAGAGTGAAGATGTTCGTGGAGTACACCCTATTGCAGAACTTGTTTAGAATATCTTCTGCCAAAGACCAATGCAGTCTCTCATGTGCCAAGAAATGTTTTTTTTTCATTTGCAAAAATCTAGATTTTACCTACCTGGAACATCCTGTGGAAAAGAACTGGCATAAATATCATCTTCTAGATGTACCCATGACGTATTTGTCAGTTTTTCTCCAAATTTTTGGCGTAAATTTCTTCTAAAGATTAAATTTTTTTATACAGGGTGATTCTGAATCAACGTCAAATAATTTCAGGGATGATATAATAAGTCAGTACAATCATTTTTTGTTCTATGCCGATGTTTATGTAGGGTTATGTAGATGTCATAAGGAGATCAGCTGTTTACACATCAATTGAGAAGTACCTAAGTCTTTTCATGTAGGAACAAAAAAATGATGAAAAGTTTTAGACGGTGTAATCATCCTTGTTATTAAAAATATTTAAAAAAAACAAGAAACAATCCAAACAGATGCAGTTTGACCTTTGAGGCGCTACATAATAGATGGGTTCGAGACAAAATAATTTGCTGTTGCTACACGTTTGTCAAGATAATCTTTCAAAATTTTCAAGCTATTGGAAAAAATTTTTCATCTACTGGTATTGAAGGAAGCAGATAAAATGTTCACATCCTTCCTCTGCTTGAGGAATTTTTAATCCAGACATTTTTATGTCTACAGGTTCAAAATTTTATTCAATTACTCTCTTCAACTCAGTAAAATTCTAAAGCTCACGTGGTGCCCATCTAGTGGTTTTTACTGAATAACAGATGATTTCTGCTTCTTTTCTTTTATCAACTGCAGTTAGGAAGTTAAAAATTGTTACAAATGAATCATACTTTGAGTTAGTGATGGACGAGAAGTCTCGAAAGTCTCGTTCTCGTCTCGATTCTCGTCTCGTTTTCGAGACGAGAATCGAGACGAGACTTGAGTTTGAATTACGAGACGAGATCCGAGACGAGACCGCCAAAATAGTAGACGAGACGAGATTTACTCTACGAGAATTCTCGTTCTCGTATCGTATTTTGACTTTTATTTTTTTTACGCAATTTATAAAGGAAGCGATTTTATTTTAAACTAAATGATTATTTTGTTGAAATTGTATGCTACTTCAGTTTGACACTCTCAATCATACTACCAATTTTCAGCTGAGGTCTAATAACATAGTTTGATTTCAGGGTTTAAATTCATGTTATTTGCCTGTACTAAAAGCGCCAAAAGCGCTATTCACAGCAACAAACCTCCTTAGATAACAAAAATCCTTTAAAATTTCCAATTGAGAAATAATTTTTGAGAACATACCTACATTATACAGGGTGATTCATTGATATGGCGGTTTTCGAACTCCTTAAGGAGCATAACCTAAAATTATTTTCATCTCTACAGGGTGTTGTATTACTGCTCGGCGAGAATATTTTTGATTTTTTTAAATGGAACACCCTGTATATTTTTCTATATTTCGACTTGGGGTTAAATCACCTACATACCTATATTAAAATTTTTTAATTTTTTTGCGGTGTTGCCAAGTTAATAATTTTATTTTCTAAAAAATACCTGAGCACGCGTTGCTTTATAAAATCGCACTAAAGCCGGTTTTCAAGGAATAATAACAAAATTTTTTTCTAGGTAGCTATGATTATCCTCTATGCTATAAAATCTAAAAATTTCGATTCAACGTTACAGAGTGTTTATTAAAGCGAACCAAAGTTACTCATTTTCATACGACCATAACTCGTTATTTTCAAATAGAACACCCTGTATATTTTTACATATTTGGATTCTTGGTAAAATTTAGATACTAAATATGCAAAAATATACAGGGTGTTCCAATGTAATTTTTCATAATTCTAAAAATAGAACACTCAGCATATTTTTGCATATTTAGTATCTAAATTTTACCAAGAATCTAAATATGTAAAAATATACAGGGTGTTCCATTTGAAAATAACGAATTATGGACGTTTGAAAATGAGTAACTTTGGATTGCTTTAATGAACACCCTGTACAATTTCTTTGAACTTTTTAACTTTTATAGCATAGATAGAGGTTAGTGATAACCACATAGGAAAAAAGTTTGTTATTATTCCTTGAAAAACGGCTTTACTACGATTTTATAAAGCAAAGCGTGTCTCGGGCATTTGTTAGAGAAAAAAATTAATAACTTGGCAACACCGCAAATAAAGTAAAAAAATTTAATATGGGTATGTAGGTGATTTAACACCAAGTCGAAATATAAAAAAATATACAAGGTGTTCCGTTTAAAAAAATCAAAAATTCTCTCACCGAGCAGTAATACAACACTCTGTAGAGATGAAAATAATTTTAGGTTATGCTCCTTAAGGAGTTGAATAATTTTTGTATTTAAATATATGCCTTATTTCCACCGCATAGGGAGCTATCGAAAACCGCCATATCAATGAATCACCCTGTACATACATACATGTACTTAATCGAAATCTGAGCTGAAACCATAAAAAAGTTAAAAAGCGTGAATTTCTGAAAATACGAAAACTTATACACTTTCAACAAGTAATAAGAAACTATCGATCTCAAACACCGTTTGTCAATTTTTGTACAGAAAGACTATCGATAATTTTGATCCATAGATCTGTCAAATTCTGACGAGAACACGAGAACAAACGAGAAATACGAGACGAGAACGAGACGAGACCGTGATTTTACGAGACGAGACGAGAAACGAGACGAGACTGAGCTCTGTAAGTACGAGACGAGACGAGAACGTTCCATTTCTCGTCTCGTTTAGTCTCGTGTCCATCACTACTTTGAGTAAAATAATCTTAAGAGGTCACACGTCACAATGTAGCAAAAATATGAAAAATATAAACTTTTTGAGAGCTCTTAAGCCTATTGAAGTTAACTAAGGATAAAAAAATATAATTTTAAGAAACCTCGACAATGCTTGAGTGCAGTGTGAGTCAAACAAGCCTTTCAGAATCCCATTATTTTCACTTCGTTTATATAAAAATTTAAAAAAATAGGTCACGGTTTGGCACAAACTTCTTATCTAACACGGTTTCTTTTTAAAAAAATTGCTCAAGTTCTTACCTTGACGTCTACCAAATAATGTAGATTGGAAAATTTTAGTCTTGACCTCTGAAAATGTTAAGTAAATTTTACGCTAATCTCTTGAACCCTGTAAAGCTTTTATAATCTTACATTAGCAACAATTTATAAATATGCGAGTGTAGTAGCAAATAATCGTCATTTTAACAGTTTCAATTCTACTGTTTAAAAGTCTTTTACAAAAAAAATTTTTGAAATTTGTGTGTAATGTCAATAACGTGCAAAATTTGTCAAAATAATTGTTTAATAAACGATTTTATTAACTGTTGTTGTTGCTGTTGTTGTAGTCTTTGTTGTTGTTAAACCAACAGGTAAGATTTTAAAATTTTCGGAAAAAAACTAAGATAAACCATTATCATAATACGGTCTAATGTACATAGTTTTACTACGCATTTAACATCAACGAATTAGTAATTTGTGATAAATAGTTTTATTTTTGTAGAATGAAAATGGGTCCTGGTTTCGAAGCAAGTGTTGACGAACAAAAAAGACAAATTCAGATACAAACTGTTGAAAAAAGTGAAAAAAGGCATATTCCGATTAAATTACAGCTCGCTTTTGGAGTTGGACATGTTTGCAACGATATTTGCTCATCGATATGGTTTAGCTATTTGTTAATTTTCTTAAATTTAGTTTTAAAATTCGACAGTTGGCAAGCTGGATTTTTACTACTCGTAGGACAGGTCAGTAATTTTTTTCTTTCAAAAGGCTTAAAAAAATAATGAAATTTTTTTAGGTAGCGGATGCTGTAGCGAATCCAATTTTTGGTTACTTATCCGACAAGTATAACAACGTCTATTTTTCAAAATATGGCAAAAGAAAAGCTTGGCATTTGTTAGGTTAGCTCTCAAAGTGCTTACAAAAACATCCAATAACAAATAATTTTTTACAGGTACTCTTTCTGTAGTTGGTTCCATTCCATTTACATTTTTACCATGTTTGGGTTGCTCGACAAGCCCAAAATGGGCTCAAATGATCTACTATTCCGTCTTCATAATAATTTTACAATTCGGTTGGGCAGTAGTCCAGCTGTCCCATTTATCGTTAATTCCAGAACTTGCACCTGATGAGTGTGGACGAACAAAACTAACAGCCACCAGGTAAGTCATCACTCATTGATTTTGACTTATTTTTAATTAAAATGCTTTTAGATACTGCTTTACTGTAATTTCAAACCTTTTGGTTTACATAACATCGTGGTTGGCTTTACGTTCGGGCGATTCGAGCGAAGAGCCCATAAGTCCAAGCGATGGGTATAAGTTTCAAGAAATTATGTGGGTTGGGCTTGTAATTGGAACGATTACGTCTGTGATTTTTCACGTTTTTGTAAAAGAACACAACGATACGAAAGGAAGCGTTGAGACTGTCGATTCCGATGAGACGAGTATGAGTGTTGGTGAAATTTTGAGTAACATCAAATATTACCAAGTACGTTGTGAAAATGACAAATTAAAAATTTTTCTAACCTAATTTCTTGCAGGCTGCAATTGTTTACATGTCGACCATGTTGTTTGCAAACATGGGACAAATTTTTATACCTTTATATTTACACGAAAGTTTACACATGGCAGCGACTGCTTTGGCTGTGATACCTCTAATTATTTACGTAGGGAGCTTTGTTACTTCTTTATTTGTTGAACGTTTAAATACTTGTTTAGGCCGTAAAGTAAGTTTCCAAAATAAGCAATTTAGTGTAAATTAATGTAATTAATTTCTAGGTATCTTACATAATCGGGGCCTCGATTGGTTTATCAGCTTGTGTTTGGATACAATTTAGGTCAAATTTTACTGAATTTATCTCATACGAAATTTATGCTGTAGCCGTTGTATTTGGTAAGTTTTTCGAATCGATAATTTATAAAAATTACTTATTGAAAATTTGTAGGTATTGGAAGTTGCATAATTCAAGTTACAAATTTAGGAATTGTAGCCGACTTGATAGGAACTAAAACTAATAATGGTGCTTTTATCTATGGAATTATGACTTTAACAGATAAGTTATCAAATGGTATAGTCGTTATCACCATTGAAAGTTTGTAAGTTCAATTACTACAATGTTGAATTATTGTAATCTAATTGATTGGTTTTCTTTAGACGCAAATATCATACCTCAGATGAGTATTATAGAAATGTAGTTTCTATGGTTTGTGGTGGTGCAGTAATTTTAGCAATAGTAGCTGTGATATCTTTGGCAAAACGTACTAAGGGTAAGTTTTATTCTTATTATATTTATACAACCAGGACGATTTCTAAGTACAAAAAATTGGAAAGGATGTTCAAGAACTGGCACTCGAGAAAAATCGCCTTTTGAGTTTTGTCAAAAATTAAAACTAAAGCTGCAAATATCTTCACTTTTTGTTGGAGAATAGATTGTGTTAGAGTAGTATTCAAATGAAAAGAACCCACCTGCCTACGCCACTGCGCACCGAAAGTGGCGGAACCATAATTTATGTCAAATAAACCTACTAGAAGCCTGTTGAATAGAAAAGAATCCACTTCGTCATTGCCCGAAAGACTTAAATTGATCGAGCAGATCCAAATTGCTGTTAGAGGTACAGTCGCTACACTCATGGGTATACTGATGCATCTTGGTAATTCGGCATCTCCTAAATGATCGTTCCGCCGCACTTTCGGTACCCAATGACGTAAACAGGTGGGTTCTTTTCTCTTCAACAGGCCTCTACGCTCAAGAGTGTAGTGACTGTACCTCCAATAGCAATTTGGACTCGCCCTATCAATTTAGGTATTTAGCGCAATGGCGCCGTGGGTTCTTCTCGTTTGAATAATACTCTACCACAAACGAAAACAATAACAAATAACAGTAACTATAATGACACCTATAAGAACTTTGTAGGACTATCTCAGCCATAAATCATAATACACAAGCCTTAGTTTTTCTTTGCGTGCAACATCCTGCATTTTGAAAACGAAGCAGTTTAGGGCATGTGTATTCATAAAACCTTTCTGCCCAAAAGATGTGAAGGAATACTCTATTTTAGTACTTACTTTTGACTTAGTAATCGTTCTAAATTCACATGATGTTAATTGTTTAAACTAATATTTTTTTTATTTTTTTAGAACGCTCACAATATGTCCGCCTTCCGTAATTTAGTTATTTTATTTTAGTGTAATTAATTTATGTAATTAATGTATTTTTTGTTATTAAAGTTTGATGTTATTTATAAGCAGTAATGTTCTTTCTGTCCACGAAACTTCCCAAACCATTAATAGCTAAAAGAATGGTTTAGGGATCATTTAAAATCTCCTCGGTGTAAAGTTCAGACTGTGAAGTCTTTTGGACCATTATAGAGTTTCAGAAAAGAGCGATTGGCATTTTTAAATTTCTAGTAACTCAAGCTGTACTGACTAGTCGAAAAAAAGTGGCACTTTCACTCCTTATAAAGCAATATACTATTAAAGCTTTCATCTAAAAGAAGTAAACTGCACTAATTTTAAGCAAAAACGAATACCCACCCTGATATTAAAATTTTCTAATAATTGATGTAATTAAATTACAATTAGCACATTGTTGATAAAATATTTTATTAACTAATAGCCATTGATCGCTGTAAGTTCTAGAACAATAAATAATTGTACTTGATATGTACTATAGAACCTATGCTACGGTTTATTTGATACGACAAATTTACTCATTCGTGAAACTGTGTGGACATGTAGACCACATGTAACAAATTCCCTTGATGAAATCGAAATCCCTCAACAGTAATAAGATAAATTATATGTACAAGGTGAGTCGAAGTCGATGTAACTTTAGTTGCTTTAGGTAAGTATTTAAAAGAACAGTATAAAAAGTAGACCAGAGCTCTTGTGGTTTATGCTGTGAAATGTGTAACGTTTATTGAAATTTATTCCGTTTATGCATTTATGCAAGTCTTCTAATTAATTAATTTTAAAATTAAATTAATTTAAATTTCAATTAGATTGTTTATTTTCTGATTTTTAAAATTCTAGAAAAATTGGGTTATGTTCCATTCATTAATTTTTTTCTCCATGATAAATTACTGAAAATCAAATATTGTGCATGTAATTTAAAGCTGAAAATGTCCTCTTCAACCACTTATTTTTTGTTTTTCTTTATGTCTGATAGGTACAGAGTAATTTCCCATAAGGTAGAGCACTCAGTGTCTCTTTCACGTGCAACCCGTGAGTTTGCAGTAGGCACAAAACAAGTTAACATTCAATAAAATTTTTCTCAAAAACTATCCAATTTTTTGAAAAATCAGAAATGAGATTATTTTTATAAAATTTTCACCTCTTTAATTTTTCACTCATTATAATTTTTTATTTAGGACATAGTTTTCGAGATAATTGCAAAAATATGAAAGAAAGTGTAATTTTAGAGATTCAAACTCAATTATGGAGAAGCTTCTACCTTCGGAGGGGTGGGGACTTTAAAGGTGACTGAATGAAAATGCCTAAAATAGAGCATAATAGATGATACGATAAAAACAGATAATGGGTAATTTAAGATGGCACAGGCCTTCTAGGAAAGCCAATAGAAGAATTAATTTTGAAACATTTTCCGAATATTTACTGACAATTTGCCTGTCTGTCTGAGTGTTTCTCGAACTGCCGATCTTTCCATAAGTCCATTCGATTCACCATGAAAAAGAAATAACCAAATTTTGTACTTGTTGGACCCAATCAAAATTATCACAAATTACAACTTATTAGTAAAAGTTACAACTCGGATTGATTTTTAAATTATTTAATGGTGCTTTTGTGTGCAATTATTAATCAAGTAGGTTGTATTTTATATCTAATTGTAACAATGGTTAGTAGTGCGCCATAAATTCTACACAAGAGACACTTTGCTAAACGTTCTGCTGTGTGTTACTAATTACAACAATTATGTAATCAACTGTATTGTGTCGAAAACAATATTTAGTACCATTTAGAGTATGATAAATCAAAAGATGTCATGGGTTTTCCTGTTGAACGTTTATAAGTTCTCAATAAAATGTTTAAATCAAAAGAAATAATTTTTAAAGCACTGAAACGCATTTTCCGTCTACAAACATCCCATTGGAATAATTTTCATGACTTTGTCCTGTAAATAAAACTGTGGCTTAGTTTTTAGGTTTCCGTTTCAAAGAAAATGGTCTTACTGAATTGGATTTTTAAAATTTAATGCCATATTTAACTAAAGGGGTCATGGGTTTTTCTGTTGAACGTTTATAAAGCGTTTTCTGTTAACAAAAATCCCATTGGAATAATTTTCATGACTTTGGCCTGTAAATAAAACTGTGGCTTAGTTTTTAGGTTTTCATTTTCACGAAAATGGTCTTACTCAATTGGATTTTTAAAATTTAGTGCCATATTTAACTAAATGGGGTCATGGGTTTTCCTGTTGAAGGTTTATAGGTTCTCAATAAAATATTTGTAAATAAAACTGTGGCTTAGTTTTTAGGTTTCAGTTTTTACGAAAATGGTCTCACTCAAGTGGATTTTTTAAATTTGATGCCATATTTGACTAGAATGAGAAGACATGCTCATAGATCCATATCTTTCATTTAGGATGATCCTCGGAAAAATCTACTGGTTCAATCAGAGAGTCACTATAGAAATTCTGAGCCGACAATCAATTTTTTCCCAGATTCTTTTCTTGACGTTTTGAAATTACATTTTCTTGTTAACTCAGTCCTCTACGGTGCTGTAGAGACCGTTGATAATCATTAAAACAGTTCAAATATGATATTTAAAAATAAAATAAAATTTTTTGTAGTTATAAACGAGTTATTCATCTTTTTGAAGGGTAGTTACATCTACATGTGATAATGGGGCACGAAAATTTAATAGCAACACAATTCTGTAATCCATTGCGTATACAAAAACTGTGAAGCGAATGATCATTTTATGTTAGAGCCATTCATAACTGTCGTTTTGAACTGTATTTTAGCAGGTTGTGTATTTCTGCGATTGTATTGTGAACGCCTGCCATAAACCGATTTAATAATCGACTGATTTGTTGTCTGTCCCCTTCATCATTGCGACGCTTGTTTTTGCACAAAAGCATTGTTAACTCAAGGGACTACGCAATTTTATGCAATTCTCTATGATATACAACAGTAAAACAAGTTGTACTCATTCATATGTTCGAAATTTATGTTAACAGGTTTATTTTATTGATTATTTATTTTTCCCTATTGTTATATATTTTTATATAATTTGCTCTGTAACAAATTTCAACGTGTTCAATCAAAAGAGCTTTAGCACCATTTTCATTGTTTTGCTTAAAATTATCCCTTCGATGACCTACGATGTTGTTTTGGACAAACTTTTGATCTGAACACAACAAGGGTCTGTGTGGTTTCAAAAATTGGAGTCTAAAGTTCTTAAGTTCAGTAAGTCCCATTTCTTAACCATTCCCTGTAAAAATGGGACGTTAATTGTGGTTAAATTAAACTATATTAAAAAACAATTAAAATCTGTTGAGGTTATACACGTGTGATTCGATAAAATAAATCTCAATTTCTCCATCATTGAAAATATTTGAACGTCTCGTAAACAGTTGGAAGTTTGCAAAAGCTAGGCTAGGAGGATACGACTTGTGTGAAGTAATAAAATTTTATAGTACGTTTCATAAAATTGTAAATTTGAAATTTATGTAAACGTCTATTAAGTTAGATTCATACTAAATTATTAAGTGTAATTTATTTTTAGTATAGTATGAAAACTAATAGAAAAGAGGACATAACTGCATCTAGAGTAGTCGATTTTATAAGGGTGGAATGAATCAGATGCAGCTTCTAAAATATGATCAATTATTCAAACACACATCTGTTCGTAATATGCACCTCTACTACTACTACTACAAGTAGAGAGAAAATTTCGGACGTGTAATACAATAGCAAAAATGAACAGTTTGATCTATTTTATTATACAATAGAACAAAAATGCGAATAGAAAACTACAACAAAAAGAAAATAATAACATGTGATTTGTTCCACTATTTTACAACAAATTGAAATGCTTTTACAATTTTTACGAATTTTCACAACTTCGCTGTTTAAAACTTTGCATTTTATTTTTATTTTTTTAAAGCAGTAAATTTCTTCAGTCCCTGGTTTACTATAATTCATTTTATATTATGTTTTTCGAGAGTAGGAAATTATGTATTAATAAAGGCCATTCCATTTGCATGTACGGTCCCTTCTCGTCAGCACATAGCAATAAGAAGACCGACCGCTATAATGGATCCATTAAGCAGCACGGACAGTTCTATGTTAGTATGATATGATTACATTCGGGAGAGATGCAGGTTTATACGGCTCTCAAGCGACCGACCGAGGTTGAATTTGGCGCACACGGGTCACCAGGTGACGATTTGTCACATCTCCAAGGCGGCGAACAAGCTTCTACCATTTCCGGACACACACACCAGAGGATTGCACTTCTGAATCCATTTTCATTGTTAACACTAACGCAAGATTACACGTATAAAGTTTCTAACAAAATTACTTATAATTAACAAGTTTTAGAGAGACATTTACACAATTCAACAAAACTTTATTATCTCCAACGCTTTTCATAAACATTGTTTATTAATATTAATGGCACAATGTTCAACAATTTTTTTGTCAACTTCAACTTTCAAATGCAATTTAAATTTCAACACAAGCACGATAACGTCAGCTTAAAACTAAAGGGATTATTCGAAATTTGAAAGATTAGTCAGTTTAATTTCTTTTCATAAAATTAGGAAAAACTCACCTACAAGTTTTTCAAATGGAACTACCTAAAACTTGCATTATCTAAAAATTTTCTTCATTCGATTATGTGCAGTGTGCATTAGAAATACGACATTTTGACATGAAAAAAATTGATAAATCTCGCTTATTCATTCATTACTGAATTAAAAAAAATTATTACTTTGAAAGTTTTAGAAATTCAGAAATTTTTACCATAATTGATAAAAATGCTACACTGCTAATTTGAGACGAGCATACTCGAATCGAAGAAAATTCATATCTCGCTTATTAAAAGTTTTTGAAAAATAATTTTTGAAATTTATATCTAAGCCTCTTTGAGAAAGGCTTTCGAAAGATTGATTTTTCATAATTATTAAAATTTTAACGAAAATAATTAATTTTCTCATAATAATGAGTTGAAATTTGAAATGCATGTGTTCGACTCTAAGAAAATTCATTTCTCGCTTATTAAGCGTTTTAGGGCAAAAATCTTTTTAACAAAAAATGTTTGAAACTGAACGATATAAATCCTTACTATTGAAAATCTTTAAGAAAATAGTTAATTTTCCCGTAATATCAATAAAGGTTAAGTAACAAAAGCTGTTAATTTGAAAAGCACATTTTTTGCACATATTCGACACAAAGATAATTTATACCTCACTTCTTAAGGGTTTTGAAAAACAAATTAATTAACAAAAAAGACTAGAACTTAAGAAAGCACAAAACTTGATTTCAAAAATGTTTACGAAACTAATTAATTTTCCCATTATGAATAATAATGAGCCGAAATTTGAAATACCCACATATTCGACTCGAAGATAATTATTCATACCTAGCTTATTAAGCGTTATAAAGAAAAAAGTTTTTAACAAAAGAGGCTTGAAATTAAACGTTATAAAGTATAAACCCTTGACATTGAAAATCTTTTCGAAAATAATTAATTTTCCCATAATTGATTAAGACCAATAAGCTAATAATTGCGTATATTCGACTCAAAGAAAATTCATACCTCGCTTATTAAGCGTTTTAGAGAAAAGAGTTGTTAACAAAAAAGGCTTAGAATTAAACGATATAAACCCCTGACATTAAAAATCTTTACGAAAAAAATTAATTTTCACATAATTGATAAGGACTAATAAGCTAATAATTGCGCATATTCGACTCGAAGAAAATTCATACCTCGCTTATTAAGCGTTTTAGAGAAAAAAGGTTTTAACAAAAAGGGCTTAAAATCAAACAATATAAACACTTGACATTAAAAATCTTAACGAAAATAATTAATTTTCCCATTATTAATTAAAATTAATAAGCTAATAATTGCGCATATTCGACTCAAAGAAAATTCATACCTCGCTTATTAAGCGTGTTAAAGAAAAAAGTTTTAAACCAAAAAGCCTTAAAATTAAACGATATAAGCCCTTGATATTGAAAATGTTTACGAAAATAATTAATTTTCCAATTATTGATTAAGAAAAATAAGCTAATAATTGCGCATATTCCAACTCAAAGAAAATTCATACCTTGCTTATTAGTTATTAAGCGTTTTAGAAAAAAAAGGTTTCAACAAAAAAGGCTTAAAATCAAACGATATAAACCCTTGATATTGAAAATCTTTACGAAAAAAATTAATTTTCCCATAATTGATAAGGACTAATAAGCTAATAATTGCGCATATTCGACACGAAGAAAATTCATACCTCGCTTATTAAGCGTTTTAAAGAAAAGAATTGTTAACGAAAAAGGCTTAGAATTAAACGATATAAACCTTTGAGATTGAAAATCTTTACGAAAAAACGTAATTTTCCAATAATTGATAAGGACTAATAAGCGAATAATTGCGCATATTCGAAACGAAGAAAATTTATACCTCGCTTATTAAGCGTTTTAATGAAAAGAGTTGTTAACAAAAAAGGCTTAGAATTAAACGATATAAACCTTTGACATTGAAAATCTTTACGACAAAACTTAATTTTCCCATAATTGATAGGGACTAATAAGCTAATAATTGCGCATATTCGACTCGAAGAAAATTAATACCACGCTTATTAAGCGTTTTTGAGTTAATAGGTTTTAACAAAAAAGGCTTAGAATCAAACGATATAAACCCTTGACATTGAAAATCTTTACGAAAAAAAATAATTTTCCTATAATTGATAAGGACAAATAGGTTAATAAGTGCGCATAATATGATTCGAAGAAAATTCATACATAACTTATTAAGCGTTTTAGAGAAAAAAGTTTTTAACAAAAGAGGCTTGAAATTAGACGATATAAATCTTTGACATTGAAAATCTTTATGAAAATAATTAATCTTCCCATAATTAATAAAGACTATAATAATTGCGCGTATTCGACTCAAAGAAAATTTCACTTCTAGCTTATTAAGCGTTTCGAAGAAAAAAGACTTGGAATTAAACGATATGAATCTTTGAAATTGAATATCTTTACGAAAATAATTAATTTTCCCATAATTGAAAAAGACCAATAAGCTAATAATTGCGCATATTTGACCCGAAGAAAATTAGCTCCTCGCTTATTAAGCGTTTTGGAGAAAACAGTTTTTAACAAAACAGACTAGAAATTGAACGATAGAAAGTCCTGACAATAAAAATCTTGACGAAAATAATCAATTTTTCTATAATTGGTCAAGACTAATAATTACCTCATTATTGCGCACACCTCGCTTATTACACGTTTTGGAAAAATTAGTTTTTATCAAGAAATGCTAATATCTAATCGATTGGTTTCGAAACTTTTTTAAAACAAATAATTTCAGATGCCCATAATTCGATTAAACGGAACTCCTATTGAATTATAAAATTTTTCAGAGATGATCTATTAAGCAGGTAGTGAATTTAATTAAACAGAAATTTTTTCTGGTGCATTAGGAACCCCCAAGCGCCCAGTCCTATGCAGTGATTTATATGTACACGCGTAACTCGTATAAGGTTTTACTACTAAGCAAATATTATTACTTTCTATCTTAATCCCTGTCCAAGCACTATTCGAGATCGCAATCGCCATAACGATATTGAAGTGTTGGAAAAATTTTTTGTAACTCTCAGAACATGATTTTATTGGAGCTACTACAGGTATATGATGTGAAAATTCTGTTATCAAAATACAACACGTTTGAGAAATAAAAGATGCCACAATTTGAATAGATACTAAAAAGTCCAAGTTCAAGTGCAAACCTAAGAGTTGTAAAGTGTAAAGATATTTTATTTTAATAGAGAAATCTGTGTTTGGGCCTTTTATAAAAAGAAAGCGGGTGCATTGTTTCAGTTTTAACTTTTCCCGCACCTCTCGGTCTACTGCAAGATAAGCAATTTTCTCGGCTCGTGATTGGGGATTTTCTCTTGGGGATAAAAACTCCATCTACAAATGAACAGCCGTGACAAGAGCTATAATTCGTCGTCCGGATGAGAGCGAAAGAAAGACGGAAAAGCGCGTGAGATTATACTCTGGCTGCGGTCATATCTCTTGTAGTCCGCGGGCAACGCATTGCCCGACGTACGTGTGGGCATACCTACGGATTTACGACCTTCTCTAGCAATACATCACTTGTTCTCATTTACAGCTGCTATAAGGGTAAGCGCGACATCCTTTCCAATAAAACAACGCAAACACATTTTCCGATTTACGCTTTTATTTGGTTAGTCGAGCGCAAGGTACTACGACAAGGGAAAATTACGACATCGCATTTGTCATTTTGATACCGCAACAAAGCGTCAAAAGTATATAAATAATATTATTATTGATTATGAAGACAAATGATGACAAAATATACCGAAAATTGGAAAAATTTTACCTTATTCGTCTAAAGTAATCTAATAAATACACACTTTCAATATTTATAATTTCATTTTTAAAGTAATAAAGTTGGAAATTCATTTATTCACGTGGATGAAAAACGAAAAGCGAATGTTGGAATTATAAATAATAAAAAAGGTAATTGCGAGATCAATTGTTAAAATAAACAAAGTTGACCAGATGTTATTGTGGCTCTGGTAAATCGTAACTATCCAACGGTAACTATAGGGGTAGAAGCCCCGTGGCTCCACTCGATCACTGTTGCGACCGCGGGGATCAAATGCCTCTCTTTACTACACTTAGGAATCGACCTTTTTGCCATTTCAAAATTCGCATTTGCTTTGTTTTTGTTGTTGCGAAGAAAAGTTATAGCTCTTCATTGCACTTGGTAGGTTTAAGATTGATGTTTTAGGTAAAGTTGTAATCTCGTACCTTTATCAAATTTACAAGCAAAACGTACAATATAAGGCCGCATTATCTATTCATTGTAGTACGAGGTGTTCGGCATTCGCGACACTTGCTTGATGATATTTTATTCCTGAGAGTTGCATTTTCAAGACGCGAGACTATGAAATGGCAATGTGATGGATTTCATGGCCCCAGTGGGTACTCTCAATTCTGAGCAAGAATTCAGTTAGTCTTGTGCATTTTTTTTTATAAATTGAGATACATACACACACGGTCCTCTTTTTATACTTTTTTTATGTAATGGAATAAATTTCAATAAATTAAAAGAAATGTGAAGATAATAAAAAGATTTAAAATTATAAACTTGGATTAGATGTTGGAGTAGGTACATCATCACCTAGAGATTTTACAAGATGCAAAAGTTTTTTGAATTTTTAATAAATATTTATTAAACTCATTACTTATAATTATTCATTCATGAATAAATGATAAAAGAAAACATTTTAATTAGATTAATCTCAGCTTAGGACAGCTTTGGATACCTTATACAAACTATATTGGGATCCGGATGGGTATCGGAATACCTTTTAGCTAATTTGAGATTTGCTAGTTTTGTATAAATTAATAAATTATTTCTTCATCGAAGAATTTGCCTAAATGTTTCTAGACTTTATTATTAACATTTCAAAATTTCGTTTCTTTAATAAAATTTTATTTTATAAATCGATTCATAACTTTTATTCGATAAAATAAAGCTCTACAGCAACTTTCATAGACAGAGACTCAGAAAATCTGACTTTTTAGTGGCTCAACAGTTAGGTGTTCCTATACAAACTGAATTATTTTTTCAGTCAATTTTTTCTCTCAGAACAGAACGTACCGATGAAGATTGACGAGCTAAACCAGTTGACCACAATTATTGAATAACCAATCTCGTATAGAAGCTATCAGGTGATCGGATGGAGTGAATTTTAGCTTTCGTATGTCGTCACCTCAGAATTAAGACATACAAAATCTTAGTTTCGAGTGGATTGCATTTTAAAATTTTATGATTATTGAGAATGTAGCCACTTAATTTTGACAAAATTTTGGCTACTTCCGTTACTTATAATTGTACTTCCGATAGTGTTTATTTAAAATAACTGAAGCAATTAAATTAACTTGCCCTACTGTGTGTGATTCTCTTAGTAGTTTTGAAAATCTTTAAGATATTAGAGCAAATCAGCAACGTATTCTAGTGTTTAATCAACACAGCGCCAAAAATAAACAGGTTATATGAGAGCAACTGTAAGATATTATATCGTCACCACAATGGTAAACTCGCGAATCTGCAAAATCGCGATTTTCGACGAGAGCAAAAAACAAATTCAACGGTGTCTGTAAAATCCGTGACGATATGTTAATGAACGTGAAGAGAATTTTGCAATTTTAGAAAATATTAGAAACCGTTCAATTTAGATATAGGACCAATTACGATAAGGTGAAAGCCATTAAACTTCTTGCGTTAGAATTAGAATTGGGTGGAGAATAAACCCAAATTTATTCGCACCTATGCCACTTAATCGGGCCCCTTGTACTGTCTCCTTTTAGCAACAATCCATCCCAACCTTTGGATGAATTTAAGGCTACTAAATGGTAAGGTGTTGCTGATACTGGTGATGTTAGGCTAGTATTCCACTTACGCAGAGCAGGGACAAAACCGTGTTCCATTGTTTCGTCAGCTTCGTTGCATCCTCTACATCTGGGGCTGCAACACCCATTCTGTATAGATGCTTAGTAAGTCGACAGTGCCCAGTGAGAGTGCCAGCTATGGCACGTAGATTCTCACGAGACAGTCCTATAGATAATAATTATTGTTCTTTTTATATGGCGTTTTTATAGCTGATTTGGCAAACTTACAGCTACCACAGTTAGCCTAACGATTTCTGTGGGTTATCAGTGTATTAATTTTCAGTAGAGTGTCGAGGGTACTAATTGAAGGTGTTATAAGAGCGCTTTGGGGCCAATAGACACAGTCGCCGAGCCTTCTCTCACTTCTATTACTCTCGTTTCCTTGATTACTCTTGACCCAGCAGAGTTTTAGGTCATTATTTGTAGATATCTGATTCAGAACTTTGATGCATTCCAGCACCAAACCAGAGGTTATTTTGTGGCTGTTTAGTGCCTGTTGATATCTGAATGTTTTGATTGACGATTAAGATCTCTATTATTATTGGAGTGCTTTCTAGCACTCCGATTAGTTTCGTTTGGAAAACTGAGGTATGCTTGCCCAGCGATATGGTTGTGCTTAGATTCAGCTCAGGTGAATATATACCCGCTCTTGAGCCACTATTTGTTTTAGATCAGTGTAAATAGAAGTGTCAGGTGTGACAGCTTCTACATCTATCGACAGAGTCTTGAATTATCTATTGAAAATTTATGTAGGTGGAATGTGATCCGAACCTAAAGTAAGTAGAGGCAGTTCTTTGGTGCTGTCCTCAAAGATACTTAGATGGCCTACATTTGTTGTGTTATCCCACAGGATTAGTCCTCGTATACTTAGAGCTGTCCTTCAGGGCTAGCTCTTTCACAAAGAGATCCAGTGGAGGGAGGCACAGAAGGGTCTCCAAGGCAGCGGTGGATGCAGTCTTCATTAATCCTGTGGCCACTAGGCAAGCTATTTTTTGCACACGTGAGAGTTCAATTGATCTTGGGCCACCAAACAATGGCACAATTTGTTAGCATAGGTCTGATAATGGCCGTGTAGAACCAGAGTGTGATCTTTGAGGTAATACTCCATAATGCTCTTCGACACTGCCAAAAAGCAGCACATGAGGCTTTCTCAGATTTATTTTCGAGGTGGCATCTCCAATTAAGTGTCTGATCAAGCGTAATGCCCAGGTACTCGACAGGGGTTACTAGTTGGCAGAACTAACTCCGTTTTCAACGATTTGATTGGAAGGAAGTGCTCTGAGCACCAGATTTCTGTTAATCTGAGTGAATTTTGCATTATATGGTGCAAAGTACATTCTCAAATTTTCCTGTCAGTAGAATAGCAATATTATCTGGTTATATCCTTCATATGTATAGTATATAATTAAACATGACTGGGTCATTACCAACGTAAAAATCACCTATTACGATGGGGCTACAAGAAGACCCACTATGCAGAGGATGTGAAGAGGAGGAGGAAACTCCAATTCACCTTCTGCTACACTTTGAGGATTTTACAAAAAATTGTTACAGCATTCTCGGGAAAGAGATGATGCTCCAAAGAGAACTGTCCAACTTATCAATAGAGAAAATTCTGTACTTTATCAAAATCACAGAACTCCCATAAGGGAAGACCAAATCCGAAGCGCACAATAGATCCGAGAGGTTGGGATATAAGGAATTACTAGAAAATAGCCTCAAAACTACAATTAATTAATTAGTTAATGACATGATTTCTGTCTGTACAAAAAAAATTGACGGTACCTACTGAAAGCCCCTAAAAGAAAAGAAGCAGATACCTATAAGGACAAACGATAGAGAAAGCACGAGCTTGCATATCTTTTAGATAAGGGATATCCTTGTGAAGGTAGTTTTAAGCGAAAATCACTACAAAAGATAGAGAACCCTCGCAAATTTTTAAAACTTCTAAAGCTTTTATTATTTTATTTTATCTTATATTTTTAAAACTCGCCGGTTTTTCATTAAAAAATTAAGAGAGAAGAAGAACAATAAAGTTTGAATATTAACAACAATTAGAGTACGATAAACAAACTGTATAGAGTACCTAATATAGAGAGTGTGACAATTAGCAAAATATGTAATAAATGAAAAAGACATAGAAGCAAAGTTAAACGTTAGTATTAGCCACCCTCCCACCTGTAGGTAGTTCCTAGATTCATCCAAACGCTCAGCACTAATGGGACGGGTAGAGTTGCTACAAGAGTGTATGGCAATCGATCTGACTAATTAATTATTCCAAGTACCTCAATACTGTTAATTATTCAATTTTTTTTCTCCATTTTTGAAAAAAATCATGCTACGTGCTCTTAGAAGCACTGCCAAAATTTAAGAAAAATTTATTTATTTTAACATGATAAAAGGGACTTAAATCGAGTAACCAAATTCGATTGTCTGTCAAGAGAAGACATTGAGGGGATATTTTCATTTAATTATTTGAACTCCATCTATTTTAATTGATCCTAGAGAATGTAAATCATTAAGACGCAAGCAACTATGATTTATTCCTTGACATGACCCAAAATTGTTCTCCAGTTGACCACTCATCGTAATCAAAAGTGAAAACTAAATTAAAACGCTAACACTTTTAGATTATGCGAAATTGCGAACGAATGAAAGAGTTTTTAAATCATGTTTTAAAATTAAAAATATAGAGTGCGACTTCTTTTGTAAATCAAGCGAGATGAGATGTTTGTGTTAAAACCTGTAAATCGCGTAGACAAGATAGACATAATGAAGGGTGCCGTTTCATCGTCGCAGATTGAAAAGGCGCGTTACCGGGATTGACTGGGAACTTCCATCATCCAGGTCCGTGTCCCACAGGAATTGAATCAACCCCTCCTGACTCATGCACGTAACATCATACTGCAAGACTGATGCAAGGGATGCAATGTGATCAATAGCTTAGTACCCGTATGTCAATACTCATACACACCATTATAATCTGTTCTACTCCAGTAATCATTTATTTGGAAGCTTAGTTTATATGCGCTTCTTTTCCTTAGGGATTAAATGCATGTAAGAAAGAATGATTGTGTGTGTATACCAAAGGTAACACCAACTACAATAATATTCTTAATGAAACGCACTCCAATTTAAAGTTTTAGAAAAAAAAGAAATTCTATTTGATTATACAAAAGAAAATATTTCTTACGTGATAGAGCACCTGTTGAAAACGTTTTTGAATATGGTTTTTGGAGCTTTATAAATTGAGCAGCTTAATCTCAGTTGTCGCGTAAATTTAAATTTATTTGTTTCAAACCAACCACACTAAAATAATTTTAACGATACTCACGGAGAAAAAAATATGTATCAGACTTCCCGACTAGGATTTGGGTTATTGAAAAATTATTAACAGAGCTTTTTGTATTAGGGGTTGCCTATCGAGTTTTAATCTTGTAATCTTTGCTAAATACCCTCTTGCTTCTTGCTCTTACTCGCTTATAAGGGGTGTAAAGCAGTTTTTCGAATCGAACGATTTTAACGAAAATTAAAAAGTGTGTTTTTCTTGCAATTTGCAGTCAAGAACTTTTCTATTTAGAGAAAAATTCAAAGAAGAGTAATGGTAGTTAAAAAAGAGAAATTCTTTGTTTTGTGCAAGCCACGCGGGATTAAAATACCCTTGATGTTTCTTTTAATAAGTGTATTCATATATAAGAGGGTCCTTGCAATGTTGTATTTGCGCGATTCGGAATGCGGATCAAGTGTGAATTAAGAAGGGGTGTGTCACATTAGACAAGTAGGGCGTTTCAACCACCACCACCACGCCCGCGCATTTACCACAAATGCCATAGTATTTTATAATTTTAAATTTTCTGATATTGCTTAATCTGATAAATTATATTAAAAGCAAATTCTAGTTTACCCTAACCATTTATTAATTTATAAAATTTTAACTTTTGTTTGAAATAAACATTAAAATTTCAATAAAATCCATCAAAATTTATTCTCGACTTTTGCGAGTTTTCCTTAAAATTTGTTTTAACATTGATGGTTTCTTTGTGTAAATTTCACTTTGGGTTGCGTTTAAAAGGAAATTTCGTAAATGTAAAACAATGACCCAGAATTGAAACTTTTAATCCTTTCCAACTGTTCCTCGTTACTGCTTTAATTCCCGTTTCAAACTGTGATGATATAAATATTATGATCTGCTTAAAACCGCTTTGAGGTGCTGAAAGAGGGTTAACTTCTTAAACTTTCCGCAGATTATAAGCATATGCCTACCTACAAGCTACAAGGATTTCAAGTTTTTGTGTAAAATTTGGAGGGTTGAAAATGTGATTGTTGGAAAATTGTTGATTTTCAGATAAAATTTTCTTTCAACAACTTTTTTATTTTGAACTTAAATTTTAAAACCGAGAGTATTTTCTAATATCAGTAGAATATTTTGAAAACTTTTTTTTTTCAATCTCAGTGGTCAGTTCGTTTGCATGAATGTAGAGTCATATTTTATTTCTACATCTTCACACGCTAATTGTGAGGTCGTTTAGTGCTTCAAAGAAATATTTTTATCTTCACGTTTATAGGTTTTGCCACGTTTTTCTCCTTACGAGGAAATGGTTAATTGTTCAGTTCTACAGAGTCGTAATGCTCAGGGCGGCAAATGCCGACGGAGCTAATCGCTTTTAAGAGCCAAATTTGGTAACTTCAAGTTTCTCATTTAATATTAAACCTAACCTAACTTACTCTAATCAAACCTAACCTAACCTAACTTTTTTTTTATTACGATTAAAGCGGAAATCTTGCAAAGACCCATACGCATTTTATTTCCACGTCTTCACACTCTAATTATAACTGTAAGGTGGTTTAGTGCTTTAGTGGTTCAAGGTAATATTTTTACCTTCATATTTATACGTTTTTATAGGTTAATATCCTCCTTACTAGAAAATGGTTGATTGTTCAGTTCTACAGAGTCGGAATGGGCAGGTCGCCAAATGTCGACGAAGTTAATCGCTTTTGAAAGCCAAGCTTATAAGTTCAAGTTTATCATTTAGTAATAAACCTAACCTAACATACTCTAACCAAACCTAACCTAACATATCTTTTTTTTATTACTAAAAAAAGCTAAAATCTTGCAAAGACTATAATCAGGCTGTCTTCACCCATCCTCTTACCTATTGATTAGAGCGACTTGAAATCACCTGTACGTATAACTTCAGGTTGTGTGGTCTGTAGACTCAATGGCGTCTCACCATGGGATGATCTTATTCTCCTTCTTGCAAAGGCATTTTCGTTACGAGAAGCTTCCAGTTTTGTGACTCGGTACACTCCAGCATCCTTTTTTTTTCGGCGGGTGTGGATATCTTCAGAAAGACGCAGTTACTCTCTGTAACGATAGTGTGTGGTTGAACGAATCCGACTCACTTAAACCACACTTGGTTCTACGCTGTTTTTGGTTGACCTTGGGTTCTTCAACAGACTTCGGTAATCCGCTTCCGCATTTCTTATGAGGGGTTTGACAGATCGTTGCTCTCCTCTGTTGCCGTTCCGACCTTGCTCCAATTCGTCGTCTTTCTTGACGGGTCCATCCTTGTGACTTGCTTTACTTCTTCGTTTTTAGTCTTTCATTTGTTCTCATTTTTTCACTACGCTGTTAAAGGTATTTAGGTCTCTTATTCGCGGTGTTTGTCTTTGCTTGGTTCGAAGAACTTAGTACATAGGGTATCTGGGTACCGCTGCTCTTTTCTGATATCTTTTTAGTAGTTTCTTCTGCCTCATAATGTCCGATGGTCTGGGATAGATTTCCAATACTCTGTTCGTCTTTGAACATAATGACGACGTTTTCTGGGCTAAGAGGCTCACTTACTCTTAGCGACGCTAATACTCCCTTCTTTTCCCAACGATAGCACTGGAACAAGGTGTGTTCTGTGGTATTGTTTTTAACGCAATACTTAGATCTGAAGGTGAACAGTTCCCCTATGCGGTGTTTGTATGCATTGAATCATCCGTGTTCTGTGAGGAACTGTGTAAGATAGTAGACCAGCTCTCCGTGTTTCCTCTCTAACCACGGTTGGAGGTTGCGTATGAATCCACTGGTCTTTTTCTGGTTCTGTTTAGTAGCTCTCCCCCTGTAGATCGACACGGGTAGTTAGTCCGCGTATCGTGGCTTTTTCTAAGACTAGGAGGTAAATCGGAGGCATTAATCAAGACTGGGTTCACTGATGTTGTTCTATATGCACAGACCACTCTCAGTGTCATCTGCCGCATTGACGGCCAGTGCTTCGTGTGTCCAGCAGTCTCCTCTTGGTCGGTTTGGGTTCCTTCATACGAGCTACCTGTGTCGTGGTGCTCGCTACTCTAGCGGTAACCTCTTGCGTGGGCTCGGCGTAGTTAAGGTGTTTATCGACTACAAAGCCGAGTATCGTGAAGAGGTCATTGAGTTCTATGTCAACTCTGTCTAGCTGTAGCAGGTCAACGGAGGCTCAGTAGTTAAATTACAGCTATTGCCACTTGGATCAAATGAAGTCAGTCTGATTCCGTGACCTGTGTCTGCAATAGTTTTAAAACATCTAAAGTCGTTGTTAGAAGTCATTGATAACAACGCCCTCTTCTCATCGATTGTCCCATTCTTCTTCCAAATTTAGAGCACTTATTAATATTTTTATTTACTTCATCCAACTCTTGCGTAGTTTTCAACTCTGTCGTTTTACTGCTGATATCCATTCCAAATTGTTTTTTGGGAGTCGTCCATTGTGCGCATCTTATTAATGAAGTTCTTTTCTTGCCATATTAACAATGTAATCGATGCCAGCATTTTCTGTATAGGTAAATACTTTATTCTTTATTCTATCCATTCTCCATATCCTTAAGGATCTTTTTAAAGCTTCTTTATTACAAACAACTTTTGGACATGCTGGTAGCTGCCGTTGCAATCAACATATTCAAAGCCGTAGTTTTCTCTAACAAGAGAAATCGTCAAGAACGGAAACTATTCTTGTGTGACATAGTAAGATCTGGGAAGAGCCAGACAATTCTATTACAGGCTGAAATATCCGATGCATATTGCTAGAGCCAACTTGTTTTTTTTTATTCCCGATCTCCGATAGAATAACGATGGAGGTTGTCGCTTCCTTAAAGCAACGATGACATAACTGGGAAAAACGATAGGTTTAGATTTAGACGGAAATCAGAGCGGACCAACAGTACCGGTTGAGGATTGAGTGCGTTTCTAAGGGCCAATTCATTGACTAATTTCAGTATAGTGGGGAGTAGTGCTGCCTACCTTCGTCTCTCTGTCTGAAACGGTAATTTACGAACGATTCCATTTCAAATTTGGTATACATATATTAGATTGGTATGTATTTGTCTTGGGTCAACTAGGACGGTCAGCGGTTATTTCGTCCGATGCGTATTTATGCGTATAAACCATTATTTCAGAGTGAAACATTAAACATGTATGAGTTTCGCCACTCTGTATATCTTGACCCAATGACCACTAATTGTTACAAAAAAAGCCCTTTTAGTAATTTTTCCCATAAGGGTAATAAGGATTAAAAATTTAATTTATAGTTAGGTAATAAATAAACTTTCTATATTTAATATTACCTATAATACACAAGAGATTTGTGATGTTATATGATGATACTGAACGTATGTGGCAAGAATAGGTAGTTTTAATTAAAACATCTGTCTAGAACGTAGACAAAGCTTGCCTTTAGGGGTTTATAATTGTTCCAATCGTATTTATCAAAAGGGCAAGTTGAGAGACAGCAACAATCTAATTATACAATTTGGTGCGACACGAAACTAGAGAGTGACATCATATACAAGTGATTGACAAGTTGCACTAATAAACGCCGTGCAGTGAAGTGACTCGATGTTGTGTTATACCGCACCGTAACCAATAATAAGCTTTAATCTGCATCAATTATTAAATATCAATTAATTAGTTTACCACTTTGCGCAAATTAAGCGATTTTGTTTGAATTTTTTTGAAGTTGCACGTAATCTTTTGAAAAGTAACCACAATCAAGAAAAAATAGTGTTTTATAATTTTATTAGATAGTCAGAGTATTTCAGAAAGCTTTTAGAGAAGTTACAATAGCAGCGTATCAAAGAATAGGTATTGAGCTATCCCATGTTAGTCTTGTACTGTCGTTTTTCCCATGAGAATGCAACATCCACCCGAGTTGAATGACGGAATAACTTTACTCACAACACCTTCTCGGAGAGAGTGTCTCTTATTTTTATTTTTTTTTGAAAGAGCTTCTTCCTTCCACACTTTCGTATCACTGTTTGATTTGCTTATTTCTACAATACATGTGCACGAATACGCTTCAAGTTTACATTTCAACATCACCACTATGAATAGCTAATACAATTTTCAAATTTTCCAAAAATTTCATCTTACTTTTCCACTTTAAATTGGAATAACTTTACCACTTTAAATAAACGTTTTATTTAATGTTAACACTTAATTAGTTTAATGGTCTGATGATCATTTAAATTAGCACCTACCTACAGAAACTTTTTAACCTTTTGGAAATCATAAATTTTGAAAATCTATCTGTCTCTCAATATGTAAGTCTGGTTGTCTTACTTCTAGTCTGTACGTCTGTTGCTCTGTCTATTCGTCTAAAAAGACCTTAGCTATCGTCATGTTGACAGACAACTCAATTTAAGCTCTTCTGTTCTTCTTCTAGTGTTTGGAAAAGTTACTTAGATACTGACAGTTATGGTAGAAGAGCTGGTTAGGTTTAAAAAAGAATTTAAAGTCAAAGAGAGCAATCCAACAGCTCCAAAAAGCACCTGCATACGATGGGACTAGAAGAAGACCCACTATGCAGAGGATGTGCAGAGGAGGAGGAAACTCCAATTCATCTTCTGCTACACTGTGAGGCTTTCACAAGAAGTCGTTACAGCATTCTCGGGAAAGAGAAGATACTCCAAAGAGAATTGCCCAACTTATCAATAGGGAAAATTCTGGACTTTATCAGAAGCACAGAACTCCCATAAGGGAAGACTAAATCCGAGGTGCACAATAGATCCAAGAGGTCGCGATGCAAGGAACCAATAGGGACCAACCTTAGAATCATATAATAATATAATAATAATCCAACAGCTCAACAATATGTGAATTGGGGGATTGAGCAGTGATCCTTGGCGTTCAACAGAGATGAGTCCAGATATCGGTTAACTTGTTGTTGTGGTAGTTTTCGAATTTGGATACGCTATGAACGCTTTATAATGAAAGATTGGTTTAGGAGATATACAACTTTGGACGACGATCTGACAGGGTGTGGGCAGGCTCTTGTACAAACCTCGTTGCTTCACCTAGGCGAATGAACAATTGAACACTGCTCGATACATGGATGACATTCTTACAAATCATGTATTAGCTGAAGGGGCCCTCATAGGTCCTGGATTTCTGTTCCAGCATAATAATGCAAGACCACCCTTGTAGCAAGTCCAAGCAGAAAATTTGTTAAAGAATATCAAATTTTAGTTATTGACTGGCCACCTCTTAGGCCAGATCTGAATCCGATCAAAAACTTATTCGATGAGATTCTTCGGAAGGTCAGAAACAGACCTATACTTACTAAAACTCTTCAACAGCTTTTGGTAGCTCTTCAAGAAGAATTGGCTCAATATGCGCCAAAAGGACTATTTCGAGTATAATTGAAGTTATGCCGTGAAGGTGTCAGGCCGCCATCCACAGTGGCGGCGCTAGGTTTTTGTGGCCCCTGGGTACGCATTGATGAAAAGAGGCCAAATCTGTTATAGCACCGCAGGTAAAAAATTTTCATGCCTCAAGGTCAACAGCATTTAAATCACAATTTAGCACTAAGCTCAATTTCAGAAGAAACTATTTCTTTGAACTAATTGCAAAAAGAAAAATATATCTAACGGTTTAAAACTACACATTTTTTATTACTATAAACCACGGTAATAAATATAGCAGATATGCCAACGATCGTTCTAAGTTGAACCAAAACTTGTAGCTTTTGATGACTGATTAAACGCGACTATCCGCATTTGATTGGTGCAAATAATATCCCTTGATATGTTTTCTCTGTCTTATATTAGCGCGACAATTACCCTTGATATGCTTTCTCTTTCTCACAGAGTAGTTCACAATTGGCCTCAGTTTTGTTGAACAAAGTAATATTTTGTTTTCACTTCTTATTTTAAACTTATAAAAATAATCTATTATTTCGGATAGGAGAGCCTCAAAATTTTTTTGTTATGGTTCTCCTTTTCAATATCATATTACGCTCTACGACAGCATTTATTTTTTGTTCTACAGCAAGACAAATAACTTTCTTTCTCTTTTTTCTTCTTCTGGTTTTTAGAGGCCACTTGAACCATAGCGAGAATGAGGTGGGTAAGAATGCCCCATCTCGCACCCCCCTGGCGCCGCCACTGGCCATCCACTTTCATGGAAGTTAAGCGAGAAATATAACAGTCCATTATCTTAGGATATGATTGAGATATTTTTGGTTCATCAGAAGCAAAACGCTTTAATTTGCAATGCTTAAGGTCAGGTCAGAGCAAGCGGACACTTTAACTTTATGAATCCACAGTAACTCTGTCAATGATTATCTATCGAACTTTCTTTGACTTAAAAATCCCAAAACAAAAACGAAAATGTGCTTTTGTGGTAGACGACTGTAACATAGATTCGATCAAAAAACTTCTGTCTCAGAATTGTTGCCGTTAGTTTCATTTTCAAAAAATTGTGTTTTGGCTTTTGATTAACCCTTATGAACCCATTGCATAGATTCTTCTTCACTAAAATAGGGGTTCGGACACGTACACAAGTTATATTGCAACCAGTAGTATAGTGCTGAACTTTTATAAACGATATGGCAATGACGACTAGGGCTGGGAAAAATATCGATATATCGATAATTTTATGGATATATCGATATATCGACTAGTCGATGTTTTTAAAAAAATATTGATATATCGATATATCGATAAAAATATCGATATATCGATAAAAATATCGATATATCGATATTTTTCCCAGCCCTAGTCGTCATTGCCCTATCGTTTATAAAAGTTCAGCACTATACTTATGAATTAAATACAGGGTGTACGGAAATTCTTGGGATTATGTAATCAACCAAAAGTTTATTTGCCGTCTAATTGAAATGCTGAACTGAACTAAATTCTAACCTATAAATGAATGAAAAAATAAATCACAGCTGTTCTTTCTTTTTTACTTTTTTCTGTCAAATTCTTTCTTTCTTATAAACCTACAATGCAAAACAAACTTAAAAATCATACATTAAAATAAATAATAAATGATTAAGAATCGTGCTTAAAATCACAATAACAAAGTCGGTACAAACAGGTCGATAAAATCGGTAACTGTATTTTTGTTATTTCGATCATATGTTACTTAGACTCGCCCGAAGAAAGGGGTGGAAGGTACTTTTTTCTGTTACATAATACCAAGAATTAAAATACACCCCGTACTTACCTATTAAATAAAAATAACAGATAATGTTATTAAACGATGATGAATGTTTATATTAATAAACAAAATAAAAAACTTTATGTTTATAAAAAATACAATAAATAACTTTCTTCGGATCAAGGTCGTTCTTTGGACACCGCAACGTACCGGCGACTCTCAAGAACTCGATCTTCGAACGCAAATGAGGACGCGTGGTGAGCCCTAAAGCTTCTTCAGCGTTCTTCCAGATCGACAGTCAGTCAAAAGGTCAAGACTGTAATCACTAATCCAGCCTTACATGGTTGGTCAAAAAGTCTAAAGACTGTTGAGAAGTGGTTAGCTAATAAGCCACCCTACTTATAAATGATCGACAGTCGGCCAAAAAGTCAAGACAGTAATCGAGTCCTGTACAACAGGAGTGTACAGCGGTAAAAGCGATCAGCTTAAACCCTACCGCTGCAGCTTATTCCAGCCGCTGGTGCATGGACGCCAGACCATCAACTACCCGCAGCACAAGAAGATCCCACTGAGCACAATGATTCACTCTACACAGTAGACGCACACGAACGGTCACGGACTATCTTGAAACCAATGCACGTCGATTATTTATTTATTCTCCACCACCAAGTTCTTAGCACTGATCAACACTAAACTTTAAATTTAACTACGACGTGGGAACGTACTACTTACTCCGTACGCTTCGTACTCATATCTTTACGATTATCACCCAACTCTTGACATAAATGTTTTTTTATGTGATTATGTAGGTAGCGATAAATGCGGGCTTAAAAGAGGCATCGAATAGTATAAGTTTCGAGAGGGTACGCAAATTATAAATAATTTTAAAAAACATTTAAAGTATTGAATATTTTAACGAGAGGTTATCTACTCTCTGCACTCAATGTACAAAAATTGAGCTGTCAACGGTAGCTATCTGCAGTCAATTGGCAGCCATAGAATATGCAGTCATGGGCAGTCAACTGCAGTCAGTGTACAAATTCAGAACCCCGCGTATTTTAAATGATTTTAAAATTAAGAAAATTGAATAAGGACATTAACATGGAAAATTAAAATGATGAAAACATATTTGAAATTCCTGAAAAGCCAAACTAAATAATTTTAATTTATTGGGTGGAATGAAATTTACACTAGTAGTCCAATCACATTAAACATTGGACCTCTAACTAATTAGTAACAGGACGGGACCACTTTTAAAAATTTTCATTTGGTGAGTAAAAACAGGGAAAAAAAAGTCTACCGTTTTTTTTTGCATACATACAAAGTTATAGGCCATTGAAGAAAAAGAGGGTGTTCTGCAGTGCTTTTTTGCAAAATACTTGAAAAGGAAACCAAATATCGATAAAATGTAAAGGACCAATCTTGTTGAGCATAAAATTACTAACAAAAAATATGTTACATGTTTTGAGTTTTGACAATGTATTAAGATGGTACGACCGTTTTCTTAAAGTAGTCATTTTTCCAAATTGTTAATTAACAAAATAATGTTTTAACCTATTTGCAACACAATTGCAATTCTGAAAAAATTCACCTGTTATCTGACATTGTTAGAAAAGATATTCTATGAGTTTCAGATTGTTTCAAGCTCATTTGCCTAAATTATGGTTTTTTATTCATTAAAAAAATGAATTTTTTTTCCGTTCTAGTTTTTTGCAGGTTTTACAACTTTAGAATTGGCTGAGACTAATTAAACTATGATAATCTTGTTCCTTATGAAATTTCCGACAAAAATTGTCCTCTCCAATTTTCTGTGTCGTCATTTGTTTCTGTTTTATTCGCGTGCAAACTTGAAAATTAGTGTGCACGCGAATAATTAAGAAACAAATGACGCTACAAAAAAGTGAAGTAGACAATTTTTGTCGGAAATTTCATAAGGAACAAGATTAACATAGTTTGATTAGTCTCTGCCAACTCGAAAGTTGTTAAAACTGCAAAAAACTAGAACGGAAAAAAAATTCATTTTTTTAATGAATAAAAAACCATAATTTAGGCAAATGAGCTTGAAACAATCTGAAACTCATAGGATATCTTCTCTAACAATGTCAGATAACAGGTGAATTTTTTCAGAATTGTAATTGCGTTGCAAATAGGTTAAAACATTATTTTGTTAATTAACAATTTGGAAAAATGACTACTTTAAGAAAACGGTCGTACCACCTTAATAGATTCTCAAAACTCAAAACATGTAACATATTTTTTGTTAGTAATTTTATGCTCAACAAGATTGGTCCTTTACATTTTATCGATATTTGGCTTCCTTTTCAAGTATTTTGCTAAAAAGCACTGCAGAACACCCTCTTTTTCTTCAATGGCCTATAACTTTGTATGTATACAAAAAAAAACGGTAGACTTTTTTTCCCCTGTTTTTACTCACCAAATGAAAATTTTTAAAAGTGGTCCCGTCCTGTTACTAATTAGTTAGAGGTTGACCCCTATGAAAATCACTAAGCTGATTGGACTATAGTTTAAAGTGTAAACGCCGGATAAAAATTTAAACCATGCATCGCAGATGATACATACACGGAGGATCTGATAGGTGCTGGTGGATTACGTACGAGTCATTTTTAATAAAAAACACTCGGGCGCGCAAACGATGTTAATTTTTCCCGTTTCAGAAGCAGAATCTTAAAGATTCGTAACACTCTGACACAAGTAGAAAAACGCATCGTTACATTGGTTACCCTCTGCGTTCTGCATTTTTCCAGGAAAACGTGTTAACCTTAACAGGAATTTTACGCTCTTCTTTCAGTAAACAGTTACCAAATTCACACCATAAATAATTATTCTAGATCTCAACGACTCTCTTTAGAAATTTTGTTAAATCAACTTTCTCGGTATCAGAGGTTGGATAAAACGTCAAGATCCGTAGAGAACCCATAAAATCAAGTTTTTGGACGATTACAATAAGTACTTCTTTCACTCACTCACGAAAGTAATAAAAGTAACAAAATATAAGAGAAATGAGATCTATACAGAGGAAACTAATAAAGCTTAACTCAATAAGTATTTACTGATGATCCACCTCTATGACCAGGACTACTTCCAAAACTGGTCTCAATTTATTGACAGATGAAAACATCAAATTGATCTACTTATTAGAAATTTTAACAAAACGTAACAACGTAATTGAAGTAATTAAAACTCCAAAGGAATAAAAGATAGAGAGAGAGAGAGTTGTTTAAAAGTAACGGTGTAAACGTAAATAATTCAATTTATTCTTTGTAATAAAATAGGTAAAATTAAAATAGGTTAATTCTTTTGAGAATAGCAGATGATTATAAACTGAATGCTGCGGTTAAACAGAATAAATTATTAGTTGGTTTTAGTCGAACGGTTGTGAAGTTAAATGTAAAGTCGCTGAAATGTCACGAATAGGTAAGGCAGCAAGAAAAGAATCAAGTTTAAATTTTTAATTGTTCAATTTAAAACAGTACGGGCACTTGTAACAAAAAAAAAGTTTATAAAAGCGCGGAAAGATGAAAAAATTATAAAACGAGATTATTTTATTTTCTCGAGTTTTGAAATGTATCATTAAAGAAAAGCTTATAAGAAAACTGATAACACGAGGGACGCCCTTAGGAGCAAATGGAATAACACGTTATGGTCGGTCTATTCGTTTACATCTTGCTCACTCTTACAAATTCTGTTCCACAAACAAAATAAATCCACTCATGCAAATAGATACACACAAGAATTGTATATGCGGTGAGGTAGCGAGCGGTTCAGCTTCTTTCTGCTTGTCCATTTTCCTTCTACGCTGATGTGATGTTTGCCAAGCCGATGCGTTCCCTATGGGCACCAAGTTTTCGACTTAACGAAACCGTCTGATGTAAGCCCCTCACGAATACAAATTCAATCCTCGATAATTTTTCAAAAACTTTTGTCATATAAAAGTTTTACGTTTTACAAACATTTGTCAGTTTTTATGTTTTGACCAAATTCCGTTGGGAACTATAAATCATTTTGAAAAGTAAATAAACGACAAAATATTATACATACATACAAACTAAATTCTATTCGTTACCTAAACTATTTTCAACAAATCAACCACGAATTAATCTTAAACTAGGTCGGGTATTCATTTGCTATTTCCAACAAAAAGTTAAAAAAAAAGTTTTTATACTAATTTATACCATCGAGCATCATCAAGCTATTAAAATAATTCAGTAGTAAAACAATAAAAATAAAGCCTTCAATTAAGAATTTTCTTGAATTTTCATTAACATAATTTCGACAGTTGGGCACTTTCGACAAACAGTCAGCCGTTGATAGACAGTTAATCGGTAGATCGGACGTGCAGCCTAACGGACATATTAGGCGTTTTCGAAAATTGCACCGGTACATGACCGATACCTACCACTTGCACCAACGTCGTTCGAAAATTCAATCGGTTAATATATATCGCGTTCGGAAATTCTACCGAATCTACCCGGTGCATTAACCAGGTTGATTGTTTGTGGATCGGTGCCAGCTATCGGTAGATATTTTCTAACCTCACTTATAAGGTCAAATAACCTTAAAAAAAAGCAGCATAACAGCAGTAAGCAACGTGTTATTATGAGTGATTTACTACAAGGCGTGTGTTCTGTGTGTGGCATGAAGGGTGAATATAATGCTATTCGAAAGCATTTCATGTCACACATAGACCCAATAGATGAAGAAACTATTGAACATGTTGAAGGTAATTTAATATAATGCGTTATTTAAAATATGTGTTAAAATGCTGTTATTTTTAGATACCATTACGATTACCAACGCTGAAAGTAAATGGACTGATTGCAATATAAAACTGTTGTTAGCAACGTATAAGGAACACGAACAGTTGTTCAAATCGTCTAAAAAGACGAACAAAACGATTTGGATCATGGTGTCCAAAAAACTTAACGAAAAAGGGCATTCGTTCACTGGGGATCAATGCGATTCTAAATTTCGCAACCTTAAGAAAACCTACAAAAGGATTAAAGATAACAATGGACGAACTGGGAGAGGGGCTGTAAATTGGCCATACTACACGCAGTTTGAAGATTTCTTTGGTGGAGATGCGGATGTAACTGCACCTTATATTGCAAGCACTTTGTCCATTGCTGCAAGTAGTTTGTCCTCCTCCGAGCTTGGACCTTCAACCGATGAATCTACTTCGTCTTTAAATAGTGATATAGAGGTAATTAAAATACATTAACATACAAGCTTTTAATGATTACTAAAACTTTGTTTATACTCTAGGAGAACGAAAAAGCTACATCGTCGAAAAAGACCTCCAAAAGATCGGCATTTCCCGAAGAAGAACCCGCATGGGTGAAGAGAATGTGCCAAGAAGCTGCAGCACGGCACAACGAAAAAATGGGTTTGTTGAAAGATTTAATTAATGTATTAAAAGAAAAATAAATACTTATTAAAATTTCTCATTTATTGATTAAAAAGCATATCTATAAAGCGTCATTTAGCATTGCTGCTATTTGATTTCTTTTATTTAAACCACTGTTATCATTGCCCGTATATAAACCTTCGGGAGGGTCAGTTCTCACATCGTCAATATCTGCCTCAACAATATCATTTCTTAACATGCATATATTATGAAGTACACAACAGGCTAATACCAATGGAGGAATAAGTGCAGTTTTATAAATATGGACATGTTTTAATATTCTGAAACGACCTTTCAATAGACCAAATGATTGTTCTATATACACTCGAGTTGATGAGTGTTTATAATTATAATTTCTTTGCATTCGAGTCAAATGTCCATTGTCTCGAAAAGGTGTAAGAACATGAGTAGTATTTTTATAGGCCGAGTCTCCCAGAATGTGACTATTATTTGGAAAAAGATCTTCTGGGTTTTCTTCAATTTTTTTCCCTAAATCCGAGTTTCGAAATACTCTTGCATCATGTGCACTACCAGGGAATCCTATAACCAGTGAAAGTCACATTTATGCTCGAGTTATTAATTTAATTATACAAACCTACAAAAACATCCGTGAAAATGTAATTTGCATCGCTTACTGCTTGTAGGATAATCGAGTGGTATTTATTTCGATTACAGTACGCCCTTTGCTGGTTCTTTCGTGCAGTTATAGGAATGTGACTTCCGTCTACTGCTCCAATAACATTAATGAATTGTTGCCTTTCTTTAAACTCTCTCATAGTTTTAAGAGCATGTGCCCCTGTCGGCCACTTTATGTAATTTACAGATAATTTTCCTAAAATTTCACAAATCTTATGAACATACTGCCATGCAGTGGACTTCGATACGTCAAATTGTTCTGCGAGACTCCTGCAATGATACATAATATAAATTTATAGAATATATAACAAAGTACTAATTTAAACTAACCTAAAAACATTCTGGTTTGCTAACATACTTAATGTTATTAATAACTGCTTTTCTGGCGTGTGAGTAGGTCTTCCCACTCCCAATGCATTAGTTGGTTTCAAATAAGGTCCTAATACTTCGATCAACTGTTCAAAGGTATCTCTCCTTAGTCGAAAGTGACTCTTAAAATCTAATAAAGCAGTCATTTGCATTATGCACGGATAATTATTTAATACTTACCATCAGGATTATACAGAAGAGCTACATTAGTCACATAATTTTTTATGGATAGGCGCTTCTGAAGGCGCTTCCTTTTCGAACCGTAATGATTTAAAATAATTTGTATCTCTTCATCATCTGTATCTACCAGCTCGGAAACAGCAGTAAAAATTGCTCTTGAGTTCATAATTCACTAATACAATACACTTTTTTTGCAATTTTGGATTATTTGGGGTTATGTTTCTACTAACACGATCAACACCAAACAAAATTACGTTCGTAAATTACTTGACCCGATCCATCTACCGTAAAATCAGCTGACTACCAATGGTTAACCGGTAGATATCTACCGGTGCAATTTTCGAAAACGCCTATGAGTCACTCAGCGCGCCGTACCTCGCACGGTTCCTAGCACCGCACTTGGCACTACTGGTTTTATAAATATGATACTGAGCACTGGCCACAATAGAGCACCGATCCTGGCCCACTCTAATTTTATATAATACCATGTATTTTTTTTCATTAATATTGTCACGCGTAGAAATATTACGCAAATTATGTAATGCAATTATTAAGTAGTACAAGAATTTAAAGTACACGAGTTTACAATACGCGACTATTAATTGTCAGGTATTGGAAGAATGTGAGATAAAGCATAAATCGCCAGTTTTAGCAATTTTAGTTGGCGCGTGTGCCAAGTTAATAAAAGGCCCCAAAGTAGGTTTTGAAGTGAGTTTATACTTAGCGGTTGATAATTGTCAGTCGGACAATTCGGGAACGCGAAACGTTTGTCGGTTTCGTACTTTGTAATAATTAAGGAGCGATTATAATCATCGTGTGTTGTGATTGGATTATAATGCTAATATTTGAGTAAGAGAACGTTTTTAAATAAATTAATAATTTCAGCATTGCTTATTATCTTAATCTCGCTACACTCTGGAGATTCTGGACTCCAGAGGTCATGACTAACCCCCAGTCGTGACAATATTGTGGAATTAACTTGACTCTGTAATTTCATAAGAGTTTTTGGTTTACAACGTTTTCCCCATCAAGGGTCAGGAGCCAGTTGTTTTTCCTTCCACAGTTTCGTATAATTACAAAGCAAGTCTGCTCCTTACCCTTTTACCAAAAGATTACCATGGGTTCCGTTGATATTGTGGCATCATTAGTACATATGACTATGCAACGTAACTATGAGTTTTTTGCTATAACAATTTCCCCATCAGGAGCCAGTCGTTTCGTTTTCCACAGGCTCGTATAATTTCAAAACAATTATATCCATTATCTTATTACCAAAAGGTTACAATGGGCTCCATTGATATTGTGGCTGCATTAGTACGTGGTTATCCAACATAACATAACAACATCGTCTATAACGTTTTCTCCATCAAGAGCCAGTCGTTTCTTCTTCTACAGTCTTCTATAATTTCAAATCAAACCTGCCCCTCATCCTGTAACTAAAAGTTTACTATTGGTTCCATAGAAATTGAAGCATTATATTAATACGTGGCTATGCAACGGAGCTCTGAGTTCTTCGTCCAAACCGTTTCTCCTATCTGGAGCCGGTCGTTTCTCTTTACATAGTCCCGTATAATTTCAAAACAAGTCTATCCCTTATTCTTTTACTAAAAGATTACCATGGGCTCCATTTATATTGTGGCTGCATTAGTACGTGGTTATGCAACATAACTTTGAGTTCTTCGTCTATAACGTTTTCTCCATCAAGAGCCAGTCGTTTCTTCTTCTACAGTCTCCTATAATTTCAAATCAAACCTCCCCGTTATCCTGTAACTAAAAGTTTACCATGAGCTCCATTGAAATTGAAGCATTACCTATATTAATACGTGGCTATGCAACGTAGCTCTGAGTTCTTCGTCCCAAACGTTTTCTCCATCAGGGGCCAGTCGTTTCTTCTTCCACAGTCTCGTACAATTTCAAAACAAGTCTGTCCCTTATGCTTTTATCAAAAGATTACCATAGGCTCCATTGATATTGTGGCATTATTTATTAGTAGGTAGCTATGCAACTTTACTTTGAGTTCATCGCCTTTAAAAGTTTCCCCATCAGGAACCAGTGGTTTCTCAAAATGGTAATTTCAAAATAAGTTTGTACCTTGTTCTTTTAGCAAAATATTACCATAGGCTAAGTTTGCAACTATGCTTAACTATGCAATGTCATTTTTAATTGTTCTGTGAAATTTTTCCCATCAGGGTCTAGTCGTTTTTCCTTTCACAGTCTCGTATTTAATTTTAGTGCCCAGCTTGCTGCAGTACTCGTACTTTCATGACTTTGTTTTTGATATACATTCTATTCCGAGACAGATCTACCCTTTTTCCTTCTGCAAATAGGGGCCCATTGGGTAATTTTTTTGGCCATTCATATTGTGGCATTACAGAGACATGGCTCTGCAGTTTAATTTTGAGTTTTTTATTTGTAACTTAGAGAAATTATGTAGGTATAGAAATGATGTTAGATCTTATAATCTTTGAAATTAGTGTGTAATTAATAAATTAATTGAAGTTAAAATTACTTTTAGTAGGTATAAAAATATACTGAAATTCTTCTACATACATTTTATATGTCTACTGTAGAAATAAATAATAATTCATTCCGTGTTTCTTTATTTGTTTTGTTGGTGAATCCGTTAAGCTCGTCTGAACTTTCTTACACAACTTGACAGGTCAGGTCCGGCAACGATGATTTATGGAAAATATTACAAGAAAGCGTTAGGAGGGTGTGCGATAGTTGGAAGAAAAGTGTAGAAAAATTCTTTAACTCCCGTCGGTCACGCCAACCAATGCTCGATTCTACCGCAATGCCATTAGGGGATTACGAAAGGCCACTTTTGCATTACGAATTTTATTTTTGAATTGTTAGGTCGTTCCCATGACCGATGTCTCATGTGACGTATGTAACTATTGGAAATGGACGGGAGCTACTCTTGTAGAAAAGAAAACATTTATAACGAATGTCATTCTTTGCTCAAAACGCTACTTTTGTATTCTAACACGCTTCTGGTTTGGTCACTTGGGACGGAACGCTGATCACGCGGTAGAATCCCTTATCTGGATTACCAATCCCGACCACTCCGCACAGGTGCCTTGTGGTTTGTAATTCACTTTCTACCCATTGTTGGCTTGCTTGTCAGTATGTAACTGTTCCACATCTTGCAAGAAATCCACTTTAGCAGCATACATTTTGTATGACAACACCTTGTTCTTATTTTTCGTGTTTCTCGCACTTCAATTTTCTTACCTTCATTTCCTATGCTTAACCACTGAATTATCTTGCAATTCAAACCAATTCCTACGCTTGTCTAGTACCTCATAAATTTATTTTTTACACCAATTTACTAAAGAAAAATTTCATTTCAAAATTACCCTTTTATTTTATTAAAAAAATAAATTTTTGATGGAATTATTCCAAATCAAACCCTTCCAACACACCCGTCCATTTAGTTTAAATATTTGCCAATCTAACTAATCAAGCTGTTTAATAGTAAACGAAACTTCGATAAAGCAAACAAATACAATAATTAAATTTGCAACTCACCAAATAACATGCAAGAGAAGAGAGATAGAGGGTTGGGTTAAAACTTGAAACTACAGCAATCGTAATAAAAAATAAAGTTTAAACATTGTTAAATTATCCCTTAAATCGTTTAGGAAAGAAATCAAACGGTTTCTAAATGAAGTTAGTCAGATATCGACATCTTTTCAAGAGTAGTAAAGCAGCGATTTGGCCATCAAGATGTACGCCGTGTTTAAGCAGACGACACCCCGGGGTGAAATAGCTCGTGTTGGCACGCACCGGAACCCACTACCGCTCACTCAGATAGCTATTGAATGTTATTTAAATTTATTATTTGTGCTCCGCATCTCAAACAACTTATTAAACTTTATTTAAATTAAAGAATTGAGCTTTTTACAAATCGCACTAAAACGAATTTTCTTTAAAGATTTTTCTCTCTTTTTTCCTTGTAAAGAAAACGTAAAAACAAGTGTTTAAATTTAATGTTAAAATAAACATCGCGCTTTGTAAATTTACGATAGTATTTCTTTTGTATTGTAAATGTTACATTAAAAGAACAAGAATGGAACAAGTTCGTAAACATAGTCAGGGAGGCCTCAGTGGAAGAATCATGGTGCCCTAGAGAGGGGATCCAGGAGCTCTCATTCCCACCTCGATATCTCAAGAGATACAACCTGCGAGATGTATGGGGGCTCTTTTAACATCGGTTAGCTACGGGCTGGGACCACATCGCTAAAGAAGAGGAAAACACCAATTAAGTCTATTAGTTACCGGTGTTTTACTCCGAAATTCGCATCAATCAATTAGTGTTTGTGTTAATGTCTTGTTATTTTACGCTTTACTTAAAAACTTTATTGACTACTTTAATAACCGAAAAAATTCCTTAATTAATTTAATTTTAACTTTATGATTAATTTGATCATTTACAATAATTAATTAATTATTGTAGCACCCCTAGTTATACAGGGTGCTATAGAGAGAAGCTAACCTAATTTTTGGGTTAAAATTTGCCAGATTTATAAAGTGATTTCATAAAAAATTAGTCGTTTATTAATTAAGTTTACTTTAAAGCCGCGTCCACACTATGCAGAGCGGCCCTCGGAGATTTGAAATATGCGAAGATGTGTAGGCTCGCTTGGGCTGATAGGTCAACTCATTTTGAGCAGTTGTCCGAATGAAAACCAACAGCTGTCAGTCTCTAATGAAGGAAGTCAAACTGAACCAAGTAGTGGGGATTCACAGAAAACTAATTATTTATTAACTATATTTACTTTAAAGCTGCGTTCACATTCTGAAGGGCGACGCTTGGCAATTAGCAATAGGCGAGGATGTATAGGCTCGCTGGGACTAATAGATCAACTCATTCTGAGCAGTTATCTCAATGACAACCGACAGCTGTCAGTTTCTAATGAAGGAAGACAAACTGAACCAAGTAGTGGGGATTCACAGAAAACTAATTATTTATTAACTAAATTTACTTTAAAGCTGCGTTCACATTCTGACGGGCGACGCTTGGCGATTAGCAATAGGCGAGGATGTGTAGGCTCGCTTGGACTAATAGATCAACTCATTCTGAGCTGTTATCTCAATGACAACCGACAGCTGTCAGTTTCTAATGAAGGAAGACAAACTGAACCAAGTAGTGGGGATTCACAGAAAACTAATTATTTATTAACTATATTTACTTTAAAGCTGCGTTCACATTCTGAAGGGCGGCGCTTGGCGATTAGCAATAGGCGAGGATATGTAGGCTCGCTGGGACTAATAGATCAACTCATTCTGAGCAGTTATCTCAATGAAAACCGATAGCGGTCATTCTCTAATGTAGGAAGACAAACTGAACCAAGTAGTGGGAATTCACAGAAAACTAATTATTTAATACCTATGTTTACTTTAAAGCTGCTTTCACGCTATGAAATTGACGATTAACAATAGGCGAGTGTGTGTAGGCTCGCTTGGAGTAATAGATCAACTCATTCTGAGCACTTATCTCAATGAAAAACGGCAGCTGTCAGTCTCTACTGAAGGAAGTCAAACCGAACCAAGTAGTGGGGATTTGCAGTTTGACTTTTGCAAAAATTTGCGCTATAGTCAGAACAGGTAATCTCTTCCTTCAAATCTCTTTTGACTTCAAGATTTGAACGTGAAAGCTTCTTAATGTTTTAGAAAGGTTAGACGCTTTGAAAGAAGAGAGCTTTGGATTTTAAATTTTAAAACACACTTTTTCGCTTAGCGTTTGTATACAGTGAAAGTCGCGAATAACGACGTCGCATATTACGACGCGGATTTGAAAGTTCGGTTGGATTTGTATTCTACTCTACCTATGCAAAAAATCTGGCTATAGCTACGAAGTCGCATTTACCGTCCGCTAAAAGACAAACTTTCTGTTTGGCAAACCGAGTATAACGACGCGACCCGATATTTTAAAGACTAGCACCTAATTTCAAGCCTCGCGATGTTCAAAAACTATGGCTGCAAGTAAATCTCAAGAATTCGCCCGGCGGTGGACGGGAAGAACCTTAACATATTTTGTTCGCATTTATTTTGTCTCTTGACTATGTTTGATGTAACGACAACCGGGTGTATAACGACCCTTTTTGGTCAGCCCCTTCGCCGTCGTTATATCCGACTTTCACTGTACTTAAATTGAAATTAGTGTTAAGGCCCGTCAACACACATAGGCATTGCCTTTCGGTTTGGTCTGTGCAGGCGGCCTGAAATGCTGCCCAGGCGCTCCGGTTTGGCCTGTGCAGACAGCCTGAACGGTGTCCACACGCATGCCTGTGAGCAAGGCATGTGTGTGTGGACGGGCCTTTACATTAGAAATGATTTTGTTAGAATCAATTCCACCATCGCCGTTCTAACGTTTGCGACGGTTACACCGAGGTTTAACCTGTATCGGACGTAACTTACGGTAGCTTGTATTCTCTTGATCGAGGACTTAGAATTTGTGGATACGTAGGCCACAGATTCTATCCTTCGACGGAGGTGGCACACTACCGTTGAAAGGTTAGGTTAGGAAAATACTAATGTCCTTCTCCGACTTTCCTTCGGGAGAACGGCAACCACCGAAGGCCAACCTCTCCCAAATGCTTGTACGACGTTTTTTGACTAGTCGTACCGTCATAAACGTTGGAAGAGCGATACTAGAACTGATTTTAACAGAATCTTTTCTTGACTTAATCTAACGCGATAAAAAACCACAATGATACGCTTTTAGTTGTTGCTCTTTATAAATCACGATAAATAATCTTCCCCGCGATAAATTCGTTTATTATAAATTTTCTGCGATGAATTCTCCGTAAATTTTCATTTCTATCGAAAGTTGCCTTAAACACCTAACTTGAAATTGGAGTAACTTTTCCCACACTGGTACTCCGGAGATGTGCAATGTAGTCTTTTGTGCTTTACAGACAGTTATGTCTTAAATCCGCGGTTCTATTTCTTCGAACGAGCACCCCCTTCACAGATCTCCACATCTCGGACGCCTATGGAGTATAGGGTCTTGTTTATAAGACAATAAGTAGTGAGTATCACTCACTACTTGTGGAATGATAAGAAACCAACGTATGGGATCCAAATCATTAAATTTGGAGCTTTATTGTTGCTTTCGAAGAACGAATCCAACGAGAGGATTCTAGTGAGATACTAGTGATGCCGTTTGTGTACAGTAGTTGCCTTCTCTCTTTCCAATGCCTTTAGATTTCGAAGTTCCTCAGACAATTTTTATGTCAGTTGTTTTGGATATGTTTTCGATATGCGTAAAAAATAAAAATAATGAAAGTTTGAAGGCACAAAGAGCCTTTTGTGATAATCTTGTTTGAAGTAACTCAAAGTTTAATAGCAGTTGTAACAAAAGCAATGAATTGTAATACTTTTGCCACACAATCATTGTCAGAATGCCTCAAGAAGAGAGCAACTTATTCACTGAGTGAGCCTCCTGCCATACTTAATTCGTTTATTTCGACAAGCTCGTTCTAGGTTGACTCTGACACAGAGAAAGACAGTGAATATTCTTTGCCTGAAAACGTGATGAATATTTGTGGAAACTTAATTTTCACCCACTAAAACGTCTTGAACCAACCCCTAAATAAGAAGCTTAATTGCACTCTTCAGTCTACCAGACTTGACCATTGTGATAGTCACGTTAAAGTAAAGACACTAAATTCTTATTTTTCCACAATTAAGCATCGTTAGCTCCAGTCGGCCCAAGAGCTACATTTTAGCTTCATGCCTATCTCGTCGTAAAGCACTTACGACGAGATAGGCCGCTCTATCTCAAAAAGACAAAGAGCAGCTACCAAAATTGCTAAGAACTAAAATAATAAAATAATTAATGAAGACAACTTTACGTGCCTTTTAAGGCACTAGATTGGCATAAAATGGATGTAAAGCTGCGAAACACCCTGTGCATGAATTATTTAAATATAAAAACTCTATTTTTAGTCATACAATCCTCTTAAGTATAGGTATCATGTTATCAAATTAATATTTTTCGTGAGTAATTAAAACTTCAATTAAGTAATTAGTTGGTTTTTAAAAACTAAAAATTTAAATATATTTTTTTAATCGCAGACTAATTTTTGTGCAATTTAAAAAGAAAAATGCTCCCCTTAGTAAATTCATTTAAGTAAATAACTCACGCTATAAGTTAAAATTTATTATTTAGGGTTACGTCTCTTTGTTGTATTTTAAAAATTTTGAAAGTAAATAATTCAATCAATTTTGAATCCGTAAATAGTACTTTTTATAAATTGATGTAAAGTGAAAAATCGCATAAGTTACTTTACTTAAGAAAATGTATAAAAAGTGCTATAACACGCATATATTCATATGTTGTGTAGGAGGGTTTGTCGAAGAGATATGGTCTTGTATCCCTCTCTCAAAGATCGTGAAACAACTACCCTCTAAAAGGATATTTCTATTATTCATGAAGTTTGTTTTTATGGAATATAAAAAGATATTCAGATAAGACTTAGTAAACAATCAATTTTCTCTTTTTTATACACACGTTACGTGTGTGTGACATTCACGACCTATAATTAAAACTGTTCATTACCCAACTTTAGACGGGTGTGGTCATTTTGTATTTATTATAACACAACATCCTTAATTGCGAGAGAAGCTCTTTCCATCTGCATACGATATGACATGTTTGGTTCCGTCTGAGTGGCAACCTTAATAAGGTTTCCAGCCGGCTGAATATTGAGTTTTGCTACCGCTAACTCTCCGCATCATATCGTGGCCACTTGCAGGTCGAGCTTAGACCAGATTAGACTCCCACGGGATATAAGACTCTGGAAATCAAATTGAGTTCGGATTGCCAAGCTACCGGTGGCTATCAGATCTCTTCTGTAATGCCAACTCGACCAATTATTACTACATCATTTTAGTTACGAGCTTCGTGTTATACCTCGCAAATTATTAAGTCGAAATTTAATTTATATTAAAAAAAAAAGATTATTTTAAGTAATAATTAATACAAGTTATTGACGGGATGGGTTTTTATCAGATGTCGCCTGCGGCGATGCCTGGCGCGCCTACGGTGACTAGTAATTAGAAAAGGTGCTTGTTGCTGCTCTACCACCGAGGGTGCGGTTAATTTGTTGTGCTTTCCATCATTCAGATCAAAATATTGCGAGTAAGATAAAAACACATCGTAAAGTTTAATGAATATATTCCAAATGAACTTTATCAGTTTATCATATTGGGCGCGACATTTACTAATCATAAATTTTCTTAATTAATGTATTGGGATAGTCTAATTCTAATATAATAGTGTGAAGTGTTTAATGACATGTGTTTTATACACACGTTATACTAACAAATGTATACGTAGAGTAACAATTAGAAATTTACTGCAAATTTGCATGTTACGTTAAATTACGCAGCAAAAAACTTTTATAAAACGAGCTTTTACCTACCGAAAAGATAAATCGAATCACTAAGAATTTTAAGTGGGTTGGGAAATGAACTTAATTGATTAATAAGTCAACAGTAGGTACTATAAAGCTTCCGATTAACTAATATCGGTATTATATTCAAAAATATTCTTGACCAAACCGTCAAATTATTAATAAATGCCGATTTGTCTAATTACATAATAACCTCGTCCGACAGCTTTAACTGCCCTTCAAAGCACGGTCAACTGCATGATAGTGGTTGTTTTATAGATAAAGCACAAGATTAAACTCTCCGGCTCAATGTAATGAGGCAGGCCCTTCTAACTAAGTTAAGTTACGTACAAATATGCCAAAATCACATTTTTCTCTGTCTTGAAGACCAGAACCTATACTTCAGTAGCAATGTGATGGCTTTAATAGGCAACAAACTGTCTAAAAATCTCATTGTGCTCCACTAAAGCACAAAATTGGGGCCTTCGACCCAATGTAATGAAGCAGGCCCTTCTAACTAAGTTAAGTTACGTACAAAAATGCCAAAATCACATTTTTCTCTGTCCTGAAGACCAAATCTACTTTAGTACCAATGTGATGGCTTTAATAACAAGTAACAAACTGTCAAAAAACCTCATTGTGCTCTATTAAAGCACAAAATTGGGGCCTTCGGCCCAATGTAATGAGGCAGACCATTCTAACTAAGTTAAGTTAGGTACAAAAATGCCAAAATCACATTTTTCTCTGTCCTGAAGACCAGAACCTACTTCAGTTTCAATGTCGTGGTTTTAATAGGTAAAAAAACTGTCAAAATATCTTATTGTGCTCCACTAAAGCACAAAATTGGGGCCTTCGGCTCAATATAATGAGGCACAGGCCCTTCTAAGTAAGTCAAGTTACGTCCAAAAATGCTAAAATTACATTTTTCTCTGTCCTGAAGACCAGAACCTACTTCAGTACCAATGTCATGGCTTTAATATGTAACACACTGTCAAAAAATCTCATTGTGCTCCACTAAAGCACAAAATTGGGGCCTTCGGCCCAATGTAATGAAGCAGGCCCTTCTAACTAAGTTAAGTTACGTACAAAAATGCCAAAATCACATTTTTCTCTGTCCTGAAGACCAAACCTACTTTAGTACCAATGTGATGGCTTTAATAACATCAAGTAACAAACTGTCAAAAAACCTCATTGTGCTCTATTAAAGCACAAAATTGGGGCCTTCGGCCCAATGTAATGAGGCAGACCATTCTAACTAAGTTAAGTTAGGTACAAAAATGCCAAAATCACATTTTTCTCTGTCCTGAAGACCAGAACCTACTTCAGTTTCAATGTCGTGGTTTTAATAGGTAAAAAAACTGTCAAAATATCTTATTGTGCTCCACTAAAGCACAAAATTGGGGCCTTCGGTTCAATATAATGAGGCACAGGCCCTTCTAAGTAAGTCAAGTTACGTCCAAAAATGCTAACATTACATTTTTCTCTGTCCTGAAGACCAGCACCTACTTCAGTACCAATGTCAAGGCTTTAATATGTAACACACTGTCAAAAAATCTCACTGTGTGCCACTAAAGCACAAAATTGGGGCCTTCGGCCCAATGTAATGAAGCAGACCCTTCTAAGTAAGTTAAGTTACGTACAAAAATGCCAAAATCACATTTTTCTCTGTCTTGAAGACCAGAACCTATACTTCAGTAGCAATGTGATGGCTTTAATAGGCAACAAACTGTCTAAAAATCTCATTGTGCTCCACTAAAGCACAAAATTGGGGCCTTCGGCCCAATGTAATGAAGCAGGCCCTTCTAACTAAGTTAAGTTACGTACAAAAATGCCAAAATCACATTTTTCTCTGTCCTGAAGACCAAACCTACTTTAGTACCAATGTGATGGCTTTAATAACATCAAGTAACAAACTGTCAAAAAACCTCATTGTGCCCTATTAAAGCACAAAATTGGGGCCTTCGGCCCAATGTAATAAGGCAGACCATTCTAACTAAGTTAAGTTAGGTACAAAAATGCCAAAATCACATTTTTCTCTGTCCTGAAGACCAGAACCTACTTCAGTTTCAATGTCGTGGTTTTAATAGGTAAAAAAACTGTCAAAATATCTTATTGTGCTCCACTAAAGCACAAAATTGGGGCCTTCGGCTCAATATAATGAGGCACAGGCCCTTCTAAGTAAGTCAAGTTACGTCCAAAAATGCTAAAATTACATTTTTCTCTGTCCTGAAGACCAGCACCTACTTCAGTACCAATGTCAAGGCTTTAATATGTAACACACTGTCAAAAAATCTCACTGTGCGCCACTAAAGCACAAAATTGGGGCTTTCGGCCCAATGTAATGAAGCAGACCTTTCTAAGTAAGTCAAGTTACGTCCAAAAATGCCAAAATTACATTTTTTCTGTCCTGAAGACCAGAACCTACTTCAGTACCAATGTCATGGCTTTAATAGGTAACACACTGTCAAAAAATCTCACTGTGAGCCACTAAAGCACAAAATTGGGACCTTCCGCCCAATGTAATGAAGCAGACCCTTCTAAGTAAGTTAAGTTACGTACAAAAATGCCAAAATCACATATTTCTCTCTTCTGAAGACCAGAACCTACTTTAGTTTCAATATCATGGCTTTAATAGGTAACAAACTGTCAAAACATCTCCTTGTGCTTCACTAAAGCAGCATTTCTCAATTTTTTTGGTTTGCGACCCCCAAAATTGTAGTTATTATTTTTGCCGATCCCCTGTCTCTCTGAAGTTTTATGCAAATTATTGTTGCTGGTTCTTTCAGAGATGTTCAAATGAAAGCTCAAATTTTACTGTAAGTAGATTTGTCTAGTGGTCGCGACCCCCTTCGAGGTCGCCAGGTTGATAAACGCTGTTATAGATGATTCTCATTCAAATGTTAGTCCAGTGAACTGAGCAATTGTATGTTTTATCTCCCATCTTTACATGAGAAGACAAAAGTTTGTGAGCCGCATAAGCATTGATTATTTATCGTCTAAGTCTAATTGAATAGAAAACTTGTTTTTAAGACCATGGCTGCAACGGAGAGCATTAATAGTGTGTTTAAGAACACTATTTACTTACTGTGAGTACGTGAAGTCTAAAAAAGTAAGAGGCTGAGCACACTGGAGCCATCGTCTACCACTATAATTTAAACGCTTGCCTTCCGGTTTCCCTGTACAGGCCGCCTGCGTGTGTGGACGGGCCATTATGGTGGGGCCACACATACAGACTTGCCTTACTTGGCTTGTGCAGGCCAAACCGGAAGGCAATGCCTATGTGTTTGGACGAGCCTTTATGTTAGCTATGATTACGGCATTTAAATTTCAGTGGTGGAAGCTCTTAGAGTACGTTCCACTAAGCGATTGCAACGCCCTCAAACTCGTTCCACTTGACGCCGCGGTCGTTGCGTTCGCTGGAGGTAACGTCGTCAATAACGTCATTGACGACGACCACAAGGTAAAATATTTCGCTGGTAAAATTTTGTGGGTCGGCGTAAGCGTTTACGTACGCGCGTGCGCATTGAAGCAAATTTTGATAAGTTATTCTGTGGTTGTCTTGTTTTGACGACGTTTTGATATGGCTACAGAAAAAGTAAACCTGTGTAACGTACTTTTCTGTAATCAGCCTTATGCCGTCACAGCAAAGTTCGGTGCACTCTTTATTTATTTTATTCGGATAACTTCAATCGTGAAGCCAGAATTCGACGTGACTCCCTTGCAATACCAGAAATAAAAACAAGATTTCAATAACTAATCGTATAATATATTTATCTATGTACACACAAAACGGGTACTTGATTGCTCGTATTTACACGCTGCTCTTCTTTTATCTATCCTAGTAGTCTTAGCTACAGTGTAACTTGACCGGCACTTGACTCGGTTCAGGTTAACCCCCTCTGGCCTTGTTGTGGCTAATTCAGCTGGGTTACGAATTACTCTGCTTGCCTTCTGCTTCACTACACCTGAGCTGTTCTCGGCGATGACAGCCGGGAAAACTTCTCCCAGTCTCTGAAACACAAGGATTACGTCGACTCCATCTTCGGCACTCGATCCACAAATCTGTCCCCGTTCGGGAATTAACTGAAAACTCGGGAATAATCGGAAAACTCCGCTGAAGCGTACGAGAGCAACAAACAAGCGTCACCAGATACACGAAACTTCAACGGTTCGGGAATTAACGGGAAATTACGGAAATGATCGGTTACCTTCGAAGAAGCGTACGAAGTTAACGAATAATCGTCACCAAGTACACGAAGCTTCCACGAATCAAAACTGCACGACAAAGCACGGAAATGATCGGCTACCTTCGAAGAGGCGTACGAAGTTAACGAACGGGCGTCACCAAGTACACAAAGCTTTAACAACTCGGAATTGAATGACAGAACACGAAAAATACTCAGCTGACTTTGCAGAAATGTACGAGGTTAACGACCAAGCGTCACCAGATACTGAACGGTGAATATCGAAGAAGTGTACGAGGTTAACGAACAAACGTCACCAAGTACACAAACGGCGAATCTCGAAGAAGCGTACGAGGTTAACGAACAAGCGTCACCAGGTACTGACCTTCCACGGAGCACACAATAATAAACACAAAATCACTTACCCTCAACGATGTCTAGTAGCCCGTATACCGCTTTTCTAATATTAACCCGTGGTTAATATTAGAACCCGAATTGAATTATTGAATTCAAACTCAATTCCAACTCCCTTCCGATTTTTCTCTCCCCTTAATATAATTATCTTTTATATTTTATGCAGGGGAGAGATAAATCTTTTATCTCCTTCCTTATCCTACGTTGACCAGGGAGTGATAAATTACCTGTCTTCTTGACATTGTCAATGTCAATGTCTTGCAGGTTACTTATGTTTCAAACATTGACATTGACAATTTGTTTGATCATGGTTACTAAAATTTTATTTGATATCGTTATAACTTAAAGATCCAACTTTTTCTCTAGAATTTTCTTCTGACCATCTCCACTGGTCACATTCTAATTGATCTGAAAAAGTAACCGTTACAAAACTTTCCCCTTAGGGTTAGAATGCAACCATGGAGATGCCACGATCTCCATTATGATCTCTTTCACTTGGTAAATGGTCTTTGCTACCTATTCCGTTTCATCTGACTGTGCCCACTTTCTTTTGCTATCCTAATACCCTCCGTAATATTCCTTCAATTATTTCATCTACCACCCACCAACTTTCTTTTGCTATCCTACCCACCTTAGCTGTTAACAGACCTATTTCCCAAGTCCGACGACCTACATTGTCTGTATCCTGCTCTACTGCCATTTGCTACTCATTCCGTTTTCTCTGACTGTGCCCACTTTCTTTTGCTATCTTAGTACTTTCCGTAATATACCTTCAATTATTTCATCTATCACACGCCAACTTTCTTTTGCTATCCTACCCAGCTTAGCTTCTAGCAGACCCCTTTTGCAGGTTCTACGACAGTTTTACCTTTAATTCGAGGGTACCTAAGTTACGAGACTCATTTAGTCTCTTAACTTTGATTCAGTCTTTAATTTCTAACCATCTTATTTCATCTGTCTGGGCCAACTTTCTTTTGCTATCTTACATCCCTTTTTATCCTTCTTTGTTTATTACATCTAACTTCTCCCTACTTTCTTTTGCTATCCTACAACCCTCTTTCAAACGTTTCTGTACTTACTTGATTCATGACTTCCTAAAAATTATCATACCTTTAGAATTTTGACCACAAATATTCCAGTAGAATTCTCTATTGGGATACCACGTAGGGCTTAATGTCCTTCACGTGTACCCGACAGGTTTTTCCTCTCTTTAATCGCAATTCCACGATTACAGGAGACGGTACCTTCACAATTTCATGCGGCCCGCTGTACTTCGCTGCCAATTTGGCGGAAAATCCCTCTTGTCTTTTAGACAATGGACGCTCTTTCCTATATACCCAGGCGCCTACCTGCGGTTTATACGGACGCCGTCGTAAATTATACTGGCGGGCTTGAATGTTTTGGGCGTTTGCTAAATTTACCCTAACATTCTCTAATACCGTCGACAGGTTATGCATCCTCTCTGCCACCTCATTATGCGTTTCCTCTCGCAGATTATTCTCATTCTCTACTTGTCTCCTTAAGATTGCAGGAGGAATCAACTCTCTCCCATGGGTTAGCAGACATGGAGTATAACCCGTCGACTCATGATGGCTAGTATTGATGGCAAAGCGTATTTCGCTTAAATGCTCATCCCATCTACGCTGATCACCATCACAAATCTGCGCCAACATGGAGCCTATCACACGATTTGCCCTTTCCACGCAGTTTTCCTGCGGGCTGTATGGTGCCGTTAGCCTATGTTGAATGTGATAATCCAGCAGCATTTGTTTTACCGCTGAATTAACAAACTGGGTACCATTGTCTGAAGTAAGGACACGTGGACATCCGTAACGGAATATAATGTCATCCTTCAGACTGGTAATGAATGCCCTGGTAGTCGCCTTGCGAAAAGGCCTTAACTCGACCCATTTGGTAAACCTATCCTGGAATACCAATAGGTACCTAAACCCTTGGGTAGAGCGTACCAGCGGACCGATAAAATCTACACTTACTGTATCCCATGGTCCTGTCGCTCGAGAGGACAACATCTGACCCAGAGGTTTTTGATTGGGATGTTTATACTTGAGACAGTTGTCACAACGTTTAACGTACCTCCTTACATCCCCGGATAACCTCGGCCAGAAATATTCTCTTCGTACCCGCTGCAAAGTTTTGTTAATGCCCGCATGCCCTGCATGCGGCACATCGTGGCATTCCCTCAACACCCTCATGCGTTCACCCGTAGGCACGCACCATTTCCATGAGTTGTGAAACTCATCATTTGAATTTCCCAAACATTGGCGGTACAGATCATTCTGCCGAATACGATAATCGGGAAACCCTTCTGGATTTTCCATTATCCTTGCCTTCATTTGACGTAACCATCGACAGTCCTGCCATGGTTGGTCTTCGACGGGATAATTCTCTTCTGCGGGAACAATTTCTGGATCTCCTTGAATGGTTACATTTACTTCAATCGGACCTCTATGACGAAGTTCGTCGCCATTACGCCTTTCCTCGAGGGGACCTATATGATGGATCTCCTCGTTTTCTTCTATTCTATCGAGGGGACCTAAATTATGGGGCCCTCCGACCTCTTTCTTTCGGGTTCCTTTCTGGTAATTTAACCTCTTTCCGGAGGACATCAGGGGCTGATGGTAGTTTAACCTCTTTCCGGAGGATATCACGGGGTTCTGGTAGTTTAACCTCTTTCCGGAGGATATCACGGGGTCCTGGTAGTTTAACCTCTTTCCGGAGGATATCACGGGGTTCTGGTAGTTTAACCTCTTTCCGGAGGATATCACGGGTTTTCTGAAGGTGGCGTTTTCTTCCACTTTCATCTCTATTTCTTCATTTTCTTCCCTACGGGACAATGCATCCGCTACCGCATTAAATTTTCCTTCTCTGTAATGGATGGTAAATCTATACTCTTGTAGTTCCATCATCCATCTAGCTAACCTCCCTGTTGGTTGAGGTAAAGCCCTTAACCACTTTAAACTGCGGTGATCACTTATCACATCGAATTCATAGCCCTCCAAATACCCCTTGAGTTTTTTTATGGCCCATACTACAGCGAGGCATTCCCTTTCTGTGACCGAGTAATTTTTCTCCGCCGCATTCAACCCTCTGCTGATGTATGTTATAGCTCTTTCTTCTCCATTATGTGTTTGTGTCAATACGGCGCCTAGCCCACTTCCACTAGCGTCGGTCTTGAGCACAAATCGGGTATTAAAACACGGGCATGCAAGTACTGGAGCCTGAGTCAACTTGCACTTCAATTCACTCAAAGCCTTTTCTTGGCGTTCTGTCCATACAAACTTCACATCTTTCTTCAACAGATGATGAAGTGGTTCTGCTATCCCCGCAAAATCGGGAATAAATTTCCGGTAGTAACTCGCCATTCCTAAAAATGAACGTACTCCTTTGACCGTTGTTGGCGATCTCATGGTACTTATGGCGGCTACTTTATCCGGATCTGTGTGGATACCCTCTGTATTAATTACATGTCCCAGGTATTTCAACTCAGTCTGGCAAAAAACAGACTTGTCGGGGTTTAACCCAAGCCCAGCTTCATATAATCGGTCAAATACAACTTTGAGGTTATCCAAATGCTCCTCAAAACTGTTCCCAATTACTATGATATCGTCCAAGTAACAAAACGCCTGTTTATCCAACTCTGGACTAATAATCGAATCCAGGAGTCTTTGAAATGTGGCGGGTGCAGAGTGCAATCCGAACGGCATTCTTTTAAACTGAAATAAACCACGGCCTGGCACGCAAAACGCGGTCAGGGGTTTGCTCTCCTTATCCAGGGGTACTTGCCAATATCCCTGCCTCAAATCAATAGTACTCAAGTACTTAGCGCCACGTAATTTATCCAAAATCCCTTGTATGTATGGTATTGGATATGCATCTGGTTCACTCAGTGCATTCAGTTTCCTGAAGTCAATACAAAAACGATATTTACCATTTTTTTTATGAACTAGAACGATAGAAGAACTCCACGGACTAGAAGATGGCTCGATTACATCTTCCTGTAACATGCGATCCACTTCTGCATCCATTACCTCCTGCATCTTCGGATTCTTCGGGTAATACCGCTGCTTTATCGGCACCACTCCTGGTTTCAGTTTGATATGATGGTGAGTTTTATGGGTTACACCCTTCAATCGTGTAACCTTCTCCAACTCCACCTTCAATAACTGATTCAAGCGGTCCAGCTGAGTTTCCTCTAAGGGGCGTAATCCCCCGAGAAGAACTTCCTTTACCTCATTTACCAATTCAATTTCTTCTCCATCCAAACTCAATTGTGGCGGATCAAAGCTGATTGTGGCTTTCAATCTTGTTAACAAATCGATTCCAATGATAGCATCTACGAACAACGCCTCCAGAACATTCCACGTGTGAGACACTCGACGAGGTCCAATTCGCACGGGAAACTGATACGTCACGAAACTGTTAACAACTACGCCATTGGCTAACTGGCTTTTCCTGTTATTAGTGGCAATCACCACGTCTTCCTCTTTCTGAAGTGCATTGGCCACTTCTCCGCTTATATGGGACTCCACTGCTCCGGTATCCACCAGTGCTTTTATTCTCTGCGTACCACAATAAACATAAACTACAATCTTATTCACATTTCCATTCCAATTATTGGATAACCCACAAACTGCCTTCTTTACACATGGAAACTGATTAATATCACTAACAACTAAAACTATTGAAGAATTATTTACACACGGAACTTTCACGGGATTTATGTTGCACACCAGAGTTGGTGAGAGGCAATTATTCTCCACCTGAACTCTGCAAGTTTTTACGGGATCTGCTTGTACCTTTATTACTGGTTGTGGGCATCGTGACGAGTTAGGATCCCGTTGATGAATTTGTTTCACCCTAAGCAGCCAAGCATCCCACGCCTGCTGATCATGTCTAACCTTTGCCCGTAATGAAGAAGTCAGTCCTACTCCTTCGGGCCAGCTTCGTTTCCCGCCAACTGATTACATGGGCATGTTTTCAACAACGGATTGCGCCTATTACACCGCAAACACACACGATAATCCGTATTATTGCAATCACTGCGCCAGTGCCCCATGGTACCGCATTGAAAACAACGAGACGTCTCCTTATTAAATAATCTGTTCGCCCTTGAACCATTATTTCCATCATCTCTTGTTGTCACTTTCGGCGCCGTCCTTGATTGGAGATCTGGTATGATAGCTCGTGATCGTGGCGTACTATCAATTGCTGCCATCAAACTAGGTCGCTCGAACGGTTGTACATATGCTCTTGGAAACGGTTTGGATACCAAGGTTGAAGGAAAATTACTTCTGTTGTTGTTCAACCGTCGTGCCTCCACTTTCTGTTTCTCGAATAAAGCCTCTAAATCTCTTGCTTGTGTCAGCAGCTCACTAAGATTACGGAAACTATCTCTTTTAATGTGCAGCTTTATCTCATTCCTGAGATTCTCATAGACGATGTCTGTCTCTTCCATTTCTGACAGGTTGCTTCGCCTAATCATCGTTTGGATTTCCGTCAAGAACTGTTGTGTCGTCTCTTGCGGTTGTTGACACCTCTGATAAATTTCCCGACGGAGATTTACCTCCTGCGCCCTCGGAGCATAATTGACTCGGAACAGGTGGACAAACTCATCCCAGCAACTCCATATGTGTCGGTTATTTCTATGCCACATTAGTGCTTGGTCTTTAAATAGTTCTGGTAATGCACTCAACAGGTCTTGATCCCGAAGATTATAACAATCCTTCATTTCCAACAAACGTTCCAGAAACGTCCGACAATCTCCTTTACCATCGTACCGCAAATTCCATTTCCTCACCGTGTTACAGATTTGAGCTGCACGTGGTAGGTGTGTCGACGGATATTCCAAACAGTCCATCCTACTCGGCAACCGGGAATGATCCATCGCTCTTGGTACGTCTCTCTCTTCATCGATAGCTCGTGTGGGTGACTCGATACGCCTGTGTCGCCTAGGTGATCGTTCCAACTCTCCGCGGTTTCTCGACGGAGATTGCATTGTCTTCGATGAGGTCATACCTGGGATCGTCGGTGGTCGAGGTTGTGTACCTGCGATATGTCCTATATAACGCTCCTTTAATTCCTTGACCGTACCTGTCGTAGGTAGGTTCAACTCCTCCAGCTTCTCGATATAATCCACCTTGTGCCATTCCGACACATCAATAATGATACTCGGTGCACTTCCTGGATTACTTCCTATAGCCTGGGTTGGTACCTCTGTTTCCACCTGCGGAGGAACATCTTCTTCTGCAGTGGTCGGTGCGGTACTTATACCCGGAGGATTCATTTTGTTTTTATTTCTGTTTGCAAGTTTTTACAATAAAATCAATTACTCTGACTGACAAATGCAGTCCCTGCTCGGGCGCCAAAAATGTAACGTACTTTTCTGTAATCAGCCTTATGCCGTCACAGCAAAGTTCGGTGCACTCTTTATTTATTTTATTCGGATAACTTCAATCGTGAAGCCAGAATTCGACGTGACTCCCTTGCAATACCAGAAATAAAAACAAGATTTCAATAACTAATCGTATAATATATTTATCTATGTACACACAAAACGGGTACTTGATTGCTCGTATTTACACGCTGCTCTTCTTTTATCTATCCTAGTAGTCTTAGCTACAGTGTAACTTGACCGGCACTTGACTCGGTTCAGGTTAACCCCCTCTGGCCTTGTTGTGGCTAATTCAGCTGGGTTACGAATTACTCTGCTTGCCTTCTGCTTCACTACACCTGAGCTGTTCTCGGCGATGACAGCCGGGAAAACTTCTCCCAGTCTCTGAAACACAAGGATTACGTCGACTCCATCTTCGGCACTCGATCCACAAATCTGTCCCCGTTCGGGAATTAACTGAAAACTCGGGAATAATCGGAAAACTCCGCTGAAGCGTACGAGAGCAACAAACAAGCGTCACCAGATACACGAAACTTCAACGGTTCGGGAATTAACGGGAAATTACGGAAATGATCGGTTACCTTCGAAGAAGCGTACGAAGTTAACGAATAATCGTCACCAAGTACACGAAGCTTCCACGAATCAAAACTGCACGACAAAGCACGGAAATGATCGGCTACCTTCGAAGAGGCGTACGAAGTTAACGAACGGGCGTCACCAAGTACACAAAGCTTTAACAACTCGGAATTGAATGACAGAACACGAAAAATACTCAGCTGACTTTGCAGAAATGTACGAGGTTAACGACCAAGCGTCACCAGATACTGAACGGTGAATATCGAAGAAGTGTACGAGGTTAACGAACAAACGTCACCAAGTACACAAACGGCGAATCTCGAAGAAGCGTACGAGGTTAACGAACAAGCGTCACCAGGTACTGACCTTCCACGGAGCACACAATAATAAACACAAAATCACTTACCCTCAACGATGTCTAGTAGCCCGTATACCGCTTTTCTAATATTAACCCGTGGTTAATATTAGAACCCGAATTGAATTATTGAATTCAAACTCAATTCCAACTCCCTTCCGATTTTTCTCTCCCCTTAATATAATTATCTTTTATATTTTATGCAGGGGAGAGATAAATCTTTTATCTCCTTCCTTATCCTACGTTGACCAGGGAGTGATAAATTACCTGTCTTCTTGACATTGTCAATGTCAATGTCTTGCAGGTTACTTATGTTTCAAACATTGACATTGACAATTTGTTTGATCATGGTTACTAAAATTTTATTTGATATCGTTATAACTTAAAGATCCAACTTTTTCTCTAGAATTTTCTTCTGACCATCTCCACTGGTCACATTCTAATTGATCTGAAAAAGTAACCGTTACACCTGTAGAACTATGACTCTGATGAGCTGTCGCTATTAGACACATATCTTCTTCGATGGATTCATGTACAACAGCTGTTTGGTGGCGACCTTATTTTCTTAGAGCAAGCACACGACGCGTTCTACTAACGATTCCGCCAGCAACGTTCACCAGGTAGTGGAACAGGAAATTCAGCTATCGTGAGCACAGTCGTTGCGATCGCTTACTGGAACGCATTGTTAATAGACGATGGCTCCAGTGTGTTCATTGTTCAACTTCTAAGAGTTGAGAGAATAAGTAAACATGCTCGTCGTTATTTAAAAATATCTTTGATAACCGAAATTTTAAGCTTTACGTATCTTCCCAAGCAAGGCACTAGTTCAAAAAAACAAATGAGCTAGCACGTAAAGCCGCACTCATACGCCTGGTTAGTTTGCTGTGTTGCTGTTTTCTATTATTAGCCACATTAACCAGAGGCGCAGACCTCAATTATATTTTGCATTCGTTCGCTTGCCACTGTTATTACTGCTGCTGGTAGAGACCAAACCTGTTCATTATTTTTTAAAGGCCCCAAAGTAACTTTAAAATCAGCAGCATTAATTGCCTGTCAGTGTCGGACTGGCAGGTCGGCAAGTCGGCAATTGCTGACAGAGCCAAATGCTTTTGGCTTGAATTGGCATCGAGACAAGAAATCTCGACTCGACTAGTTATTTCTTGTCTTGTCTTGAATAGCAGGACAAGAAAATTATTTTTCTTGTCTCGAAGAATTTTTCAAGACAAGAATTTAGCAATTGCCGACTTGCCCACTTGCCAGTCTGACACGGATTCCTGTATTACTATTTTCAAGACTGCGTCGTTCTCATCTTCAATAAATATTCAGAGGACAAACACTCACAGAAACTTATATTTTTGACAAATGGTGAAGAACGTAAAGCAATCCAGTTCTGTAATCACAGAACACTGTATCGTGCACCAGAGCAAGAGAATGAAGCGTTGTAACTTGCAACACGGCAAAACCAACTACGTGGAGCTCTACCAGCTGTCCGTGTCACAACTATAGAGACAAATAGAGTCTACGTCGACGCACCGCACTTCGAACTGACCCTAGCACCGCACTTAGCACCACACCGAGAAAATGAGTAATTCACTCACAGGTAGTGCTAAGTGCGGTGCGCCGACGCGACCACGTTATAAGTTGATGAATATTGAATAGTTGCTAACTTACTGCTAAAAGAAAATCATGTCATAGACCGATTCTGCTAAAATTGGGAGACCAAAAGTCATAGAGCTTCTGGCGGAAGTGGCAACTGCTGTGGATTAGCACAGACCAGCTATAAACAGCCCGGTATGGTTGAAGCTTATTACCGCTGTTGGAGTCGCTAATTGCTCGCCAAGCTAATTAAAAACTTTATTTTTCTAGAGAGAAGCTATATTTTTCCTTAGGCTACGCCACACACACAAGCCTTGCCTTCCGGTTGGGCCTGTACAGTGTACAGGCGATTTAAACGCTGTTTAAACGCTCCGGCTTGGCCTTGTAGCAGTGGCGTAGCAACACTAATACGGACATGGGTTCCAAAGATTATTCACGGGCCCCTAGCGTCGCAGGTGAAATTTTTTGAATTTTAAAACTTTCTTCCGGGCCCCTGAAACTCACGGGCCTGGTTCTACGGAACCTCGGAATCTTTATAGACACGCCACTGCTGTAAAGGCGGTTTGAGCGCTGTCTAGACGCTCCGGTTTGGCATAAGCCAAATTGGCCAATTTGGCATGTTGTGAATGCAGGCCGCACTTACAGGCCAAACCGGAAGGCAAGCCTGTGTATGGCTCAGGCTTTATCTTCCAGCTACTGAAGTAGAAGTTAAAAGCTATACTGTCAAACTATTGATCTAGTTAAGTCCGAGATAAAACTGAATTTTCAAATGGTGAAAAATAAATATTAAATGATAAAAGTTTTTCAGATGACCTCGATTTTATACTCCATGTTAGTTAAATTATTAATTTATGTAATTTTTTAGCAAGAGACAGCTACAGGGAGAGTGGATAAAAAGGATTAATATTTCGAAAAGAAAAGAAAATTACTATAAAAATTAATTTTTGTCCTATTGTAATCAGTTATACAGTGCATGATATAATTTCGTAGCTTTAAGAAACTTTAAAATGTGATCATACTATTCCAAGTTGGAGTAAAAGAGCACTAGGAGCAAGTAACAGCTTTGTATATAAATTTACATACGACGTAGAGAATTTTATTTATGCTATTTGTAGATGTACCAAGCACAAGCATATATTTTTAGTAGCTTTAGCACCCCTTCAATAGTCCCTCTTGAAATTCGATACGCGAATTTTGTGGAATAAGGCTAATGTAAAATTAATGTTTCACTTTTGAGTGGTCTTTTGTAAGTCCTTCGAGATAATGATAAAATAATGATTTAAGGACGAGTAGAGAAAAACATACATTTTGTATAGGTACGCGAACAAAATATTTAACACTAACCAAAAGAGTTCAGAATTTGGTTTAGCACACATCAATTGCTGATATCTTATTTCCTGCAATATCGGAACTGTTGGCGTGCAAATCCTATGGGACCTAAGGTCGATATCAGTTTCTAACGCTAACAATTCTGCAATTTTACTTCCAGCTGTCGTACTAAACTTTAATAAAATTCGCTTCTTTTCGAACAACGTTTATACTTATTTTCTGTTTCGATGAAATAAATTGCTTTGCAAAAACCATTTATATAAAAAAAAGTAAAAAAAGAAGAAGTTTGTTTGTTATAAACTATTTAAATAAGCAAAAGGTGCACATAAACTTGATTTTTTTGGGCTTAAAAAAATAGGCTGAACAGGCAACATAATGCTGAGGTTAGTGTCTTTTCAGCTAGCTAGAAGTTCACGAGAAGTGGGAATTGACTGAAACTAAGGTGTTGTAGAAGAGTGTTATTTAACACCTTAAGGTACGAAAATATTCGCATCAGGAAATTGCTATTTTAAAATTGCTTTTGTTCTTTTTATTGCTACACATAAGAATGACAGTTAAAAAGGAAAAAAAATTTGATTCCCTTTAAAAAAACAAGAAGAAAACAAAAATGTTGAATTAATTATGTAAAAATTTAGACTTGATTTATGTATGTAGTGTTAGTTGGGTTTATGATCCATCATCTTTCGTAATAAAGTGAAAAGGGCAGTAACAAGACTCCACGACTCTCGATCATTCTAATTGAAATAGGATCCAAGATCCGTGATAATGAGCGGCTAGAGCTGTTGCGCCCAAGAGGTTTACATATTTCCATTGCGAATATTATCCATCTTTGCTTGTTAATTTAATAGTCATTTAATTATCTAATTTAAAACAGTTTAAAATTTAAACTAAATATTTGCTTTATTCCAACGCATAAATGTGCTACAAAGCAGTCCAATAATAATATTTTATGGTCGGTCTCGATGGAACTACCCATCATCCACAATTAATAACAACGATAATCTTATTTAACGGCACCCAATTGCATCAATTGCAATGTCATTTGTCTAACTCATATTCGACATAACCGACTATTGTAATTACCTGCATCAAAGCTATAATTTAACCCTATATTTTTAAAGCTATTTAGGGCTACTAAATCAAAATTTAATTATTAGTTAATACGAAACAAAAAATAAATTACAATTGGAATTTTTTTTTCAATTTTAATTACAATTTTATAGCGCAACTGTATGTTTTATTTAGTAAGGGTAGAAAGTTAGGTGATTTAACCCCTAGTTTTTACTCCTCTAGTTATGTGGTACGTCACAATTATTTACGGCAGTATTTGCTCGATGTAAAATTATTTCGTAGTCGACTTTTGGACATCTTAGCTTGCACCAAAGTAAATTCTTTAAATTTTTATCAGACGTGTTTGGATTTGAATCTTCTAATATTTTTACTACAATTCAGGTAATTGTCAATGAATCTCCTCCAGGAACTTTCTAAACAGCATTATCAAAAGCTTCAAAATTTTTTTTATTAAAAGATGTGTTTGATGGAGTAGTTAGGAGGTAAGAATCTAAAAATACTAATAGTCTTTAGTTCTTGCTATAAATGGCTAAGGGAGGAAAGGGGATGAAAAGGTCCTCTTTCTAGGGTTTTTGCTCATATAAAATAGTTAAAGAAATGTAATGCTTTATAACTTGTTTTATTAAGACTTTTGCTGTAAAACGAAGGACTGAGGTGGTAGAGAGAAAAGTTCGACAAAAAAACGTGAAAGAAAAATTGTTTTTATTGCATTAACGATTTTTGTCCATTTTTCTCCATAGAACCCATCGTTTTTGAGATATAAGCAAAAACCTCGAAAACGGGATCTTTTCACCCCCTTCTACTCTTAATCATATACCTAGGACCGGGGACTTTTAGTACTACTCCAAACGCATTCATGAAGAAAAAATTCCACAACCCCTTCGTTGACTTCATAGACTAATGAGTACAGGTATAAATTAATATTACTTGATCACCTGCCTAGACACTTTTAAGACAGTTTAGACTTGACACTGATTGATACTACCAACTAATTCGACTCAAAGTGAAATTAGACGAACAGCAGTTCGACATCGATAAAGAACAGAAGAAGTATACCCAAGCAAAAGCCTTCTATGGGGAAGATGGGTTGTTAAATTAGAACTGTTGCCGACAGGACAAAATGAGTCCAATTAAGCCCTGTATTTATGTTCCAGTGTATACTACAGGATAGAGGTCTCATGTAATAAGAAAATAATTTCGGCGCAAGTCGAAAGTATAGGTATAAATTTTTAGTGACGAGCTGAGGGAATGCACATGCACAGATACCTAAATTGGTATTCTTTCCCTCTAACGCCGTAGTCAACGTATTTAAATTACTAAAGGGGCGTGGCCAAATCTGCGCAAACTTATCCTTACCGCTCTTCATCTTAAAAGCATAACCTTTAAAATCGGAGGTACCAGAGGCGTGTACTTTATTATCTATTTTACCTAAATATTATTTTATCAGCGACCTTATAATAATGCGCTACTGATCAGATCAGGTGTCGCGCCATGTATTTCCCTCTCTGCAATTCCTAACGAGTGCGCATTATTTTCTTATAACGTGAGACCGTCCTGTAGTGGCATAGAATTCTATGACGAATGTATAGTTCCCCATTGCTAGAATTAAAGCTGAAAGACTTTAAAACCATGGTAAAAATTTATTATATAGTGTCCCAGGATAGGGTTGTCAAGAAGACAAAAAAATTATTTTTGATTTCACTGAAAATTTTATTCTCTAAAATTAGTTTTGTTTGCTTTAAAACCCCTAAATATGCACACACCAAAAACTAGTTTTTAAATAAAAAAGTTATTGAGCTTTTTCTGTTAATTTTTGGAATCCAACAATGTTCACCGACAAGATACAGCTAAGCCACTCTACCGGGTGATTAGCACCAAACCTATATAATGGTTTAAAATATATGAATTGCCATGAAATATATTTCTTTAAATCACACACTGACAGTTTAAAATTTTCAAACTATTTCCTATAAATGAAATCGCTATTGCCAGGTTTGGTAACCATGGCACCCTTACCATGACAATTCATATATTTTTGGAAATATTCATAATGTTAAATTGCCCTATGGCCAGGTTTGGTGCTAATCACCCGGTATACATATTTCCGTCAAATAAAGTTGACGCATGTCAATTTTTGTGTGTGTTGTAAACACCGGATTTTCAAAATCCGACCAATAGAAAACTCTATTCGAATATCGTGTGCTTTTTTTGAAAGTGGCTTAGCTGCATCTTGTCAGTGAATTGTGTATAGTAATGTAGTACGCCTATGTCGTTCATATTCGACTTTAATTAAATCATAACAATCGAGAAGTTATTCATTTATTCGTTTTTTGCCTACCATGCGCAAGATCGCTGAAAAGGTAATCCTATCCCGCCTGAGAGAACACACAGAAGACTGACACGTCATCTAGGACAAACCATATGACTTCCGACCAGCTCACTCTACTTGTCACCAAACCGTCCGCGTAGTCGATTTCGTCGCCGAAGCATTCGACCACAAAGACTGCGCCGCTGCTCTCTTCCTGAACGTCTCCAAGGCTTTCGACAAGGTCTGGCACCAAGGTCTACTCTACAAGATGATTACCGCTCAATATCCACTATCGATAATGAAGCTCATCTCCGCCTTCCTTTCCCTTCGATCATCGTCAAGATCGACGACGCCCTATCCATCTGCAGACCTATCCTAGCGGGTGGTCCCCAAGGTGCCACCCTATCTCCGCACCTCTTCAACCGAAGCCACTAACCTTTATATTTTTGCAAATGACTCCTGTTTCATGGCCAGCAACAGGGACCCACGCCTGGTAGGATACCGACTTCAAAGAGCAGCTGACAGCCTGGAGTTCTGGTTCAAAAAATGGCGAATCTCTACTTCTTTAAACGACCGAGTCTCCATCGTCTGCCAAACATCGAAATCTTCGGTCAACACATTCCTTGGAAAGAGGAAGCTAGATATCTAAGACTAACCATCTACAAGGGACTCACTTGGAAACCACACATCGAGAGATCTATCGTTCGAGCACGAGCTGTCTTTGCACTACTATATCCGCTTTTTTCAGGTACAACACTGGACCTCCAGAACAAGCTGCTTCTCTACAAGACCGTCATCCGAGCCATCATGACGCACGCCGCACTAGCCTGGGGCTACGCCGCACCGTCAAACATCAAGAAGATAAGACCATACAAAAGAAGATCATGAGGATCATCGTCAACGCTTCATGGCTCATCCGCAACAGCAACCTTCAACGGGACCTACAGATAATCAGCATCCAGGATTTTGTTCGAGAAGCAGCCTCCAAGTTCCACAAGACAACATTGGACCACGAGAACGCTACCATCCGAGGACTATGGGAATACAACATCAACGAGTCAAGGCTTCGGAAGAGACCCAAGTTGGTTCTTGACCGAGCCTAACAACCTCGTAACCGCCACCAAAACAGACTAACGTTTTTCGTCAGTGACTTAGGTCACATTTCACAACACATTTAACCAACGCTTTTCTTTTTTCAGATCCGACCGGTGAAGGAGGTACAGGGCAGAGCCCGGACACCCCAATAGCCAGTTTCAAGATTCCAGATTCCATTTAATAATCAGAATATTAAATATGACTGTTATTGACCTCCTACAATATTAAATTTGTCTTTAATTTTTTTCCCAAATCCAAAAATTTACGGACAAAGCTTAATAACTGTTTTATTTGAAAACCTATTTTTGATGTTTTTGCATATTTGAGGGTGTCAAAACAAGAAAAACTTCTTTAAAAGAATAAAATTTTCTTAGAATTAAAAAATAATTTTTTTGCTGAATCCTGGGACACACTGTAGGTATATTACATGGAACAATTAAGAGCAAATTAAAGAGACAAAATTAAGAGTTGAATGGGGGGGGGGCGAGATATTAATATACTACAAATTATTTTTTATTATTTACCGTCGCTTTCCCTAGTTTCAAATGCCTAACCTACCTTTTCCTACATACAGCCTTGTAAAGAATAGCGACGCTTTTTGTGATTTTTCATTCATCAAGTACAGATTAATTGATCGCTTATAAGACGTAAAAGCTTCAAAACCAGCATTTTCACATTATAACAGGCAATTTCCAGACTCAAACTAAAATCCTCGCTTAGTTTTCATATTCATCGATCATGAACTAAATAACTTTTGAACGTACTATCATCACTAAGTTCTATTTTAGTATCTCATTTGTTGAATAATTAAAAAATTAATTATAAATAAAAATTTTCTTAACCCTTAAATTAATAATTAATTAATTTATAAACGATAACCGAGTATATTTAAATAATTAATAATTTAACTTCTTGAAATGAGGGTTTATTTGCGTGAAAGCCCTCTAAATTTAGTTGCGGTCAAACTATGAGGGATATCCGAAACATTACCATAAACAAAGAAATACACTTAAACGAACGAGTGAATAAATACATTTATAAGGTTATTAATCATCTAATGCGTGTGGAAGAGGTATGTATTATATACAACATACCATCGATGACAGCTCACTAATTCGGGCTTGACTGGCTTAATATTTCATAACTGAATTAAGGCACCTTAGCTTTACGAGCATATTAATTAGAACACTTTACCTGACATTGTGTTAAGATTTTCCATAATTTGCTTGATTAAATAGTTCCTTAGACGTTAAGCTTCTTGCATGCTAATAAGTTTATTAAGTTTACTATAATTGTACTCAAAATTAATATACAATATGACAAGACCAAAATCATTTACCTCTCTCTATACCTTCTTCTTACTAAATTAATTATATTTTAATTTAAGATTTACTTCAAAATATAAATTACTATTTAAACTAACAGTTTTTGACAAACACAAGAGGGGTATGCATACTATTATACAAGAGACGATTTAATTTAAACTGGAGGATTTTTTAATTGGGGTGTAGATCGACTTAATTGGACAAGTCAGCTGGAAATCGTCTTGAGTTAAGTGTCTGATGCTATATGTACCTATACAGGGTGGCCACTATGACAGTGTACACCTTGGGACACTTAACTTGAGATTTCAAATTCTCAAGATTTTTGCATGTCGGACAATGACTAAAATCAAAGATTTCCACCTGCTTGTCCAATAAACTTGATCTCACCCAAATGAAAAATCTTTAAATTCAAATTAAATCTTCCCTTGTATATTAAGCACACCCCTCTTCCCTTCACTTTTCCATACTTTTTTTTTTTCATTCAGGAGGACATCTATTCTCTCAGATGTGTGTAGACTGAGTTAATTGGACAAGTCAGCTGGAAATAGTTGATGATTACGTCAGACGTTCAAAATTCTTCAACTCATCTTGAGTTAAGTGTCTGATACTATATGTACTTATACAGGGTGGCCACTTTGACAGTGTACACCTTGGGACACTTAAGTTGAGATTTGGAATTCTCAAGAATTTTGCATGTCTGACAATGACTAAAATCAAAGATTTCCACCTGCTTGTCCAATAAACTTGATCTCTCTAAATGAAAAATCTTCAAATTCAAATTAAATCTTCCCTTGTATATTAAGCACACCCCTCTTCCCTTCACTTCTCCATAAGGGTCATTTTTTAATTCTGGAGGTCTTCAATTCTCCCGGATTTGTGTAGATTGAGTTAACTTGACAAGTCAGCTGGAAATCGTTGATGTTTACGTCAGACGTTCAAAATTCTTCAACTCATCTTGAGTTAAGTGTCTGATACTATATGTACTTATACAGGGTGGCCACTTTGACAGTGTACACCTTGGGACACGTAAGTTGAGATTTGAAATTTTCAAGAATTTTGCATGTCTGACAATGACTAAAATCAAAGATTTCCACCTGCTTGTCCAATAAACTTGATCTCTCCAAATGAAAAATCTTTAAATTCAAATTAAATCTTCCCTTGTATATTAAGCACACCCCTCTTCCCTTCACTTCCCCATAAGGGTCATTTTTTCATTCAGAAGGACATTAATTCTCCCAGATTTCTTTTCTTACCCGAAGAAGAGGAGTGTGTGTAACTTTTGTTTAATTTTTCCAGCTCTGGATGTCTGCGTATCATGGCTAGTGACCTCCCTGCTTAAGAGGTGCGTCATAAAAAGTAATCCCGACGTCCATATTCATTATTTTTTCTATTATAAAAACTGAAGGTAATTCATTTTCGGAAAAACATGTTTCAGAAGACCAATGTCTTCCAAGAAAAATTATTTTCCTGAGCCCACCCAGTAATAAAAAAAATAATTTCGCATTGATATTTATTTGAAAAAATATCTTATTTGATAAATTTTTATTAAAAACCAATAAAAATAGTCGAAAAATACTTAAGTACATAAATAATAATATTATTTGAGATATATTACTTATTAGGAATTGGCTGTTAAGTTATGAGATATAGAAGTTGAATTATAGAAAGTGACCAGTATCCAATTTAAGTTTAGTGTGAAAGAGACGGGGTCTGGACCGGTAACGGCTCCTTCGGGACTTAACTTCATCCAATGATTCAGACCGGCAGCTATCATATCGCAGTTGGGGCGCTTTTCCTACTAACAAACGATGAATTGATAATGAATGTTAATTTTAAACATAACTGACGTAAGTACTATCACTTTTATTTAGAAAGGTTCTACGTATTACGAATACACCTTACACTATGTAATTTTATTTTACATATTATTCGGCATCGGTTGTTGCCACTTTTTAAAACTTGGAAAAATGTTCGCATTGTAACGTGAAAAGTTTACTTGTGGTAAACTTAAAAATTATTTTTTAAAGTCTATCTAGAAGTCGTTTACAAAATGTTCGGTTGGGTGTTTTAACAATTTTTTCCCGAATATTTATCTCGTCGCACCCTCAAGTTTGACATCCCCCACAAAGTTAAGGCTATAGTAGAGTAAAATTCTATTTAAAATAATAGTTTGTTAGAAAGGAAACCTCCAGATCGAGGATATTTCATATTTGTGGCTTTAATTACTTTATTAGAATCAAGAGAGTCATAAAAGCGCATACACGTCGATGGTTTAGTTAGAATCGTTAATTGTGTGCTCTTCGGGTGTTTCTAGAAGTTATCGATGATTATCCTGAAGCTCTAATAACCACATTCACTGGTCTTGATTAGTGATTACTTAAACATAAATTTTCTAAGCTTGGTGTAGGTTTTGCTTGTATCAACTCATGTGGACCAAAACCGGGCTCAAAACACCAATTAACTGCTTTTATAGACGTGTTCGATAAGAATCTTTGCGGTTTTACCTATTAGTTGTTCCTCTCTCTTATGCCTTGGCTTATCCTATATTAGAAAAGAATATCTTATTATGTGATTATGTTATAGGTAAGACTGCAGTGGATGCACTGCTTATTGCTCCCTCGATGCTGTGATATGCATAGTGGAACAAGGAGACAGCCATTGATTTTTAAAACTTTAGTTTTGTATCGTTTCTAGTTTGTTGTCGTTATCTCTTTCCTTTTACTACTTTTAAATCTTTTTCAACTGCTTAAAAGGAAAAGTTTTCAACTTTTGTATTATTGAAGTAGAAAACTTGGATGTGGCCATACCAGGACTATTTCGTACATATCCAACAAGGATATAATTAGTTTATTGAGAAAAAAAATAGTGTGAAATAATAGATATTCTTAAAATTGATACATTTCTAATTTTCAATTTTTTTTTATTAAGTATATAAAGTGATTCATCGAAGCGACCATCTTTGATAGCTTCGTGGTAGCCGTTTGAAATAAGGCATACATTTACAAAACTTTTTCAAACCCGATTTTTTTTAAATAGATCGCTCAGTATATTTTTGCAAATTTAGTATCTACATTTTATCAGGAATCCAAATATGTAAAATATACAGGGTGTTCCAAAATAACGAGTTATAGTCGTTATAAGTAAATTTGGGTCGTCTTAATGAACACCCTGTAGAATTTAATCGAAGTTTTTTAATTTCATAGCATAGAGAATAGTCGTAACTACCTAGGAAATAAATTTGGTTATTATTCCTTGAACAACTTCTTTAGTATAATTTTATAAATCAACGCGTGTTGAAGGCATTTAAAAAAAAAATTAATAACTTGGCAACACCGCGGAGAAATTACAAAATTTTAATATGGGCATGTAGGCAAGTTAATGCTAAGTCAAAATATAAATAAAAATATAGGTACAGGGTGTTTCATTTGAAGATAATGAATTATTGTCATTTGTAAATATGTAAATTTACAAAATAAAAATAAATAAAAAATTGGGTCGCATTAATGAACACCCTGTACAATTTAATCAATTTTTTTTAAATATCAAATCATAGAGGATAGTCATAATTACCTAGGTAATAAATTTCGTTATTATTCCTTGAACAACGGCTTTAGTACGATTTTATAAAGCAACGCGTGTTGTAGGCATTTTTCATAGAAAAAAATTAATAACTTGGCAACACCGCGGAGAAATTATAAAATTTTAATGTGGGCATGTAGGCGAATTAATGCTAAGTCAAAATATAAAACTTATACAGGGTGTTCCATTTGAAAATAACGAGTTATAGTCATTTGTCATTTGAAATTAAGTAAATTTGGGTCGCCTAAATGAACACCCTGTACAATTGAATCTAACTTTTTTAAGTTAAAAGCATAGAGGATAGTCATAACTACCTAGGAAATAAATTTCGTTATTATTCCTTGAACAACGGCTTTAGTACGATATTATAAAGCAACGCGTGTTGTAGGTATTTTTTAAAGAAAAAAATTAATTACTTGGCAACACCGCGGAGAACTTAGAAAATTTAAAAATGGGCATGTAGGCGAATTAATGCTAAGTCAAAATATAGAACTTATACAGGGTGTTCCATTTGAAAATAACGAGTTATAGTCATTTGTCATTTGAAATTAAGTAAATTTAGGTCGCTTAAATGAACACCCTGTACAATTTAATCTAACTTTTTTAATATCAAAGCATAGAGGATAGTCATAATTACCTAGGAAATAAATTTCGTTATTATTCCTTGAACAACGGCTTTAGTACGATTTTATAAAGCAACGCGTGTTGTAGGCATTTTTTAAAGAAAAAAATTAATTACTTGGCAACACCGCGGAGAAATTAGAAAATTTAAAAATGGGCATCTAGGCAAATTATTGCCAAGTCAAAATATAAAAAAATATACAGGGTGTTTTATTTGAAGATAATGAGTTACAGTCATTTGTAAATATGTAAATTTACAAAATAAATGAAATTAAGTAAATTTGGGTCGCATTAATGAACACCCTGAACAATTTAATCAATTTTTTCTAATATCAAATCATAGAAGATAGTCATAACTACCTAAGAAATAAATTTCGTTATTATTCCTTAAACAACGGCATTAGTACGATTTTATAAAGCTAGGGGTGTTGCGGGCATTTTTTCCAGAAAAAAATTAATAATTAATAATTTAATAACACCGCGAAAAAATTACAAGTTTTATATGGGCATGTAATTAAATTAATGACAACATATAGAAAAACATACAGGGTGTTCAATTTGAAAATAACAGATACAGTACAGTCCATTTAAAAAACTATTAAAAAAATATTCAAATATAAAATATTCTCGCCCATCAGGAATATAACACCCTGTAGAGATGAAAATAGTTTTAGATTATACTTATTAAACAGTTGAATAACTTTTATGTGTAAATTTATTTCAAACATTTAGAGACCAAATCACTTTGTATAAGGAATGGCAGATTTTGACATTCAAAAAATCATAACTCCGGTCCTGCTGCATAGAAGTAAATAAAATAGAGAATTACGTTGTCTGTAACACATCTTAAAATGAAAAAATAGGCCGGAAGAAATTTTGAGAAAATCTATTTCAAAATTTTGACTGTCTTTTAAGAAAGATTTTTTTTGCATTTATAGAATCTATTTTATTTTGGACTCGAAAAGTCGAAAAATTATATTTTTCTTCAAACGTCAAAAAAAGTTGCCATTTGGTTAATGAACAAGTAAGGTTAAAGTTGTACTTTTACATCCAAGGAGGTAAAATAATTTTCAAGAGATCGTTTTCATAAAATTTCAAGTTGTACGTTTGAAGAAAAAAATAAATGTTTTATTAGGAGTAAAAGTACTTTTTTTGGCTGGTCAGTTAGTAGTTGTCAGAATCAACTTCGTTTCGTCAGACAAGTCCTACTGACTTGCCTAAAAAAAGTGTCACTTTTACTCCCAATAAAACAAACTACTATTTTTTTCTATAACTAAGTAACTATACTTTTTCAAAGTATATGAAATCTACGAAAAAGTAAAAATTTTCTTAAATTAATGAGGTAAAATTCTGAGCTTCCATTATCCAATTATCAATCATGTGTTGCATGAGATTAGTTCGAGGGTAGTTAATACGAGTTCAAGTTGTGAACATATCAAAAAATTAAATTTTGCTCGTTGCACAAAATTTACAGTCGAACAAAATAAAAAAGATTGGTAAATAAGAAAAATTTAATTGTTTGTTTTTAGAATAAGCTATAACCCTATAGGTAACTAACTATGGGCGATATAGCGCGTTGTTCTTGTTAAAATTTATAACTTGGTTGAACGAGAGCAATATTCTTTTTCGTTGGATAATCTCATTGTACTTGACCATTGGCTGACTAATGTTTGCACAAAGCTTATTTATAAAATCTTCTGCTTGGTTTCATTTTAATCTTTCCATCGAAATATAAACAAACCTAAATAAACACTTGTTTGATAATAATCCTCTCTAGAATGAACGTAATTATTTGTCAAAGATCATTCAGTTTCCTACAGCGTGAATAATGTTCCTATTTGTCAAACTCGCCCCCTTAAATGAAAAAAAAAATAATTTTCAGCTCATACAATATTTAATAGGGCGTAGGTTTTATTGCTCGAAACGTTAATTTAAATTGTATTGTAGTTTATGCAAAATACTAATTAGTTTTTGCACGCCATCAAGGGTGAAATTCGTCTTTTGCTTTCGCTCAAAATTGCGAAATATTATTTAGTTTTCGCTTCTACTACGTAAACGTTTATTTGTGGTAACTTGTAGCATAATAATGCAATAATGGACAAAACACTTAAATGTTTGCATAAATAATGTTGCTAAAATGTGCAACATATCGATGGGGCGGTACAACCCTTTAGTTCTACATGTTTCATGCAGTGGTGGTTCACCCTAAGCTAGTATGCGATAGGCAACTGCTAATGTATGTTACAACACCATATGTCTATAATACTACAAACTTTTCAAATCGTATTGACTTAACTGATGATAATAATGATATGCCCTTCAGGTAAGCAAACTCAAAAAATAGAGTTAAAAATATATTTTTTATTTTGTTCCACGAATGCGAACCGTTTAAAATTTGCAAATCGTACTAATTAGTGCTTTTGAGTTTTAGGGGGAAAATAAAAAGAGTAAAAAATTCAAGGAAATTAGTGAAAAACCTAAGTAGTTACGTACATGACATTTAAACGATTGTGTTTAACGACGCAATGTCTAATATAATTTTACATAACAAGTATAAATTGAGTTAGAGGCAAGTGCTGTAAGCTCGGTGATTTAATTTTAATAAAAATTATCTTTCCCTCTCTTAAAATTACCCGTCTTAATGTAATTTGCTTAACGAACATAGCTAACCGAAATTCCCAGTGCTTAGCAAGCCGTGTCACTCATCCGCCGAAAACTCGTTGAAAGTTCAAAAGAGGCTAAATATTCAATGCAACGCGATCCACTTGACGAACTTTCGAGGCGCAATAGGATCACTTCTTAGATGTAAGCTAATTACTTGCTTAATTGCTGAATTTATTTAAGAACATTAACTAAGACAATGTTAACATTTTAAACCTTACTGCTGGATCGTGTTTTAATTTACATAATAAATATTTATATTAGATCTTTTTTTACTTATAAATTAGAATTCTAAAAAATTTTGTACTTCCTCAAGCCTACTTTTAAATAATTTAGGGTAAAAATTAAGGTTTTTAAGAAAATTCGAGATTAATGAATCCAGTCGAAAGACTGTAAAGCAAATGAAAATCATTTTTCAATAAATTTAACGCTCAATGTAATGTTTTAAAATAATTATTTATGTATTTTAAATAAAACACACTTTGTAAACCTCCTTGTACGCCCCTTGTAAGATGTAGGCCCATAACAAAAAATTAAGGTAATAGTTTTTAGGTCCAGTTTTTGGGCTAGAAGTTATTTGAGTGCCACCCAACAAGAATATCCGCTTGGGAAAATATTAAGCTTGGCACTGACTTTAGGGCTCAGGGCCCTTCAAGGAAATTGATGGAGAAGAATAAAAGTAAAAAAGGCCTTCGACGTAATTTTCATCAAGTAACTTCAACTCTGCTTCAGAAATTCGTTAAGTCACCCTAGCTCCAAGCTCTAAATTAAAGGCTCTCACAGACCAAGGCGATCACATGGCCAAGCGCGGTAGCGACCATGGCCCCGGGCGCGATCCAGCGATCTAGCTCTACCTATAATAAACGCCAGATCGTTCTAGTCTGAATATAATGAATAGCAAATATACGACTGTATTACACAAGGCGACAAATTTAGAATTGATAATTTTTTTCTGGATTAAACTGTACTTAATCGAAAGGGTATGCATATTGAAGTTCAAAAATAAAAAAAAAATTTTTTTTTACGAGTTGTTTTTGAGATAATCCACAATTTGTGATTTTTTGACCATCTTTTGCCATTTGTTTTTCTCAAAAACTGCTAAAGGAATCTCAAAAATTCAAAGTTTATGTTACAGAAGAAATTTCAATCTTCCTAAAAAAAAATTTTGAATTTTTAAAAAAGTTCTAAAAGTTCAAAAAAAAGTTCTAAAATTTTATTTTTAATTTTTTTAGAACTTTTTGAACTTTTTTTTTGTTTTTTTACTTTACCTGAAAAGAACAAATTTTTTTACACAAAATAGTTAAAAATTAGGAAAATCCTACGAGTCAATAAAATATGAAGCTAAAGATTAAAAACAAAAAAAAGATTTGTATACAGGATGTCCGGCATAAGCCTCCATTCCTTGAAGTGGGTGATTTGTGAGCTCAAAATAGAGTGATAAAACCGAATTTACCTTAGTCCAAAGTTGTTTGCCTACCAAGTTACAGCGCTTTGAAGTTCTTCAAAAAAAAATCGATAAATAAGCGTAACTTTGGAATTAAAAGTGATGAAACAACGAAATTTATGGAATATGCTTTTCTTGATGAGAGGAAAAACTTGGTAATCAGTAAAAGTTAAAAACAAAAAGTTAAGGGTGCGTCATCATCGAGGGAGGGGCAACTAACCACCTCAGAAGAATCATATCGGCTTTTACTGATTACCAAGTTTTTCCTCTCATCAAGAAAAGCATATTCCATAAATTTCGTTGTTCCATCACTTTTAATTCCAAAGTTACGCTTATTTATCGATTTTTTTTAAGAACTTCAAAGCGCTGTAACTTGGTAGGCAAACAACTTTGGACTAAGGTAAATTCGGTTTTATCACTCTATTTTGAGCTCACAAATCACCCACTTCAAGGAATGGAGGCTTATGCCGGACATCCTGTATACAAATCTTTTTTTTGTTTTTAATCTTTAGCTTCATATTTTATTGACTCGTAGGATTTTCCTAATTTTTAACTATTTTGTGTAAAAAAAATTGTTCTTTTCAGGTAAAGTAAAAAAACAAAAAAAAAGTTCAAAAAGTTCTAAAAAAATTAAAAATAAAATTTTAGAACTTTTTTTTGAACTTTTAGAACTTTTTTCAAAAATTCAAAATATTTTTTTTGGAAAGATTGAAATGTTTTCTTTAACCTTCCAGTACTAACATGCCATCCTATAACATCCATACTAACGCCGGTCTCACAGACCGCGCTTAGTTTTAATTTTTTTTAACGTATTTTTTACAACTTTTTTATTGCAAATAGAAATTATTTCAAATATTTAGTAATTTTTCTGGATACTAATTATAATTTTAGCAAAAAAAAATTCATTTTAATAACCAAAATTCACTTTTATAAAAATAATCAAAAATAAAAAGATGCATAAATTAAATAAGCGATTTCAAACGAATTAAACAAAATTTTTTAATAACTAGTAATATTATTAACAAACCTAGGAACAACACTTCTAAAAAGGTAAAAATATTTTTTTCATCTTCAACAATAGCTGAAATATTTTGGAAAGAACATTTGTCGCATTTTACATGTTAGAACATATAGAGCATATTACCGCATGCACCAAAAAAAGCTACTTATTAATTGAAGTAAATGCAAAAATCTCTTCTGTTTTTTTGTTATCCTATTTCTATTCAAGACAAGTGGAAAAAAATAATTTTTAACTAAAAAATTTTAAAAGTTTTGAAAAAATATTTAAAATTTTTAGTTACTGTTTTACTAACGTCGGTCTCTCAGACCGAATTCAATTATTATAATTGAACCATTACAAACTTATGCTTGCAAACTTCAAAAAATTGTGTGAGAGCATTTAGTTTAAAGGTACTGATAACCTCCCAACCCTAGCAGTTCGTATTTCAAAGATATTAATAAAAATAAAACTCGTCGGTCTGTGACACCGAGTGTTAGTACTGAAAGGTTAACATAAACTTTGAATTTTTGAGATTCCTTTAGTAGTTTTTGAGAAAAACAAATGGCAAAAGATGGTCAAAAAATCACAAATTGTGGATTATCTCAAAAACAATTCGTAAAAAAAATTTTTTTTTTTTATTTTTGAACTTCAATATGCATACTCTTTCGATTTAGTACAGTTTAATCCATAAAAAAATATCAGTGTCGCCTTGTGTTATCTTATAGCGACCGCGGCAGCTTTCGCGATTACGACCTAGACCGCATTGGTCTGCGAAAGTCTTAACAGTACATTAGTACATTCAGCATTCTACTCAGGGATGGACACCAAGTCATTGCTGGTTTATAAGGAAGGACATGGACAGTATGGACACTTAATTTTTTACTTTTTTGAGACAATAGGTGCATTCACCGGACGTAATAGTTGTAGCAGTTACCAACTGCTACCTCACTATCGTGCGGTAATTTTGTTAAGCGAGCAGGTATCGAGATAGTTCGACATAACGCTAACGAAATGCTCTCAATAAAATAGCGACCGCTCCGCACACGTTTCCAAAGGAAGGATAAGTCGCCAAACGATTTGGAAGTTGCTCCACAACCGTTACGTCCGGTGAATGCACCCAATGATAGACTTAAAAGTTAAATAGTAACTTGGCGTTATTGAGCGAAATTATATTCGTTGATTTTGTGCTAGAAAAGAGCATAATGTTAGTCTTGTGAATCGCAGACTGTTGCATGTGAGATCATAATTATGAGTGTTTGCATAAGTCTTCAAACCAGTGTGGGAATAGCAATACGGAAAATTGCAAACTAAACAGCCAGAATTCTAAGATTATCGATTTGAAGAAGTGGGGTTGCCAAAAACGTTTCAGTTTGCGATTTAGACCCGTCGCGTCGGCGATTGTCGATCTGCTCAAAGTCCAAAACTGAGTCAATCAGATGTTCATTTGAGCTACACAATCAGTGGTGTGTTGTAAGCAACCGGTTATTTAACAACGTCAACGTTGAGTCGTTGAACGAAGCTGGATATATATGTCTGTTGCACTCTGTTAAATAAAGAAAAAAGACTCAACGTTCGGGTTATATTATAACTGGTTGCTTACAACACACCACTGAATGTGTAGAAATGATAAAACATCTAAAAGTAATTCTAACATTAGATATATTTACAAGATAAAGAGAGACGTAGTTCGATGTAGTTAAGACTATGATTTCTCATAAAGAAAATTGATTTTTATTGTACAGGATGTTTTTTGAGATGAACAAACTTAGTTATATTCAAGTGACGAAATCTTGATTTTTAAAATACAGGGTGTTCGCGAGAAGTGGGCCACTATTGCTATATCCGTTAATATTGCAGATACGAGGTCGGTTAAATTAGTAAAGAAGTATAACTTTTTCCGCTGATTGCAATGGTCAACACAAAAAAAGAATTGAACATCTAGTTTTCAAGATATTCACAAAAATAACTTTTTTTTAAATGGAACACCCTATATATTTTTATATATTTGAAAAAGACACTGCATTTAGAGTATAAAATGTCATATGAGTTTTGTCCTAAAATGGAAAATAAAGTACCGATTTCGTATCTTCAGTATTGAACGGATAAAACAATAGTGGCTCACTTGGCATGAACGCCCTGTATTTTTGCTAATTTAGTATCTACATTTTACCAGGGATCGAAATTTGTATAAAAATACAGAGTGTTCGTGCCAAGGGGCCACTATTGCTGTATCTGTTTAATGCTGAAGATAAGAAATCAGTAATTTATTTTTCATTTTAGGACAGAACTCATATGACATTTTATACTCCAAATTTAGTGTTTTCTTCGAATACATAAAAATATATAGGGTGTTCCATTTAAAAAAAAGTTATTTTTGTGAATATCTTGAAAACTAGATGTTCAATTATTTTTTTGCGTTGACCATCGTAATCAGCGGAAAAAGTTATACTACTTTACTAATTTAACCGACCTCGTATCTTCAATATTAACGGATATAGCAATAGTGGCCCACTTCTCGCGAACACCCTGTATAACACTCTATATATTTTTACTAGAGACGTAGACCGATAAAAAATTTAATTATGTTTTAAATTGTACTGGAGTTTACTATATCTAAACTCCAACCTTTGAAGATAAGGATAAATCCGTATATTCGGTTTTCTTCTTTCTAAGTGTTATTTTGGCAGCAGACTTAAGACCCCGAGTGATAGTAATAGTAATACAACCTTTGTTGTAAAAATTTTACGATCTACAAATTTTGTAATAGCTATTCTTATCGAAAAATCGATAGTTTATGAGATATTTCGGAAAAACTGCATTTTCTCACATTCCTCCGCCCATAAAATTTTCAGCTGTAGTCGGATTAATGGGGACTTTTGAGACATTGTTTATTGCGGCAATATCAAGGTTTCATACAAAAATCCAGCTTTCTGGGAATTTTTTCCGAGGTCAAATTTTAATTTGATTAGACTATAAGAGCTATTTATGGGATTAATACATTTACCAATTATTATCAAGTTCAACATTCAAAAAATTTTAATTCCGGTGCTGCACGATAGAAGATAATAAAAAAGTATAGTTCGATAAAGAATTACGTTGTCTGTAACATATCCAAAAAATCGACTAAAGAAAAAATATTAAAGAAAATTTATTGTAAAATTTTGACTTATATCTTGGACACTTAGAAAATAGGTAATTTTGAAATAATTTAAAAAATCGATTAAATTAGGATAAAAACCTTATATTTTGGCTACACAACGCCCTTTTTAAATTTTTATAATAATAATTGAACATTAATGACAGATTTTTTAAATTTCGACATTTTAAAAACCATTACTCCGGTCCTGCTCTGTAAAAGTTAACAAAATAAGCGAAGTTTGATACAGTATTACGTTGTCTATAACATATTCAAAAATGAAAACATCGGCAAAAGAAAATTTTGAGAAAATCCATTTTAAAATTTTGACCTATCTTGAACTCTTAAAAAATAGGTCATTTTGAAATAATTTGAAAAATCGATTAAATTAAGACGAAAACTTTATATTTTGGCTACACAAAACCTTTTTTAAATTTTCATAATAATAATTACAAATAAATGAAAAATTTTTGAAATTTCGATTTTCTAAAATTCTAAAAATCATAACTCCGGTGCTTATAAATTTTCATAATACGAGTAATAATTAAACAATAAATGACAAATTTTTGAAATTTTGACATTGTAAAAATCATTACTCCGGTCCTGTTCTGTAAAAGTTAACAGAATAAACAGTGTTTGATAGAGAATTACGTCGCCTGTAACATACCCAAAAATGAAAAAATCAACCAGAAGAAATTTTAAGAAAATCCATTTTAAAATTTTGATTTAACTTTTTCAAAGTACTTACTAAAGTACGAAAAAGTTAAAATAGGTCAAAATTCAAAAATTAGTCACTTTTAAGTCATGACGAAAGTAGTTCGCTTAAATTGTCTTTATAAGACCTAATAAATTTTTTTCTGTGTGTAAAAAATCAAAAACTAACCTTTAAGAAGTGTTAAACAATGGTTCACCCTACAATCTTTGGCAAAAGTCAAAAAACGCACAAACTAAAACAAGGGCGACAAGAATTTAACTATAGGAACACACGTACACGTACTGATAAATTAAAAATTTTGGTTAGATTTAAAAATTGCGAATCATAATCAGTTATCGCGTTCGACCAAATGTACAATTTTATCGCGTTAACTCAACGCAAAAGTAAAACAACGGATGTGGCCATACGAAGAACTTTTTCCTGTCCGTCAAATATTATAATTTAAAATTTTTTTCATTAAAATTTAATTTAAAAATTTTAAATTATAAACTTTTAAAGAAATGCACAAAAAATACAACAGGAACGTGTACTATCTTATCCTAATTATCCTAATTAAAAATGAATTTGGCTTAAATTTGCAAATATGCGCCCAAAATAACCACCTTATTTTTGGACACCCTGTATAGATTTTTTATTAAAGCTATTTTTGCCGATGAAATAATTTTAAAGTGGTTGAAACCAAATTCGCTTCAAAATCGCTTCAGTAGTTTTTGCTCTAGGGGGGGGGGGGGTATACAATACATACATACTGTAATAATATTTTAAGTAGACGAGTGGTGACAATGCGCAGATACCTAAATTGGTATTTATCCCCACCAACGCAGTAGTCAACGTATTTAAATTATTAAAGGGTTGTGGCCAAACCTGCGCGAATTTACCTCAAGTTAAATTTTTACTGTACATATTACCCATTCACTATTTATTAGCGCTATGGTTGGCCATGTTAGGGTGACAGATTCCACCCGGTATAAATTAGAAAAAAATCAGTTAGGTTAAGTATTGTAGAGTAGCGGCTTTTCAATTGTCTTAACAGTTGGTCTGTCAATGGTCTGCCATTTTTTTGGTACTGTCAAGAGCTGTCAGTCAACTTAATAGGGACTTTTTATTTTGGCAAACTAAAAAACAAAAGTTCATAGCCAACCATAGCGCAAATAAATAGTAAACGGATTATACATAAATACATTTTGGTTCAAAAAATAGAAAAATTTTTTTTTGCATTTTTGGAATCACGGAGGCTCAAAACGTCGAGAAATGCAAAAAAAAATTTATTATTATTATTATTTTTTGTCTCGATTATAACAACTTTTTCTTGGATTGGAAATAGTTAAAAGAATAAACATTTCTATTATTTTATTTGTTAAAAATAGTAATATTCTATAATGTTCCAAGAAGCAAAATTATTAATTTTAATTTAAAAATTTTCATTTGTTTCTTTTGGCACTGCAAGAAAATCATTTAAAGAGCACAAGGGAAAAACCATCAGGGTCACATTTTTTAACTTTTGAGAAAATGGCATTCCACTATCTCCGTTAATTTCGGGATCTGCTGACGGATTAATGTTTAGTCTTCGGAGAACCTCTTAGGTTGTGCGGTTTGTCAGAAAAGTTGATGATAAGCGAGTTGCAGGCTTGCAGAGGACCTCTGGACGAACTAAATTTTGCAGTTCGAGTCGTCTTCGAACTGCGTTTAACTTTTACATCATCTATCTCTGTGTATTGCAATTTCTTACCAAGTTATCCCTAATCTTTAGAATTTCTTTAGGGAAACTTGACCTCTTTCTTCATAAGAAATGGTTTTACGTTTCAAAGATTAAAATCCCACATAAATACACCGTACCGAAGCGCTTTAATGTCTTTGGACGATTTTCATTTCTCCGCAAGAAAAAATCTCTTTTGCCGCTTATACTTCCACGTTTAAATTTTTATTTCGAGGGGAAAGCCGTTTAGCACTTTGATATTATATCGTTTACTTCTAATAAACAACACTTTTGAAAGAAAATAATTTTTAACTGGAACTGTTAAAAATGAAGCATGTAGAAATCGCGCTAAGTGATATTCCCAAACTTGTTAAGTTTAATAGAATTCGTAGCGAAGTGAAGGGATTTGAAATCGCTACAAGGGCTTTAGTTTACGATAGGGATGAAACGTTTTAGGAGTTTGTTTTATTTTGTTGTTTTTTCTTCTCCTCTCGTAGGTGGTGAATAAATAGTTTTACGTATCATTTTCTCGGCCGAGATTTTCCTGTATAAATTTTAACGGGGATTGTAAAACAAACGGTTTTAACGTTGGACAAAAATTTTATTTGATTTTAAATTGTAAATTATATGACATACGTGTGAGTAAAGTTGATTAATACATTTGGGTTCTCCAATTAAAAAAGAATCCCCTATTTTACAAAAACGTATTTGCTATATAAAAGTTTAATATTAACCGTTCACCCTCTCTGAACATTCGTAAGTTGTTCGATCGGTCGAATTGATTCTAGCAGCATACATGCATAAGTAATAAGATCTTGTAATACAACATTCATTAATCATGTATCCTGTTAGCTTTACTCCCTTAGGATGGCGCGTTCAACGTAATTTCTTATTTTTCTCATATATCATGTGAAAGTCTTGACACTTGTCAGAAAGACCAAACAAACTCTAGATTACGATCTACGTTCTGTTTCACAATTTTCAAATGCCAATTATGCATTCGCGACACACAAGCAATTCTCAGTCAACCGAGAAATATGCGGCATTCGAAATTTCCCCGTCATTCAGCTTCGTGACGTGAGACACAATGTCAACGGCAATGAGCTAAGTGCAACTTTTCGTGGTTTCTTATGAATTCACAACTACGCGACGGATTCGAATTATTCAAAATCCTTCTCAAACTTCTTTTCTTTTAAATTACATTTAAATCGATACTTTTTTAACGTGTATACTTTTTAGGAAAATTTATGTTTGAGCAACTAACAAACTTGAAATGAGATGAATTAACCTTGCATACGTTTTAAGTCTCTTAAGAGCAGAGCAACCGTTACATTTAAATTTGTGATAATGTCGTGAGTAATGCAAAGGACCGACATGTAGTTGTCAACGTCGTTGTCTTCTCGTAAGCGACACCTCTCTCTACTACACAACCATATACCTTCGTTCTATAATTTTCCACTTTATGACACACTTATGATCTTGATTTAATTTTGCGTCACACCAAAATAAACCCCCATAAATTTCAACTAATTATAACTTCTTCCATTTAGAAAATTAATTTATTTATGTTTAATTACAAAAGTAATATAATGTGAGAGAACTATTAAGGAATTTATTTTCTTATTTTGACCTAAAGGGAAGTCGAACATAAGGATTAATTTCATTTTCCCTCAGGGCAACACAGTGATTCAGTCAATCAGGAGCTGCTGAAAGAAACAACACACATCGTTTGCAGGAAGCGACGCAAAAAATTTAGCTCAAATCAGAGGGTTAAATAAGAACAAAAATTGCCATTTTTTAAGTTATTACGTTAGTTGGTTGTTGGGGTGTAATTTATTGGTGAGGAAAAGTTGGGTGGATGAAAAAAAAATTAAGCGTCGCAAAAAAAAAGTTTGCAATATGTGATATCCCTAACCTCGAACCAACTTCATATCAAGCCAAGCGGGTAGACAATTTTTCTGGGTTTGCTAATGAATTTAGGCTCCCATCCGCAGCCTCGCAGATTGCCTCGTACGCTGCACCGGAATTAGTCCTGGCCCCTATACTCTCGTCTCAAGGGAGTCAACTTGCGTCGTTGACAATTTGAAACTTATTTTAACATTCATATAGGTATATGTCCTGTCCCTAATTTATATGTATATTTATTACGAACAACGCCGTCTTCCTTGCGCATAACAGACATTAATTCGGCAGCGTAAAATTAACCCTTGCATATACAACCGACTTCGGTAAGTAACACGAACGAAGAGTAGGTGTGATTTATTTAAAGTTTCTAAAAAGGGTAATTTATAATAACGGAATATAAATTATAAGTTGAAAAAAGTATTATGAGGAAAAGGACTAAAACGAATTAAAACCGAGCTTAATAAAACCGCGTGTTTGGGAGAGAGTTTGAGTTGATCGAGTTGAGTTTATTTAAATGTAAAATGTCTTTTCGTCGAGGGATATAACGTTAATTATGAAGAACAAGTCCGGTTCTGACTGGGGTAAATCCCTGTGCGACCTACAACGCGCGAATTGTTGTTCATATCGCCTCACCGACGGTACCGTTTTGATGCTCTTTTAGCTTTATCTCTTGTTGGCGGACATTAGAGCTATAGCATGCATAATCATGCCGTCGAAGCACAATCTCCCAAAACGACTATAAAACTTTTTCTTAAGAAACAAAACTGTCATCAAAGAGACGTGTATAACAATGTGTTGCATTATCGTGCTGGGACGAAAGACACGATGCCCACCATTCGTATTATAATATTTATTATTTGTGTGTCTCGTGCGAACGTCGTAATATCCCACTAGTCTCATAACGCCATCCAACTCGTACTACTCTCATAGAAATGTTATTTTATTTAACTCTCGAAACTGTGTCCCATGTCTCCTCTTTCTCAAAGTCGCGAAACGGTTCTTTCTCGCTTCTTTTATGACAACAGAAGTGTTTAAAATTACCTCCTCCGAGACGGTCATATCATTTAATTTTCATATTCTTTGCTGCCGTTAACTTTACACTGTATACCGAGAATTAAAATATAATGCGTCATAACAATATTATGGATGGTGGAACTTAAATCTCTGACGTTTTACCAAGAACGTCTGTTTGCATAATTGAAATGCGCTTTCTTTATGTCCGTCTTATTGGCTTACATGAACTTAAAAATTCTATTGAGCTATTTGGGAGCCCTTAAAATAAATCTTTATGTTTGTGTATGTGTGGCTGGCGTATAATTTAATTATACGCTTTTCGTGACTTTCATTGGACGACATAATAGCGGTAGTTAAATATCACGCTCCAATTCGTTTTAAGCTAAGATAAAAGTTGCGTGAAATATTAAGAGTTGTCGTTTGATTTAATAAAAACCGCTGCCGTGCCTGCAACTCAATTTAACTGTCTATAATATCTCTCGGGGAAAAAAAGTTTTTCTTTTGTACAAGAGCTAATATGAGAAAATTAAGTTTTACTAAAATGATGAAGGTACCGTTCCATTTTTATGTTGGGGTGTGACTGTTTACTTTTAAACTTGAACAATAAAGAAAAGACTTTTTCAGGCAATTTTCTTTAAGTTCCATAGTAGGTAAACAACTTAAAACATTTATTCCTATGTTAAAAATTTTTCCTTCTTTTTTTACTCTACCTTTAGAGGTTTTAGTCTGTATAATACAATTAAAGTAGGGAATTGCATTAAATGAATATTTTAAACTTTTCAAAAGATGTCCTTGGAGAAATACTAAATTAGATTCACTTTTTTCTACCGTATTGTTTTAATTAAGTATGTTCGTTCGCTCACATTTGTTGTATATTTGAAAATTAACACTAAATAATTTTAATTTAACTAAGAATTAATTTCATCTAGTTGCTTTTGTTTTTCGAGGTTTAAAGTAAAAAGCATCTAATGTTCCTTTCTGACGGCACGGGTTAAACACGCGTCCGTACTTAAGAGAGGGTGACTTTATACACACTACAATTTGTCGATTTAAATTAACACAAATTGATTACAAAGAACCTTAATTTAAGCACAGACCACCTAACTGAAACCGTGAAACTGAAAAATTGTATTCGAAGAATCTGGGTTACATATCGGTGACATTTTCTACGAGCCTCGTCGTTTTCCTCTCCTCGTTCCAAGGGACTAAAACTACTTTTACTTACTAATCTGTTTTTAAATTTTTTACTTCTCTCGAGGTACTGGTGCTACTGCTACGCTACTAGTGCGTCTTGTCCCTTACTCTACTCCAGAAAGAGATAGCAAGCAGAACTAAGAAACACACCCTGGTGGTCTTATGCATTCTGCCGTTAGATTAGGTTAGGTTAGATTAAAGATAGGTAGTCAGTAAAAATCTGACACTACCGATCCAGTGCGGACTGCTGGCGGTGTCTTTCGTCCTGAAAAAAAAAGGTTAAAGATAGGTTAGAGTCCTTACAATCTCTGTGACAACTCACCGCACACTAGAAACTGCCCCTAACCAACTCACCGTAAAACGGTGGCCCCATAGGTGACAACTACCGAATTAATCAATATCTGCTTGCCCTTTACCCAGAGACTGGCGCTCTACATGACCTACAGGCTTCTGCCTTCGGTCGAACAAACGCCAGGGTATACGCAAAAGTTAGGTTAGTTCAGAATAAGGTTACGGCTGGAAAAACTGCTTCCTCTTACCCCTTCATAACCCGCCTCACGCAACACAAGACGCCGAGCTGAGGCTCTCCCAACTTTGAGCGCTTATGCGCCGCCCGTTCCTCGTATCTTGTAGAAATAATTAATCAAACGTAAAAATAAGCCAATAAGTTCCCCTCTCGGAATGGAAATTGAAAAAGTCGCGAATCAGTGGACTAGTATGCCACGCCGACTCGGTGTTTGACGCGCATCAGTCAGAATATTTCTGTAACATTTAGCAGACCGGCACAATGTCAATGTGAAGCTCAAGAAAGGCTCCAAATAGAGAAACTGCTGTTGCCACTATCACCAACTGCTATTAATAGTCTACAAGACGTCGGAGTACACTTAGACATTTGGTGCGACCAGTACGAAGCAGCGAGTACTGCTCCAAGAAAAAGACAAAAAGAGAAGAACTGTACTCCTTGTAAGGAGTACAGAAGAGACTTCAATGTAGGCTTATTAGAAGCATCGACAACTGTATGAAGAGGAGAGAACATGGTCGAGCGAGTGACAGAAGTAAATTTCACTAATAAACATAAAATTTTTCTTCAAACGTCAAAAAAAGTTGTCATTCTGTTATTGAACAAGTAAGGTTAAAGTTCTACTTTTACATCCTAAAGCTTTTACCTCCTAGAAGGTAAATAAATTCTAACCTTAAATATTTACAACAAATTGTAACGTAAATGATATTTTAAGGCATATTTAACGAGGGTTATCCACTCTCTGCAGTCAATGTACAAACATTGAGCTGTCAATGATAATCATCTGCAGTCAATGGCAGCTATAGCATTTGCAGTCATGGGCAGTCAACTGCACTCATTGTACAAATTCAGAACAGTGGTTGACCCCTCGGTATTTAATGTAAAAAGGTAACGTTTTTATAAATTTTCTATTATAATTAGCTTCCTTTTACAAGGTAAAAATATTTTTTTTTAATATTTTACAATTGAACTACAAATAATTTTCAAGAGATGGCGCTTTTCCAAAAATTTTTATTTATAGTTTATAAAAGTTTTACGTTTGAAGAAAAAATTAAATGTTTCATTACGAAACGAAGTTGAGTCTGGCAACTACTGACAAGTTTTATTACGAGAGTAATAAAACAAACTACTATTTTATGTACGCTCAGGACGTTACTCAAATTATCTTATTAGGGCGAAAAATTAGCTGAGCATAGTTCTACATGAGAACAAAAAAATAAACTTTTTGTACAAATAAAGTCACATACTTTCGATGATTTTACTTTTTGTTTCTGCTAACTTATAGCATTACTAATATAATATAATATAATGTAATATAATATATAATATAATATAATATAATATAATATAATATAATATAATATAATATAATATAATATAATATAATATAATATAATATAATATAATATAATATAATATAATATAATATAATATAATATAATATAATATAATATAATATAATATAATATAATATAATATAATATAATATGATATAATATAATTTAACATAATATAATAATTTTTTTGCTTATTTTAGTTATATTTTTGGAGTTATAATAGTCAATTAATTTATTTAATATTTATTTATTACGTTTCGCTTATTAATAAGCTTTTTCAGAAGTGAATAAAGCTTATTATTTAAGCGAAATAAATAAATATTAATTTATTTAATATTTATTTATTACGTTATTTAATATTTATTTATTACTAATGAGATATTGATAACTTAGTAAACACCACGTTAAGAATTTTTAAATAAATTTACACAACCGGTTTCGCCTTTTGGCATCATCAGGTGTAGACTCTTTAAATTTATTTAAAAATTCTTAACGTGGTGTTTACTAAGTTATCAATATCTCATTAATCATGTCAAAATACCACCAAGTCACTTTGGAGACAATCTCTTCTATTTTATTTATTACGTTTCGCTTATTAATAAGCTTTTTCAGAACTGAATAAAGCTTATTATTTAAGCGAAACGTAATAAATAAATATGAAATAAAGTAATTGGCTATTATAAATCCAAATAAAATAAAATATAATATAATATAACGAAATAAAATATATTGTAATATGATATATTAAAACAAAATATAATGTAATATTATAAAATTGTATAATAAAGTAGGCAAAACAAATAGCATTGTTCTTTATCAAAAATGTTTATAAATTAATAAACATTGGAGATCAATGTGGATTTTGTAAAATACGGGTAATTGTAAGATCAGGAATTGTTGGAATAACATTTTTTAAAACATTAACATCACAACAATGAACAAACCCTTTCTTAATATTAGTCCAATCGTCATCATGCCAACCATATTGTCTACAAACATTCGTCGGACACAAATAGTCTGTAGAATCATTAATTCTAGGAAACGGATCGTTAGACATTACGAAAGCTATTCCTTGACTTCTTTCGGCGTCGTAAACAATCTTCCAAACAAATTTAGGTACTGGAAGTTTCCGATTTTTAAGCAAATAAACTTCTTGTAAATTTGCATTATTGTCTCGAAGCGATAAAACACCATGCGTGCCAGTGATTATTTTAAGAGATTTCTGATAAGCGTCGGCAGTTCTTCTTACCATATTTTCAATTCTTACCCAATTACCTCCATTAATTGTGGACCATTGCGGACACGTGTTGATGTAAAAATACGTAGAATATTGTAAACCTGGAAAGAGGAAATCGGCGTGTGGTGCTAAATGGCCTCGTGCTAAATAGGAGCCGTAGTTTAAGTAATTATTTGCCATTTCTTCCGAGCCGAGCAATTCAGTGAATACTCTCTTTTGATTTGCTTGTGTGTAGGGGTCGTCGCTGAAGGAAATCGATGACGGTAGCCCTATTTGTGAAAATGATGGACGATATGTTTGAGAAGACTTAACTAAAAGAGAGTACCATTGAAGAAAAAGTAAACAAAGATTGTAAAGTTTAAATAGGCTGTAAAAGTGTAAAATGTTTATGGTGTAATCCTGTGTTGAGTAAAAAGAAAATGCAAATTTGCATTTGTACAGTATAATCATTTTACAGCTTTCTAAACCATTTTGAGTTTTGATGACGTTGTTAAATCTCAACTTACATGCAATTACTTCTCCGTGTATGATGTGCTCTGCATAAAGAGATGCTCCAGAGTTATCATCGTAGCAAATTTGAATTGTACTGAGCCAGTCATTATTGGCTGGTTTAAAACCAATGTGCATTATTTTGCCTCGATTATTACCACATCGGTTGTCGGTTGGTAAGTTTTCGGCTCTAACGGTATTCTTGCATTCTAAATCTTTAAAATCGTATTCTCTGCCGTTGATGTTAAAGGTAGTGCCACTGACACATGGTACATGTGTTAATGATTGTCCACCTGCAAAAAATTATATTTTTAAATCTCAATTTTCATCTCCTACTAGTGGAGCGATTTTGTTTAAATGCAATCCGAAACTGTGTCTTGCTGAACACTGAACAAGAACATGTAGATGTAGGTACAAGTTATCCACATCCTAACTATTTTTAATTTATTGTAGAAAATAAAAGTTTCTTACTTACTTTGAATAAGTTTATTGTCTGATGGCGAACAAAGAAGATAAATTGATTCTTGTGATTGTAAATCAATTTTTCCTAGTCTCCCAGTTCTTTTAGGGAGGAGTAGTTCAAAGTTTGACATTTCCTCGCTTAAAATAATAGGCTGGTTTTTATCATCCTTTACTCTAGGACATGATAAAGAGCAACCTGAAAAGAATTTTAAGTATAATATAAAATGCGTCGATTTTATTGTAACATTAAATAAAAATTACTTACCGTTACTACGTTGTCCCAAAGTAATTGCGAATATGTTAATTAAACATAATAAAAGTATGTGTTTTAACATGTCTACGACTGTTGTAGGTTGTGGTGAAGTTTGTTCTATGTGGTTAACAAGCTGTAGCTTTAGCTAATATAGTATCTGTGGTGTTTATTTTTTTAGTCAAAAGCGTAACAATCTAAAGAAACTCGACTATTTTAGTTGTGGGGTCAGCGGGGATTTCAGACATCTGCATGCCAAAACTGATAACAGTGTTTTATCAATTTTTAAAATAAAACTGTAAATATTTTATAAATGATCCAAAAAACCAACAGAACTGCAGGATCGGATCTAGAAAATTTGCAAGTTAATGGTGATGGAAAATCCAAAATAATTCATCTTATCAGTCGCTCTGAAAATGCCGGAACCCATTTTGTCTCACTGTACTAATTTGAGTACAGTGTTAAAATAAAAGGCCCGTCCACACATAGACACACAATATCGTGGCTCTAGTGCCTGAAGTGCAGTTTGTAGCCATTTACTCCGCCAGGTTGCATTTAATCGTTAAAGAAGCCTAGTAATATTTTATTAAGCATCAAATTATCTATTAAATGAGCTATATAACACTTTCTACGATCAAAGGGTGTGGAGTAGTACGTAAAAAAAATAGTGGTTCAGAAGGGTTTTCACGCGGAATTATTCGCGGTAGTTACAATTTTTTTAATAATATGTATTATAAACTGGTCTCCTTATGTTAAATCCGAGTTTTTGACCTTGGCAAAAATTGAAAAATCTAGTTTCTCCTATATCTCTTTTTCAAACAAATTATCGTAAAATAATCTTAACAAATTTTTTAGATCATAAGATTTCCTAAAACTTTTGTGTTTACAAAATACGATGTTACAGCAATGGTTTTTTCAGAAAATGATATTTAAAAGAGCTGTTTCTAAAAGTAATATTAAGCAGGCGATTGCTATGATGGACAAAAAACTGTTTTACTCCGAGATGAACAACGATTAAATTAAAAAAATTATATTAATTTAAAGCTGAAGGCTTCAGCTGTCATTTTCATATCTTTGAAGTTTACTTTTTTACATCTTGTAATATTAAACAACAAATAAAGTTTTTTACTGCTTTTCATGTACCATTTTTTAAACAGTACAGGATATTTTGTGGTAAGGATCGTTTTAAAAACTTTTCGTCCAATGATATTGTTCCTTATGAGTTATTTGTCCAAATTACATAATTAGAAATCGACTGTATATTTATTTTAAAAAAGCACAATGATTTCATATTTCGTAATTTTTTGCAAATTTTAGTTTTATTAAAAATTTTTGCTCAAATTGCTATAAAATGGTTAATATTAAACCGATTGAAGAAACTAAAAACTCATTATGAAAGAAAAATATGTCTACTTTTTGATGCACTTGTTAGATTTTACTTATTAGATCAAGTTTCCTCTTTATACTCAATACATTGAAGAAGTAGAAAAATACGCAATTTTTTCTTAAAGTTCCTCCTAAATTAAAAGTAAAGTACATTTTCAATAATCGTTTAAGAAAATAAAACATAAAAGCTTATACTCTAATATCCGAAAATAAGAACGTATTCGGATTCACTAGGACTAAAGGTACAGCTGTTCAATTCTGTTAAAAACTCCTACATCATCCAAAGCTGTGGAGATATTTAAACAGTATTATAAAAGTGTTCTCAAAAACAACTTATTATGCTTTTTATGGATGTATAATGCCTCCAAAAAAGTTAATTGCGTAAACGAGCACATAATATACCCAGATCTATCATTTTGAACGGTCGCAGTGTACCTAGTTGGTGGCTTAACTTGTACATATTATAATTCGGATTTTTTCTCTCTTAATATTAACGTTAAAAAATAGGTATAGCAACATCATTAAAAAATACTCTAAAGTCATAACCACCTATGATTCGTTTTAAAAAAAATGTAATTTATGTAATATGCCCAACCAAAAATAGTTTTTGATTACGAATCTACGTTAAAAAGTGGCGTAAGAAGCAGACAGTAACCAGGGTACATCCTGGAGAATCCAGGACATCACGAAGCCCCACGTGACAATATAATATAATAGAATAAAATATGATATAATATAATAAAACAAAATATAATATAATATAATAAAACTGTAATCGTATAATAAAATAGGCAAGACTAATAGCATTGTTCTTTATCAAAAATGTTTATAAATCATAAGGATTGTCAAACGTAAGCGACCTTATATGCGCAGAAGAGAAAGTTAGAAAGCTGTAGAAAAAGATGCCCAAACATTGGGTGGTATGAATAAAAAAAAGTATTTTCTAATACTACAAGTACTTACTTCAATTGTGTAGTAAATTCTACGACAATGAAGTAAATTCTCAAATGTGTAGTATTTACTTTATGTACTAACGAATATTTAAGGAGTATTTATGCTTATTTACAGTAGTATTTACTATTATATATGTGAAGTAATTACTACTAACTACGGAGTATTAGCAAGTACTTCGTTTTATTCATACCAACCTTTGTTTTTCTATTTCGGTACGTTAAGAAGCCTATAAGAATACTGTTTTGACGTCATAATATAATAGTACGCTTATAGAGTCTATAACAGCACTGTTTCTAGGGAATTTTTTTCAATGTGCAGCACTGCATGTTGACAGATGAATTATATTTGACAGTTATAAAATTAATTTTATTGAACAGATTAAACTAACTTTCAAACACGAACGTCAAACTTTAGAATAAGTACTGCCAACATAAATAAATTTAGGCATCAAAATCCCAAAAACTATGTTTTGACGTAATTTTAATACCATTTTGATAAAATAATGCAGCAAAATAGACAAAATAGTATAAAAAACACGTTTCATTAGGCCTTAACGCATTCGTCCCTTTAAAAAAAGCACGCTGCGCGCTTGTTTTCTAAACTTTGGACTCATACGTTAAGAAGATGGCTAATGATACTTGCTTTTTAATATACTATTTCACAATAGTTTTGACGTACATGTAACCACAGATTATAGATTTATTGCATGTAACCTTGGTTATGAATTTCGCTTTCTGCACAGGGTCGCTTACATAATTATGACAATCTCTATAATAAACAATAGAGATCAATATGGGTTTTGTAAAATACGAGTAATTGGAAGATTGGGAATTGTTGGAACAACACGTTTTAAAACATTAACATCACAACAATAAGCAAATCCTTTCTTAATATCAGTCCAATCTTCATTCCAACCATATTGTCTACAAACAGTGGTCTGACACAAATAGTCTCTAGAATCAATAGTTCTAGGAAACGGATTGTTGGAAATTACAAAAGCTATTCCTTGTTTTCTATCGGGGTCATAAACAATTTTCCAAACAAATTTAGGCACTGGAAGTTTCCTATTTCTAAGCAAATAAACTTCTTGCATATTTCCATTAATGTCTGCAAGCGATAAAACATCATGCGTACCAGTGATTATTTTAAGAGGTTTCTGATAAGCGTCACTAACTCTTCTCACCATATTTTCAATTCTTACCCAATTACCTCCATTTATTGTAGACCATTGCGGACACGTGTTGATGTAAAAGTACGTAGCATATTGTAAACCTGAGAAGAGAAAATCGGCGTGTGGTGCTAAATGGCCTCGTGCTAAATAGGAGCCGTAGTTTAAATAATTATTTGCCAGCACTTGCGAACCGAGCAATTCAGTAAATACTTTCTTTTGATTTGCTTGTGTGTAGGTGTTGCCGCTGAAGAAAATCGATGACGGTAGCCCCATTTGTGAAAATGATGGACGATATGTTTGAGAAGACTTAACTAAAAAAGAGTACCATTGAAGAAAAAGTAAAAATAGATTGTAAAGTTTAAATAGGCTGTAAAAGTGTAAAATGTTTATGATGTAATCCTGATTTTGATTTTTTGAGTCTTCAGAAAAATAAAATTCGTGTGAATTTGCGCTGTATAATCATTTCACAGCCTTCTAACCATTTTGAGTTTTGATAACATTGTTAAATCTCAACTTACATGCAATTGCTTCTCCGTGTAAGGTATGCTCTCCATAAACAGATTTTCCAGAGTTATCATCGTAACAGATTTGAATGGTACTAAACCAATCATTATTTACTGGTTTAAAACCAATATGTATTATTCTGCCTCGATTATTACCACAGTTGGCGTTAGTCTGTAAGTGTTCCCCTCTAATGGTCGTCTTGCATTTTAAATCTTTAAAATAATATTGTCTGCCGTTGATTTTAAAGATAGTGTCCCTGACACATGTTACATGTGTTAATGATTGTCCACCTGCAAAAAATTATAATTTTAAATCCCAATTTCCATCTTCATCTTATTGATGAAAATAATAGTTTCTTATTTACTTTGAATAAGTTCATTGTTTGATGGTGAACACAAGAGATAAATTGATTCATCTGATCGTAAATCAATGTTTCCTCTTTTAGGGATGAGTAGTTCAAAATTGAACGTTTTCCTGCTTAAAACAATTGGCTGAGTTTTATCTTCTCTTATTGGAAATGATAAAGAGCAACCTGAAAAAAATATTTTATGTAGGTATATTATAAAATTAAATAAAAGTTACTTACCGTTACTCCGTTGTCCCAAAGTAATTGCAAATATGTTAATTAAACATAATAAAAGTATGTGTTTTAACATGTCGACGACTGTTGTAGGTTGTGGAGAAATTTTTTCTATGTGGTTGACAAGTTGTCGCTTCAGTTAATATATTATATATGTTGTGTTTATCTTTTTGATCAGAAGCGTAACAATCTAAGGAAACTCGACTATTTTATTTGTGACGTCAACTGGGATTTTAGACATCTGCAAACCAAAACTGATAGGAGTGGTTTATCAATTTTTAAAGTAAAACTGTAAACTTTTGTAAACCAACAAACCAACAGAACTGCAGGATCTGATCGGAAGTTAAAAACCACTAAGTACGACTCGCTCCACCGCTTGCGTTGTTTATTATTTGGAATTAAACATGACTGATTTTACTAAATATGATTAGGATTACGCTATACCTCCGCACGTACCAATCCAATTTAAATGATCTTTTTTTAGTTGAATAGATAATTTGATGAGTAATTTTTTTATATGTTCGTATTTTTTACGAAAATGTACAAGGAATAAAGTTAAGAGCCAATTTATCGAAATTGTCTTAGTACTGCAAATCTAAATTTATCATCTTTAATTCAAAATTATAGACAATGCAAAAGGTCCAGCAAGGGGGTCCAGCAGTTTCTTAGTATATACCGTATGACCTAGGAATTCATTTCTAAAAAATTAACATTACCTTAGTGTAGTCAACGAACCAAAATTCATCCTGATTTTCCGACTTTTTTTGTAACAGCCAGTTTTTTTTCTTAATCGGTCGAAACCATTCCTGTGAGTTTGTGTATAAAATGTCTCAACTCAATATTGACCGGAAGGCCCTTATTCTTCGACTTTAGTGTAAAGTTTGACTCTTTCAAGTTTCCGTTTCACTATTTTTTGAATAACTTCGCTTGTATTGGTTGGATCGGGACCAAAAAATTCTCCTTTTGTTTGTAATGAATCTCTCTTTAAAACTGCCTGAGTTAAAATTATTTATATTAATTATAATTTCCTAACCCCTAATTCAAACTGTCGTCATTGGTCGGTTGTAGTTTTTTCTAGAGAACTCGAGTAATAATTAATATTACGGTATGAAACTTTAGGAAGTTGTAGCTGATATAGTAACAAATCCATATTGCAAATTGGGTCCAAAAATATTGAGAACAAAGATTAAAATTTGCATTTTGGTTCAAATTTTCTAATTCATATTAGTTGTGAGCAATTAGTGGCATCGTAATAATTCTTCCCTTAAAATGTTGCAAATTTAATGCTCTTTCAGATGAAACCAAAGACAATCACATTAGACCACGTTTTCTTCCGATTTCGTTAAAAAGAAAAATAAAATTTTTCAACTATTTACTCACAAAACCAATCTTAGTGGTCGAAATGGTTGACTTTAAAACCAGTTTTAATGTTCAAAAATAGTTTATAGGAGTTCTTTATGATTAATTTTCAAAAATACGTAAAAGAAGAATTAAATTTCGACCACTAAAATTGGTTTTGTAGGCAAACAGTTAAAAGATTTTCTTTTTATCTTCAAAGAAATCGGAAGAAAAAATGGTCAGATGTGATTGTTTTTGTTTTCATCTGAAAGAGCATTAAATTTCCTACATTTCAAGAGAAGAATTATTGAGATACCACCAATTGCTCACAACAAATATGGAAAAGAAAATTTGAACCAAAATGCAAATTTTAGCCGTTGTTCTTAATATTTTTGGACCCAACTTGTAATATAGATTTGTTACTATATCAGCTGCAATTTCCTAAAGTATCATACCATAACATTAATTAAAACTCAAGTTCTCTAGAAAAAACTACAACCGACCAATGACGACAGTTTTGAATTTTTTTTGGGTTAGGAAATTAATATAAATAATTTTAACCCAGGCAGTTTTAAAGAGAGATTCATTACAAACAAAAGAAAAATTTTTTGGTCCCGATCCGACCACTACAAGCGAAATTATTCAAAAAATAGTGAAACGGAAACTTGAAAAAGTCAAACTTTTACACTAAAGTCGATGAATAAGTGCCTTCCGGTTAAAATTGGGTTGAGACATTTTATACACAAACTCACAGGAATGGTTTCGACCGATTAAGAAAAAAAACTCGCTGTTACAAAAAAAGTCCGAAAATCAGGATAAATTTTGGTTCGTTGACTACTACACTACTCTAATTATTTCCTCAATTTATTTTAATTAGTTCCATAATAAGTCAAAGACAATTTCCATAAATCTGTCTTTAACTTTTTTCCCTGTACCTACATTTTAGCAAAATATACACACAAAAATTTGCGCATTAAATTAATTATCTATTGAACTAAAACACGATTATTTAAATTCGATTGCTACGTGCAGTGATACAGCGTAATCAGATTTAGTCAAATCAGCCATCTTTAATTCTAAATTGTGGACAACGCAAGCGGTGGAGCGAAGAGGACTCCACGGTTTCCAACTATACAGGGTGGTTGGTTTTTTAGTGTCCACCTTATATCTGCTGAAATATTGAAGATACAGAAAAAAATTAAATTATAAACTTTTCTAACATCTCATCTACAAAATAGGGCAAACAATTTTTTTCCATAGTCTACTTGTTTTCCGGAAAAATATGTAACTTTGGTTTTTTAAATAGAACACGCTGTATATTTTTTGAGAATCGTGTTCTAAATAAATTTATCTTTACAACGGTATATCACAAGTTCCATTTTGCTGGTACTTGGTACTTGTAAATGGTACTTGTGATACATCGTTGTAAAAAGAAATTGATTTACAATACGATTCTGTAAAAATATATAGGGCGTTCTATTTAAAAAACCAAAGTTACATACTTTTCCGGAAAACAAGTAGGCCATGGAAAAGAATTGTTTGTGCTATTTTGTAGACGAGGTGTTTGAAAAGTTTCTAATTTAACTTTTTTTTCTATCTTCAATATTTTAGCAGATATTAGCTGGACAGTAGAAAACCAACCACCCGGTATATGACATAAAAATTAATTTCTGAAAAATTCAGCTTTCCCATAATTATTTCCTCTAATTTTAGTTTGTTTACTTTCACATCAAGCCATACAAATTAGGGTGCTAGAACCGTAATTTTGGCGATTGAGCTACATCTTTTATTTGAAAATTTATTCAATTACTATATTAGTATTATACATTTTATAGTTAATAGAAGAAGGATTGAAAATGCAAATTTCAGTAAATCGGCTCCTTACTTTATGCCCTGTACATTTTCATAAAAATACAAGGATAGAAAAACTCATTATATTATCTATCTAATTAAAAAGAGATTATTTAAATCGAACTGCTACTTAGTGAGATACAGCGCAATCAACTTTAGTCGAATCCCCCATCTTTAATTCCAAATTGTAGACAACGCAAGCGGGGCCACTCAAGTATATATGGCCTAAGAATTCATCGTTGAAAAATTAAGCTTTACCTATAGAGAAAAATATCGTGTTATTTTACTGAAGTAAGAGGGAAGCGACCGTACTCTAAAGAGGGCGCTGACGGTCGTCATTTCCCTAAATAGTGTTAGTGACTAAGAACTTTTAAGAAAAACGTTTTAAAATATAAAACGATAAATACCTATAAATTTGAAAGATTAAGTTCTGGAGATGATTTATGTCGTTTTTTCAAATCCAAAATACCTGGAATTTTACTTATATCTGCTATTTATAAGCACTTGTCATATAACCACCTCTATCCCATTTTAATATAAGTGTCGTGAGGTCCAAGTGTGTATGATTAAAAAATAATACACCAGACTTCCAAAACTAGTAAGATTTGTTTAAATAGTTTTCTAATTCTTTAACTAAAAAGTGCTCTAAACGCCCAGTGTAACTACTCAAACGAGTACAGTCAGCCTCACAATTATTTATCACTCTAGCGTGTAGCCAGGGTGGTTATTAGCCAACAACGATAAAAAGACAGAAGGGGAGGTTGTGGTTTTACTACTTGTTGGCAAAATAAAGTTACCCCTGAATTTAAGTAGGGGGTGTTGTGATGATTATCCACCATTCGTGCTAGACGTATAGCCCGGGTGGCCATTAGTTGTGAGGTTGACTGTACGTATTTTTCCCCATACTTTTATAAAAAAGAATTTTTTAGTTAATTTTTTGATAATTCTTGACTAATAACTCTTATGGAAAATCCAATTTTTTACTTATACCGTGTGTTGATTGATGTAGCGGGTAATAGGAGTTTAACATGTAAAAACAGTCTTTATGATTTTCTTGCAAATATGCTCTGGGATCATGTAGGTTAATACCGTTTCATTACAAGTTATCAATATTTATAATAGCAAATATGTTTATTAAAAAAACGGGATAGATCCTATCGTTCTTCTTTACATTACAACTGGCATGGAACTTTCAAAAGGTGCGTTAATTTTTGATTTATAATTACAGTCTCATATTATGTCATATCGTCTCATCTGTAAATCTCATCTGTCAATCTCATCTGTAAATCTCATCTATCGGTCTCATATTATGTCATATCGTCTCATCTGTCAATTTCATTTCATGTATCGGTGTTATCTGTTAGTCTCATCTGTCATTTGATCTCATCTACCATCTCATTTGTTAATCTGATCTGTCATCTTATCCTATCTTTAGTCATTCTATTTGTTAAACTCATCTATGAGATGAGATGACATATAGCATGACAGGTTTGATGACAGAAGGAATGATAGGTGGAATGACAGATGAAATGACATATGGGAGGGCAGATGGGTTGAAAGATGAAACTAACAGATACGACCGATACATGAGATGAAATTAACAGAGAGGACGATATAACATAATATGAGACTGGACAGATGAGATTTACATATGAGATTTACAGATGAGATTAACAGATGGACGAACAAATATGATGACAGCTGATTTTTGATATACCATGAGCGACCAAGCCCCATTTCTCTAAACCAATCCCTACTCTATTTCCAACACTCTCTCTATTTGTATCTCTTTTTTTCATTTCTGACTCTTTCAGACCTTACTGCGCATTACCGAAGATCCATGTGTTTTTTTATTGAGTTGATTGTTATCGACTTGTTTAAAAGTTTACATTTGCTTGCCATTTCTTCTTAAAGATTATTAAAAATTAATTTTTCAATAAATTGTTTTAAAATTTCCATCATGAGCTTATTGAACTTTGTGTAACATGGTGTAACTAAAGTCAGTTTGCATAAATTTGTATTTGAACAAGTCAATTTTTATTTTACAAACAGATCATTAAGGTACAGACAAATACTTATAACTTAATTTTTATCCTAACAATAATTCTCAAAAGGTGCTCGTATCCTGTATAAAACTTCAACATACAAATAAACGATGGCAGCTTGATATAATAATATTTAAAATCTATATGTAATACTAAAATAGCACTAAAGAGTCTCATCAGTTTCAATACAAAAGTTAGTTTGTAAGTAACTAACCGATCGGTTATTTAACAATACATAAGTTGCACTTAAGTACATAATACTTAATTAATTCTACTAAGCGTGTAAAACACCCCTTATTGTAAGATTAGGAATTGTTGGAATAACAACTTTCAAAGCTTTAACATCACAACAATAAACAAACCCTTTCTTAATAGTAGTCCATTTTTCAGAATTCCAACCAAATTCTTTACAAACACTCGGACACAAAAAGTCCTCATAATCGATAGTTCTGAAAAACGGATCGTTGGAAATTACAAAAGCTATTCCTTGTTTTCTATCGGCGTCGTAAACAATCTTCCAAACAAATTTAGGTACTGGAAGTTTCTTATTTTTAAGCAAATAAACTTCTTGCAAATTTCCATTAATGTCTCCAAGCGATAAAACACCATGCGTACCAGTGATTACTTGAAGAGGTTTCTTATAAGCGTCGGCAACTCTTCTCACCATATTTTCGAGACTTACCCAATTTCCCGAATTTATAGTCGACCATTGCGGACACGTGTTGATGTAAAAGTATGTCGAGTATTGTAAACCTGCGAAAAGGAAATCCGCGTCTGGAGCTAAATGGCCTCTTGATAAATAAGAGCCGGCGTTTATATAATTAGTTGCCAGTTCTTCCGAACCGAGCAATTCAGCAAATAGTTTCTTTTGATTTATTTGTTTGTAGGCGTTAGAAGGACGAATCTTTGATGGTAGCCCTGTTGTTTGAAATCCTGGACGATAGCTTTGAGCAGAGCCAACTAAAAAAATTATCATTCCTTAAGTATTAGAGCCGTTTTAGATGAACTAAATGTCGTACTAACTTGTTAGTACAGTGAATCAACTCAAAGAGTAAAAGCACAAGAATCTAAGCTTTAACGTCGTGCACGGTCGTGCTTTGAAATTTCTACGTATACGAGTCACGACGTTAAAGCTTAGATTTTCGTACTCTTACTCCTTGAGTTGATTCAGTACTAACAAGATAAACGACATTTAGTCCATGTAAAACGGCCCTTAGGCTGTAAAATGATTTTAAGGATGTAATTTTAATAGTATTCAGTTCATATATACTGCACGTTTGCACTGTATAATCATTTCAAGGCCTTCTAAAACATTTTGAGTTTTGATAACACTCTTAAAATCCCAACTCACATAAAATTGCTTCTCCGTGTATGGTATGCTGTGCATAAAGGGCTTCTCCAGAGCCATCATCGTAGCAAATTTGAATTGTGCTGCACCAGTCATTTTGGGTTGCTTCAAAACCAATGTTAATTATTTTGCCTCGATTATCACCACATTTTGTGTTGGTTTGTAAGATTTGGGCTTTAATGGTATTTTTACATTCGAATTCACGAAAATCGTATTGTTCGCCGTTGATTTTAAAAATAGTGTCCTTGACACATTTAACATGTGTTAATGGTTTTTCACCTGTAATAAATTATAATTTTAAATCCCAATTGTCACCTCCTTCAAATGGAATGATTTTCTTTAAATATAATCCGAAACAGTGCCTCGCTGAACTTTTGTGTAGAGGTACAGAAAAATTTCAATCAATGGATCTGATCTATTAATGATTGTTAGTCCAGTGCAGTTGTTTTCAGTGAATCCGGAACAAAATAACCTAATTAAAAAAGTAAAACCTTTGTTATTGTTTAATCCCCACCACTTAGTCCCAATTTAGTCCCCACCACTCCGAGAGGAACAACCTCTAAAATTCGGTTTGAATATCTGAAGTTACACTTTGTTTCATATTTTTGCGATTATCTCGTAAACTATGTATGTACTACCTAGTCAGCGAAAAATTATAAAGAGGCAAAAATTGAAGCCAATAAATAAATACATAATTTTTGTTTTAAGTCAAAAATTGTAAATTTAGTTTTAAAAAAAGTGCAGCCCTTCGAACTTACTTAACACTGTGCTGACTAGTTTATTTAACATATACAGGAGGCGGTAGATGTGTAAAAAATTGCCAAATCAAATGAAACTTTTTTTAAATTTTTTTTAGACTTACAGTAGATGCTGATGCTGCTAAGTTTACTTTAAAGCAATGCTAACTAAATCTTAAGTCGTTTAAAATACAAAACCGTAAGACGGATAAATCCGTCACGCGCCCTTCGCTAAAGACTGCAATGACGGATATTTCCGTCATTCGCAGCGAAAGTGTTAAGAGAACGTAAAAATCTAACACATGCTCAAATTGTTTAGAATTTCTTGAATATTGCTCTAAGTTTGGAGAGCTGTAACTTTTTAATAAATTGATTTACGATTTCTTAGTTTGAACAAAAATTGTGTATTTTTTTATACCCTTAAATTTTTACCTCTTTATACTTTTACGCTGACTACATAGTTTTCGAGATAATCGCAAAAATATGAAAAAAACTGTAATTTTAGAAATTCAAAATCTCCAATTTTGGGAAGATTCCTCCTCGGTAGGGATGGGAACTTTAAGTATGGTAATAAGGGTTATAATTACTTTAGGTTATTATGTCCCGGGTCTATACTAATGTATTGGTTCTCAAATTATTGTTTTAGGAGCAATGGGCGGACTAATAGTCGTACGAATAGTAGGTACGTCTATTCATGTACAGGGTGACCTATATTGCTTGTCCGTATGGGGTATCTCCGTTAATACAAGAGTTAGGAGAAAACTAATAAGACGATCTCGATCTACTTTTTTGAGACAAATTCAATAGTGAAACAAAAAATCTGATACCTTCTTTTGTTTTCGAGTTATAGCTAAAAATTCATACAGGGTGTAACTACTCGACTCATCCAAAGATATAGGAGTTGTAGATCTCAAAAAACTAACATTTTTTTTATTTCGCCATTTTGAATTTGGAGCCTCCTATTCCAGATACAGTCGATATTAGTTTTTTTGTTTTTCTTTTCCAGTTTTTTTATTTTTTAGTTTTTAGAAAAAATGAAAATTGTTTCGAAATCCTTGTAAATTTCTATAAAACTTTTGTATGTACATCTACCTTCTATCTCCATTAATACCAAAATGGCACCCAATTGAAAACTTTGACCTTGAAAATTTCAAAAATCTCGCAGTGGATTTTCTAAAAAAGAATATGAGCTTATTCTACTCATCAAGATCTACATTTTAAGTTCAAAAAGTTAATAGAAATTTTTTATAGTTTAGGAGCTACAGAAGATTGTTTGTCAATTTATGTCAATAAATTCTTGAAGAGTAGACAGTTTCATTTTTTACAAAAAATAGTTTTTATTAATAATTAATAAAAATCACTTTCGAATAACAATAATTGACTAATAAATTCAATTATTATCAGAACTGACAAGGAAAAACAAAAGAGAAACGGAAAAACAAAAAAAAAAAAAAACTCTTTTAGAATTTGATCGTTTAAATTCAATCTCCTGGAGCTCCTAAACTATAAAAAATTTCTAGTAGTTTTTTTAACTTAAAATGTAGATCTTTATGAGTAGAATAAGCGCATTTTCTTTTTTAGAAAATTCACCGTGTGATTTTTGAAATTTTCAAGGTCAAAGTTTTAAATTGGCCGCCATTTTGATATTAATGAAGATAGAAGATTGTGCTAAATACAAAAGTTTTAGAGAAATTTACGAGGATTTCAAAACAATTTTTATTTTTTTTTAAACTTAAAACTAAATAAACTGGAGTAGAAAAACAAAAAAACTTATATGGACTGTATCTCGAATAGGAGGCTCCAAATTCAAAATGTTGAAATAAAAAAAATGTTAGTTTTTTCGAGATCTACAACTCCTATATGTTTGGATGAGTCGAGTAGTTACACCCTGTATTTTCGTCATTTTAATTTTGATCAATATCTCACTTATTTCTAAAGATTTTTAAAAACTGAAAAAACATTCTTAAAACACTTTTTAACATAGATTACAGTGGCGTAGTCAAAAAATTTTTTTGATTGGTAGTTTTCGAGTTATTACTCAAACTTCACTTTTTTTAAATACGAATCATAGGCGGCTATGACTTTATTAAATAGAGTATTTTTAGCGCTTTTCAAAAATGTAATATTCATTAAAATTATTTTTAATATTAAAAACACAACAGTAGTTTATTTAAGAAATTACGAATTAACTTTGAAAACAAAAGACAATCTAATTTTGACATGGTAAAAAAATGCTGTTTACACTTATTTATATCGTTTAACTAATAATTAAATACCTTTTTTAATTTAAAAAAAAATTGAAAAATTTGAAAAATTTGAAAATTAAAAAATTTCAATAAATGTCATATTTTTGAAAAGTGCAAAAAATACTCTATTTAATAAAGTCATAATCACATATGATTCGTATTTAAAAAAAGTGAAGTTTGTGTAAAAACTCGGTAATAGCCCATCAAAAAAAATTTTTGACTACGCCACTGGAATCTACGTTAAAAAGTGTTATAAGAATGTCTTTACAGTTTAAAAAGATCTTGTTAAATAAAGGAGCTATTGATCAAAATTAAAATGACGAAAATATGAATTTTTAGCTATAACTCGAAAACAAAAGAAGGTATCAGATTTTTTGTTTCACTATTGAGTTTGTCTCAAAAAAGTAGATCGATCGTCTTATTAGTTTTCTCCTAACTCTTGTATTAACGGAGATACCCCATTCGGACAAGCAATATAGGTAACCCTGTACACATACACAATACACATACAGTCAAAGGAATGGACGGAAGGCGTGAGCACAAATGGTCTAATGGATAAAGATAAGTATAGATAAAGAGATAGAGAAGTAATTAGACAAACATACACTTGAATGCGTGGGCATAGGTGTACGGACAGGCAGACGGAACACATGGAACGTCTATCGATGGAACGATAGACGTGTAAGCCAGGTGGGCAGGCATTTGAATGGATGGAGAGATGGAACGACATGCAAACACACCCTATTTTGTCCTTTCGGGTTATCAAAAATTAATTTTGCTCCACTTTCATTAATTATTAATCAAATGGAAAATTCAGTTGGTCATCTACAAATTTTTTAATTGTGGTTTTCTAATCACAAACTGATAAACTAATTTGAAAGTTATATTAAAATGTAAAATATTTGATATAAAAATAAAAATTTCTTACTTTGAATAAGTTTATTGTTTGATGGCGAACAAAAGAGATAAATTGATTCATCTGATTTTAAATCAATTTTTCCTCTTTTAGGGATGAGTAGTTCAAAGTTTGACGTTTTGTTGCTTAAAAAAATAGGCTGAGTTTTATCTTCTTTTATTGGAAATGATAAAGAGCAACCTGAAAGGAATTTTATGTATAATATAAAATGCATCGATTTTATTTTACTGAATAAAAATTACTTACCGTTACTACGTTGCGCCAAAGTAATTGCAAATTTGTTAATTAAACATAATAAAAGTATGCGTTTTAACATGACGACGACTGTTGTAGGTTGTGGTGAAATTTGTTCTGTGGTTAACAAGTTGTACCATTTAGCTAATAGTATTTTAATTCCTTAATGATTACTGTTTGGTGTTTATTTTTTTTTAGTCAGTAGCGTAACAATTTAATCAAACTCGACTATTTTAGTTGTGACGTCAACTGGGATCTGAGATTCCTTGATTCATCTGCAAGCTAAAACTGGTATAGTTATTAAAAGCATCAAGTTTTAAAATATAACTGTAAATATTTTTGTAGGTTCAGAATGCTAACAGATGTGCAGGATCGGATCTAGAAACTTTTCAACAAAATGGTAATCCAAAAACCCAAAATAATTGATATTATCAGTAGCTCTGAAGTCGCGTATGTTTAATATCGTTATTAATAGCAAATAGTTTAATAATGAGGAAGCGTTAACTCCCATATCGTCCTTCCCCTGTGGAACGTCAGTAAATTTCGAACAGGGATCCGACGGTAAAATTTTTTAAACATTTTTAAAAATTTTATAACATTACCAAAACTCCTTTTAATGATAAATAGGGATTAGAGAATCTCCAATTGGCATTTTACAATTTCATTCGAGACCTAACTTTTTACGTAAAAGTTTCGAAAGTCTGGAAGAAATTGTTATTTATAACCGATACTAATTCCATTTTAAAGAGACTTTAATATTGACACCATGCATTTGAGAAGGGTTCTTACCTTCTAACCACATTCGATTACATGATGGAACTTTTAGAAGGTGCGCTAATGTTTGATTTATAATTGTTATCGACTTGTATGAAAATATTTTAGTTTCTGGAAAAACATTAACGTAATAAATAAAGATTTTAACGTATAAAGTATAAATTACCTAATTAATTAACATTTTAAATGAGTGTAGAATTAGATGATATATGCTATATGCATTTCATGAAGGCCTTTATGAAGGCCATTCTTAAAGAATGGTAAAATTGTTTATAAATATTCAGTCTAGTGCTCCAGGTGAAGCCACAAGGAACACGTTTAGTGTTGCTCGACTTAGATTGAGAACCAAGGGCCTAGAGGATGAACTGCGAGAAAGATACATAGTTGGACAGACAGATAATCAAATAAATTAGTAGATAGTCATAAAGACAGATACACATGTAAACATTAAGTGGGAGGGGGGAGGGTTAACTTAAAACGTAGGAAAGACATGCAGGCGGTCTGCCTGCATGTCCAAATGTATTTTTTTAATTTTTATCTAAAGAAGGCCTTCCTTTAGATAAAAATTAAAAAAATACATTTGGACAACTTGCAGATTAAAGTAGTTTTTTATGTAATTGCAGAATCTGTGAGCAAACGACTTCGTGTGAGAGTAGCAACAAAAAATCAAAATTAAAGAACTGGAAAGTGGAAATGAAAATACGTGGAAATAAAAAGTCTTACATTCACCAGTAGATGGACTCATAGATAGAAGTTAAGGACAGGCACAAGAAGAAGCAAATTAAAAGTTTTTTTTAATTAGGCTTACCGCATTTTTTAACTTAGGAACATTTTTTGCAGGTTAATTTTTCCTCTTTCGAGTTTGTAAGTGGAAAGCTAGGCAACACATCGTACGTTTACTTACGACCATTTGAACATTGGCAATTTAGTTTTTTGACTGTAGTTATACTGGTTTAAAATAGAAAAAAAAAAATATTGGGGAAATTTTTTTAGGGTGTCATGTCAAAAGAGCTATCAAACGATACTAAACTTGACCTTTTAACACACCGACGCTAGGCGTCGCGACATCCAATTTTATATTTTCTTATCGAAATCTATTGTTTTTATAATAAAATTACTCAGTGTCACCCTTTAACAAATATGTCTACGAGCTGGCGTTTGAACATCGGTAACCTGTTGACAAGTGGATCGTAAGCTGCCAGTTTGATACAGGTTTTTAGAGTTACATGTCAACTATGACACGACTCATGAAGCACGTATGCCTTTCGTTATAGAAAATCCATCGATTCTGCCCAAGTTAAGTCCAGGAAACTCACAAGGGTTGCGACCTACCCCACCATACCTCTTCCTAAAGACTGTTAGTTATGCTTGATGTATTAAAGCTCTACGTCAGACTGCAACCGCAATAACGTGAGTTCTAAGGAAAACAACTTTAGGCTGCGATTTGAATAGTTCCTGTTCTTTTACCTCGTTCAGCTAACCTTTTCAATTAGCTTCAATTAGGTTCAATTTTAGGTATGTAAGCTTAAACTCTTGCAATAGATCTATGTGCTCGAGAAAGCCTACGAGGGACTTTAAAGAACAAAAAAGTCTACATAATGTCTGATAGTCAAGCTGCGATAAAGGCACCCAAAGCCAATAGCTTTGAGCCCTTATCCACTTGGGAATGTAGACAATCTCTCAAAACTCTGGCAAGGAACAACAAAGTTGCCCTTCATTGGGTGCCGGGTGACGAGGGAATTGAAGAAAATGAAATAGCCGATGAATTAGCTAGAACAGGTTCAAAAGCTCTCCCGATTAGACTCGAACCATTTTGTAGACTATATATATAACACATAGAAGAGCAGAGATCTTAAAATGGGAAACTGAGAACAAAAATTCTCACTGGAACAACGCACCAGGACGAAGACAGTCCAAGAAATTCATTAAGTACTCGCCCACGAATGCTGTAAAGCTTATTTTATTATCAAAGAACGAAATCAGACTCATCACGGGTCTGTTTACTGGACACTACCCAGTGAGGTACCACCTCAAGAGGGACTGGAGGATGGTGAACAAATCCGCCGAACACATTCTCTGCAATTGCGATGCATTGGCTCGGCTTAGGCTGAAACACTTAGGGCGGGCTCAATGGATGCCTGAAGAAGTGAAAAGCAACCTTCTCAGGGACATTGTATGCTTCGCTGGCAAGATTGAATTCCTGAGAATATAAATACGAGTAAGGTTATGAAAAAAAGATCAACACTGGTCGCAGCTCTGTAAGACTCAGCCAATCGACCCCTGACTACAATACAATACAACCTCAACTTCTGACTTTCTCTTGCGTCCAAAGAAAGTGCATGACCGACATCAACCGACTGCCTACAGTGTACTGGCAATAATAGTTTTGGAAATACTTCAACAATTATTATTGTCGCAAATTTCTAAACCTGGAGAATCCTGGCTCTGGGATTCTCTCCTCTACTTTGTTGACAGATTGTCGTGCTGACATCATTTATTACATTGAATATTTTGGAGGCTATAAAAGCAACAACGTAACTGAGCGTATGTGGAAGAATCTCGTCAATAATGGCCAAACTTGGAAAAAATAATTCTGAATGATGATAACACACTTTGCTGCCATCACTTCTACGGCAACAAATTATGACTTATGGTTACGAGATGAGGACAGTGTTGTCGGTAAGCATAATGAGAATTCAAATCTCAGCTTCGTGAATACTGTCCAGTGCCTACTTTCATACCTACTGTGTAACTCTACCATTATAATAATCTGATCGCCTAAGAAGGGATCTGGAAATGTCGAAAGAAAAACGTTTGTTGACTGATTCTAACTCAGTTTTTGCGCTGATTACGAATCTGCTGGGTGTCGCGTTGACACCCTTGGGCAAACGTCGCTATCTGACAAAAATGATTGCTAAGAACGGACTGAGAACATAATGTTGGAGCAACTTCAATATTTTTAGGCAATGCAAGAGTCGTCATGCACTAGTAAATTGCGTTAGCTCAGGCTAACCTAGCGCAATGATTATTTTTTCGAAATTCGAATTTCGGGGGGCCAGCGTCAACTTAGCCCCCCCCGAAAATTGAAGTTACAATATTTCGATAACAAATAAGGCGCTAGCTATAATATACTATAATATATACTATACTATAATATAACCCGATCTGGCGCAATGTTTTTTTTCGAAAAAATCTGATTTCGGGGGGGGGGGGGCAAGTTGACTGACCCTCATATTAACTGAGTCAGAATCAGTAAAAAAAATTATGTCTTCAGACATTTTCAGATCATGTAGGGTATAATTAAGCATGTTATTTCCTTGTCAATATGTGAATTAATGTCTGAAAACGATTGCATCAAAAGCAGCTTTGAATTTTAAATTTTGGCAGGATTTAAAAGTCAGAGATGAAATTGATCATTCTTAAATCAAAATTTTTTTTCTTAAACAACCAGCGTTTGCAAATACAATAAATTAACGTTTTAAAAGTCTTGTACGCGAAAAAAATTTTCTTTAAAAATTACCAGTAGGTAAATGAAAAATGCAAGAGTAGTAAAATAATTATAATAAGATTATCATTTTGAGTAGAAAATTTGTTTAAAATTGTTATGTTAAAATAAACCGTAAGAGAATGTTATAGTGAAGTGAATATAATATTATAGAGAAAGACTTTATGAGTCAAACCCCCCGAAAAGTGTTGGCGAGAAGAGGTGTAAAAGCTTACATTTTGTAACCTCGCAAATGAGGAGCAGCAGCAATAAACCTATAAATCGCGTTTTATGGTTTTATAGTCTTCTACGCGGGAACTAGATTGAGTAGAGAGAAAACCCTCGTTTACCAAGATGTTCTTGTCAAATCACAAAGTTGTACAGTAAAATTTACACTCTTATTATTTTTAAACTCGCACCAAATTGTTTTTCTTGCATATTTGATAAATAATTGTGTTGTTACTTTACGTGTTGTTTTTTGTAAAATTACACTTTAGCAAAGCGTATTTGCCATAAAGAAAGCAATTTGGCTCTGTATAAAAGAGATTTGCGTTTTAATTTTAAAAATGTAAAAAAACAGTAGTTGTTTACTCCTAACGTAATTTGAAATCGCAAAAACTAATAAGTAATTGCAAAAAACTGTAACTCGAAGACGACGAGAGAATAAATTGGAAATCTGACAAAGATTGTTTTCATATAATGTTAGATTACTTTATCATCGCTGCTTAGAATTGGCGGTAAAATTCTCTAGTGATTTCGTTGCGCGATTTTCTTTCTCCTAGTCCAATTCTCTAGTCGAATTCACCCGTGTAAGATTCTTTATTCTTCTACGGGTATCGAAATGCACATCTTTATCTAATCATTGATACGATATAAGAGCATCTCTGTTAGTAAAAAAAAATTATTGCTTAGAAATAACCAGAAGATGATTTTTACTGGGTCAAGCCTTTAGGGATTTTACTTACCCCTACTAGTCCCTTTTGCACTCTTGAACTCCAAAGGGGTGCGTGACTCGGACTTCTCTGTCATTCTGTGTACGAAGAGGTGATCTAGTGCACTCTGCCTCTCATAACTTCATCCAACCCGATCATGGCACACTTGGGACTTCTATGACAAATGTATCCTTCCGCCAACTTCAAATTAGTTCGGGTCATATAGACTGACACGGATACGAGACCAACTCTAGACTTATATACACTGCGCACATAATAAAACAAATAATGTCAATTTCTGTCTTCTAAACGAATACATATTTGTTTTAACCTTAAACCGAAGCGGTAATTCACATAAAGTAAATAGGACGGCAAAGTCCACATTTATAATGGAAAGAAGACATGCCACGTTAACTTTGCATATGAGATATCCCGTCCTTTTTCCTAAGGGAACTCGCTTAGATTACCTTGTATTAACATCTAAAGAGGTTATATTTCTGAAAGAGATCACAAATAAATTTTAATTCCTTTCTTTTGTATAACTTTACGACAATTTTTATTCAAAACGTTATTTACATTAAATAATCTGTTCCTAACTAAGTTTTCTCGAAGCTATTGTAGCGCCATCTATTGAAATTATCTCAAACTAATGGAAGCGCTCGTAATTTACGCAAGAGGGGAAGAAAAAGGTTGATTTATATTACAAATAGCTGCGATTAATTTGTAGAAAAGTAATTTTTATGCAAAAATTTTTAAAGTTTCTCTTTTACAATTGAAATATTTCGCGTTACAACTACAAAAAATTACATCTCGTTATATAACGAAACGAATTATGCGTTAATAACTTTCCAATTTAAATATGAAATTGAGTTGTTTACATATTTGTGAGTTACATAAATTGATTTTTTTAAATATATAAACAAAATTCTACGCTTTAGTGCGTTTTATGCGTTTGTTAATTTTAAATTCAATTTTTAAAGATTTAAATTGTAAAATATTCAAAAGTTTGTGTCTATTTGAGTCTCGTCATTTTTGAAACCGTTTTCATAATCTAGAGACTGAAAGTTATTGACTCTTACTAAGACGTCTAGATTGCAACAGGAAGGGCGAGATATAGAGTAGTCCCAACGAAAGATGAGCACACCACGTGACCAAACTTGCGCGGGGCGTGGCTTCAGAGCCCAGTGGAGGAGCTAGTTATTTCATGAACGGTCATCACGTGGTGTGCTCATCTTTCCTCGGTACTACTCAACCCCATAATTTTAGACTCGAAAAATGGGTTGCATTGTTTAGCATGCTAGCAGCACCCTACGTCCCTGATCTCCACTAAACTAGGCTCTTTCGCAAACGCTAACACAGGAATGCGATCTGCAGCGCCATCTTCAGATTACGCCATGTTTTATAATCACATACTATGAATTTAGGGATGTGTCTATTACAAGTCGCGCATTAAAAATATTATTTAGTCAACAAAAGCTTGTAGACGAACTCGAAATAAGGAGAGATCACGTGTAGCTAGCTATTGCTCCTCTCCCATCGATGTCATTCCATGGTCATAACAAACACGCTATTGACGTCGTATAAGAAAGATCCACAAAAATCAATGAAGAGAGTGAAATTAAATAATCCTGGGGAAGGTGAAAATGAACTGAACATCGACACAGCATTAAGAGGGCCAACAGTCAAAGAGCCAACTTGACAACAGTGTCGTCTGCTACATTTCTAGTGACAGGTAGGCTAATTAATTACATTTAGGCAATTTTCGTAATACTGTCCTGTAAACATTTCATTTAAGACTATTCTCGCAAGAGGCGTCAAAATTTGAAACTAATGACGACAATGAAGAAGATGCATAGTAATACAAAAAATTGAAGAGATATTCAGATGTTGAAAAGTCGGTTATGGCAACGACGCAAAGAGATTAGTTTTTGTTCCATAGCCTTAAAAAATATTAAATTACTAATTAAACAAATTTTGAGTCCTCTAAGGAGCCGCGGAGTGACGTTATGATAAAAATTGCTAATTTTAAGTTAAAAAACCTTTAAAGATAAAATATCAGGAACGACCCTTGGTTAGCGTCACCTGCCATTTACAAATTCCAAGGATGGTACATTCATTCCGTCGAGTGTACATTTTCAATCATTGGCTGTCATGATCACTCCTTATATAAGTGCGAGTATAAGCATCCATTTCCATTGAATAAATTGACCAGAAATCGCTATATTTAACCTTTCATTGCTATATAGATTATTAGCTGAAAAGTTCGGTCCTGACAGCGTAGAGGCGTTTTAATCAATCTACAAAACCGATACATAACCTCAGTCGTTAGTTAACGATATCGCTAAGTATTGAATCAGTTGGTGGATCTTTGTACTGAAGACGAATGAAAAACGAAGTAATTAAATTGTTTTTTAGAAGAAATCGCTCCGGAAGTAAAATGACTTATAGGTATTCAGATATTAAAATATTTTCAGTAGCACACAAAAAATTGTTAAACATAAATCTAGACCTACAGCATTGATGGCCCAGGTTGCGTAAATTTTTACTAGACAAAATTCTATATACAAGAGCTCCTGTACGCCACACTACGTAGAATTAGGCTAAAATATGGAAGGAGACTAGTCTCTGGGACTCCGGTCAAAAATAAATTTTCAATCTTGTTTAGCCTAAGCTCATGTAGGTACCTTTTGACCGGAAAGACATTTTATAATAGATGTACCGTTTAGAAGCTAGGCAGCGATTAATGTAAAAAATGTTAATTTTTGTACTTTTGACCCATACCACCGCGCCTAAAATTGAAGGCAGTTTAATTTGCTATAAAGGACTGACTTATATCCTTCCTTTTTGATATCACTCTTAAAACGACCCAAGTGTTTGAATTCGGGTCCATGATTCCTCACCATCGAGTACTGCATCACTTTGTAGGCTAATTTCAGATGATCTATAGACCATAACTCTGCTCATTACAGCTACTGGTCCATTATAGAACTTAAAAGAGCAAAGAAGAAGCACAAAAGAACCAGAAGAGAGGAAGACTTGATCACAAAATCTAAATTTAGGTAGAAAGTTAATTTCAAATAATGGGCCCCTTCAGAGAAGGTCAGCGGCTGAGATGCTGAGTTATTTACTGTGTTGTGATCAGTATAACCAAAGACTACACAGGAGAAGACTGTCATAGCTTATGGGCCGAATGTGACCAAAAATCATGGTTAAAGAAGGGGTCTCTAGTCACTGCAAGCATATTTCAGTGAATACGATAGCTTGTCGAGGAGAGAGCAACGAAGAAAGGAATGAAACAAGCTTATCCTTAGAGAGATTTTAGGCGATTTTGACCTTGAAAGTCTTTCACATTTTAACTACCGCTACTAAACTAGCACAGCACAGCTGAAATGCTGAATTATTTACTGTGTTGTGATCAGTATAACCATAGATGAAATAAATATATTTATTTATATTTCGTTTCGATATTTATTTCGTCTATGGTATAACTCAGCATCTCAGCTGCTGACGTTTTCTGGATAAGGCCATTTATTCACGATTTTTCAGATGATAATAGATAACCCTTAAACGAAGAAGAACAATAGGACTAACTGAAAGATTCGTAACCGTTTAAAGGTTTAAGCCTCAATTTCGGACATTCTAGAGACCCTAAATTAAGCCATGATAGGTCATTAGGTGACTGTTGACTTAAACATTGTAAAAGTTAAAGAAAACGATACTGAGTTCGTTTGGACGAGAGAATAGTTGAGTGATCATCAATGAATGACAAACTTCTCCTATCCTCGCTATAAGATAGAGATGAGCGATTATTCACCTGTTGGGTATTGATGACTATTCTGAATGTGGCCACTAACAGTCAAAATAGGAAGGATAATATGCAAATGAAGACCAATAGCAATACATTACTGAAACTGAAAGTTCTTTCTCCTGCAAATATTAAAAATTTCATAAATTTTGTGGAACAGCGATAGTCTAGACATTAGCCTACAAAGAGAGATAGCGTGCTATAGAAAAAGAATTACTGCTCAGGTGCTCAGTGTGTTAAAACTGTCGGAACGAAGAGGAAGAAATTCCCAAAACGTTAAAACTAGTAGGCACTAATTACACCTCTAAATAAGGATAAAATTTAATTATTAAGTTCCTTTTGCAATTTCAAAAAGACTTCTTCAGAATAAATTAGTTACACTAATGATTTTAAATCGAAATTTATATTTAATTTCCACATTAATTATTTATTAATAGAATAATAATTAAAACATGATTTATTTAAATTTGCAATAAATGACAACAGGAAATAGTGCTTTCTAATTTAGATCACTAGATCACAATTTGATATGAAGTGTTTTATTAACTGGTTCACATCACTTATTTTAATTTACAACAAGTTGTCAGGTACTCTCAAGGATAAAACTGTACTCACAGCACAACCAATAATTTCTTCAACTTAACGCTAACAATGGTTCGTGTTCGTGTAAATCTATTGTTGTTATCAATTTCTTTTTTAATTCCTTCTGTTTCGTTTTCTTTTCTGGTAAGAGTAAAGCTAATTTTCTTTTTGACTTAGATATTTTTTTGGTTGGTAACTCAGTGGTCGTGGTTGTTGTTGTTATCGGATCTAAATCGAGCAACGCTAATTGTTCAATTATGTTTTTTGGTTTTGCATGTTGTTCGTTGGTTTTGCTATTATTTTTGTTTGCGTACACGACTACGTATTCCGAGTATGAGGGTGTGTTTATATCGGCGAAATCTCTAAAGTTTGCAAACTGCTCTTGTTTTTGTGGTTGGGGATTGAAGTAATCCGAAGGTCTTCCGTGTCCGTTGTGATAGTATGGGTTGTATTGCGCCTGTTCGAAATTCGACGACGCTCCATCGTTATCATTGTAAAAAGTTCCACCTTGAATTACTCCAAAATTACCAGAGCCTAACAATCCGTAAGTGTTTGCAGCTTGATTGGACGTAAAACCACCTCCTCTGTAAGTGTCGTATGATAATTGTTGTTGGTATGGTGAAACAGCTCTTTGACTGTAAGCTGCTTCTTGTTGGTAAAAATAGGGTCTCGAATGACCTAACGGTTGGTTTTCAACAGGTGAAAATGATGGATAAAATGTTTGATCCTGTTGTTGTATAACATCATCGCCAAATTCTTCTAAATTTAAACTCGTGTTGGCTTCATCGTTTGTGGACTGCTGATTTGTTGAAGTTTTCAGTTCTGAAAAAGCACAAGCAAAGTTAATTTAAAGTTTTACTGCGAATACATAATAAATTTATTGTACTATATTTCTCATTTACATTTTAATTCCTTGCAGTACCGTCCCACATGTCTACATATTACCTAAATGCAATCCAATTACGTAAAAAACATATTTAGTAAACCAGGTAAACATACATCATATTATAAAATCTTCTTAAAGAAAGTAAATTCTTTAACATCTTTAAACTGCACCCAAGATTTATAATGTCGTTTTTAGCGTGTTGTAGTACTGTGGTACTTATAGCTTTCTCTTATCGACAATTCTTGAATATAAAATGTTCAAACTAAATTTAAAATGCATTACACACGTCGAATCTTACTTATACGCACACTTTATCTGATATAAATGATTACAATGAACTTTTAGGATGTAAAATAATGATTTTCTCAAGGTAAGATTTAATTCCGGTGTTTATAATTAATTTACGCAAAACTATACGTAACGTGTCCATAATGATATGTAAATCAACTACTCACATTAAAACATGTTTTACTGTCAATACTTAAATTAGTTAACTATTAATTGATATTTATTACATGTTATCTTACAATTTGAACTTCGTAATTGATTTTCAAGAACTAACTTTTGTATAAACAGTGGATGGGCAAAAGCCCATTTAATTTAAATATTTGAAAACAACATTCTTAAATGTATAAACTTATACTGGATGTTGTACTTATACAATTTTATAAAAAATAAAATTCCTTGAGTAAAGGCAAACGTGACTTGAGAATGACACGTGACAAACTGCAAATCTAAAATTAAATCAACCTGCAGTATCTCCACAATGCCACTTTGAAAGTTTCCCAAACTACATGTATTTTTGGCCTAAACACTATAAGTAACACTAATATCTCAAAATATACAGGGTGTCGTATATTAAATTTTTGAGAAAACTCGACTTATTTGTGAAGTGACCAGTTTGGTTTAAAGCACAAATCTACAACTAAATCAACCTGCAATATCTCCACAATGGCACTTTGAAAGTTTGCTAAACTGCATGTATTTTTGGCCTAAACATTATAGACAACACTAATATCTCAAAATACACAAAGTGTCGTATATGAAATTTTTGAGAAAGCTCGACTTATTTGTGAAGTGACCAGTTTGGTTTAATGCACAAATCTAATACTAAATCAACCTGCAATATTTCCACAATGGCACTTTGAAAGTATGCTAAACTGCATGTATTTTTGGCCTAAACATTATAGGCAACACTAATATCTCAAAATACACAAAGTGTCGTATATGAAATTTTTGAGAAAGCTCGACTTATTTGTGAAGTGACCAGTTTGGTTTAATGCACAAATCTAATACTAAATCAACCTGCAATATTTCCACAATGGCACTTTGAAAGTTTGCTAAACTGCATGTATTTTTGGCCTAAACATTATAGGCAACACTAATATCTCAAAATACACAAAGTGTCGTATATGAAATTTTTGAGAAAGCTCGACTTATTTGTGAAGTGACCAGTTTGGTTTAATGCACAAATCTAATACTAAATCAACCTGCAATATTTCCACAATGGCACTTTGAAAGTATGCTAAACTGCATGTATTTTTGGCCTAAACATTATAGGCAACACTAATATCTCAAAATACACAAAGTGTCGTATATGAAATTTTTGAGAAAGCTCGACTTATTTGTGAAGTGACCAGTTTGGTTTAATGCACAAATCTAATACTAAATCAACCTGCAATATTTCCACAATGGCACTTTGAAAGTATGCTAAACTGCATGTATTTTTGGCCTAAACATTATAGGCAACACTAATATCTCAAAATACACAAAGTGTCGTATATGAAATTTTTGAGAAAGCTCGACTTATTTGTGAAGTGACCAGTTTGGTTTAATGCACAAATCTAATACTAAATCAACCTGCAATATTTCCACAATGGCACTTTGAAAGTTTGCTAAACTGCATGTATTTTTGGCCTAAACATTATAGGCAACACTAATATCTCAAAATACACAAAGTGTCGTATATGAAATTTTTTAGAAAGCTCGACTTATTTGTGAAGTGACGAGTTTGGTTTAATTCACAAATCTAATACTAAATCAACCTGCAATATCTCCACAATGGCACTTTGAAAGTTTGCTAAACTGCATGTATTTTTGGCCTAAACATTATAGGCAACACTAATATCTCAAAATACACAAAGTGTCGTATATGAAATTTTTGAGAAAGCTCGACTTATTTGTGAAGTGACGAGTTTGGTTTAATTCACAAATCTAATACTAAATCAACCTGCAATATTTCCAAAATGGCACTTTGAAAGTTTTCCAAAATACATGTATTTTTGGCCTAAACACTATAGAAAACACTAATATCTCAAAATATACAGGGTGTCGTATATAAAATTTTTTAGAAAACTCGACTTATTTGTGATGTGCCGAGTTTGGTTTAAAGCACAAATCTAAAACTAAATCAACCTGCAATATCTCCACAATGGCACTTTGAAAGTTTGCTAAACTGCATGTATTTTTGACCTAAACACTATAGGCAACAATAATATCTCAAAATACACAAAGTGTCGTATATGAAATTTTTGAGAAAGCTCGACTTATTTGTGAAGTGACGAGTTTGGTTTAATGCACAAATCTAATACTAAATCAACCTGCAATATTTCCAAAATGGCACTTTGAAAGTTTTCCAAACTACATGTATTTTTGGCCTAAACACTATAGAAAACAATAATATCTCAAAATATGCAGGATGTCGTATATAAAATTTTTGAGAAAACTCGACTTATTTGTGAAGTTACCAGTTTGGTTTAATGCACAAATCTAATACTAAATCAACCTGCAATATTTCCAAAATGGCATTTTGAAAGTTTTCCAAACTACATGTATTTTTGGCCTTAACACTATAGGCAATACTAATATCTCAAAATACACAAAGTGTCGTATATGAAATTTTTGAGAAAGCTCGACTTATTTGTGAAGTGACCAGTTTGGTTTAATGCACAAATCTAATACTAAATCAACCTGCAATATTTCCACAATGGCACTTTGAAAGTTTGCTAAACTGCATGTATTTTTGGCCTAAACATTATAGGCAACACTAATATCTCAAAATACACAAAGTGTCGTATATGAAATTTTTGAGAAAGCTCGACTTATTTGTGAAGTGACCAGTTTGGTTTAATGCACAAATCTAATACTAAATCAACCTGCAATATTTCCACAATGGCACTTTGAAAGTATGCTAAACTGCATGTATTTTTGGCCTAAACATTATAGGCAACACTAATATCTCAAAATACACAAAGTGTCGTATATGAAATTTTTGAGAAAGCTCGACTTATTTGTGAAGTGACCAGTTTGGTTTAATGCACAAATCTAATACTAAATCAACCTGCAATATTTCCACAATGGCACTTTGAAAGTTTGCTAAACTGCATGTATTTTTGGCCTAAACATTATAGGCAACACTAATATCTCAAAATACACAAAGTGTCGTATATGAAATTTTTTAGAAAGCTCGACTTATTTGTGAAGTGACGAGTTTGGTTTAATTCACAAATCTAATACTAAATCAACCTGCAATATCTCCACAATGGCACTTTGAAAGTTTGCTAAACTGCATGTATTTTTGGCCTAAACATTATAGGCAACACTAATATCTCAAAATACACAAAGTGTCGTATATGAAATTTTTGAGAAAGCTCGACTTATTTGTGAAGTGACGAGTTTGGTTTAATTCACAAATCTAATACTAAATCAACCTGCAATATTTCCAAAATGGCACTTTGAAAGTTTTCCAAAATACATGTATTTTTGGCCTAAACACTATAGAAAACACTAATATCTCAAAATATACAGGGTGTCGTATATAAAATTTTTTAGAAAACTCGACTTATTTGTGATGTGCCGAGTTTGGTTTAAAGCACAAATCTAAAACTAAATCAACCTGCAATATCTCCACAATGGCACTTTGAAAGTTTGCTAAACTGCATGTATTTTTGACCTAAACACTATAGGCAACAATAATATCTCAAAATACACAAAGTGTCGTATATGAAATTTTTGAGAAAGCTCGACTTATTTGTGAAGTGACGAGTTTGGTTTAATGCACAAATCTAATACTAAATCAACCTGCAATATTTCCAAAATGGCACTTTGAAAGTTTTCCAAACTACATGTATTTTTGGCCTAAACACTATAGAAAACAATAATATCTCAAAATATGCAGGATGTCGTATATAAAATTTTTGAGAAAACTCGACTTATTTGTGAAGTTACCAGTTTGGTTTAATGCACAAATCTAATACTAAATCAACCTGCAATATTTCCAAAATGGCATTTTGAAAGTTTTCCAAACTACATGTATTTTTGGCCTTAACACTATAGGCAATACTAATATCTCAAAATATACAGGGTGTCGTATATAAAATTTTTGAGAAAAGTCGACTTATTTGTGAAGTGACCAGTTTGGTTTAATGCACAAATCTAATACTAAATCAACCTGCAATATCTCCACAATGGCACTTTGAAAGTTTGTTAAACTACATGTATTTTTGGCCTAAAGACTATAGGCAACACTAATATCTCAAAATACACAGGGTGTCGTATATAAAATTTTTGAGAAAGCTCGACTTATTTGTGAAGTGTCGAGTTTGGTTTAAAGCACAAATCTAAAACTAAATCAACCTGCAATATCTCCACAATGGCACTTTGAAAGTTTGTTAAACTGCATGTATTTTTGGCCTAAACACTATAGGCAACACTAATATTTCAAAATACACAAAGTGTCGTATATGAAATTTTTGAGAAAGCTCGACTTATTTGTGAAGTGACGAGTTTGGTTTAATGCACAAATCTAATACTAAATCAACCTGCAATATTTCCAAAATGCCACTTTGAAAGTTTCCCAAACTACATGTATTTTTGGCCTAAACACTATAAGTAACACTAATATCTCAAAATATACAGGGTGTCGTATATTAAATTTTTGAGAAAACTCGACTTATTTGTGAAGTGATCAGTTTGGTTTAATGCACAAATCTAATACTAAATCAACCTGCAATATTTCCAAAATGGCATTTTGAAAGTTTTCCAAACTACATGTATTTTTGGCCTTAACACTATAGGCAATACTAATATCTCAAAATATACAGGGTGTCGTATATAAAATTTTTGAGAAAAGTCGACTTATTTGTGAAGTGACGAGTTTGGTTTAAAGCACAAATCTAAAACTAAATCAACCTACAATAACTCCACGATGGCACTTTGAAAGTTTGCTAAACTGCATGTATTTTTGGCCTAAACACTATAGGCAACACTAATATTTCAAAATACACAAAGTGTCGTATATGAAATTTTTGAGAAAGCTCGACTTATTTGTGAAGTGACGAGTTTGGTTTAATGCACAAATCTAATACTAAATCAACCTGCAATATTTCCAAAATGGCACTTTGAAAGTTTTCCAAACTACATGTATTTTTGGCCTAAACACTATAGAAAACAATAATATCTCAAAATATGCAGGATGTCGTATATAAAATTTTTGAGAAAACTCGACTTATTTGTGAAGTGACCAGTTTGGTTTAATGCACAAATCTAATACTAAATCAACCTGCAATATTTCCAAAATGGCATTTTGAAAGTTTTCCAAACTACATGTATTTTTGGCCTTAACACTATAGGCAATACTAATATCTCAAAATATACAGGGTGTCGTATATAAAATTTTTGAGAAAAGTCGACTTATTTGTGAAGTGACCAGTTTGGTTTAATGCACAAATCTAATACTAAATCAACCTGCAATATTTCCAAAATGGCATTTTGAAAGTTTTCCAAACTACATGTAATTTTGGCCTTAACACTATAGGCAATACTAATATCTCAAAATAGACAGGGTGTCGTATAAAAAATTTTTGAGAAAACTCGACTTATTTGTGAAGTTACCAGTTTGGTTTAATGCACAAATCTAATACTAAATCAACCTGCAATATTTCCAAAATGGCATTTTGAAAGTTTTCCAAACTACATGTATTTTTGGCCTTAACACTATAGGCAATACTAATATCTCAAAATATACAGGGTGTCGTATATAAAATTTTTGAGAAAAGTCGACTTATTTGTGAAGTGACCAGTTTGGTTTAATGCACAAATCTAATACTAAATCAACCTGCAATATTTCCAAAATGGCATTTTGAAAGTTTTCCAAACTACATATATTTTTGGCCTTAACACTATAGGCAACACTAATATCTCAAAATATATAGGGTGTCGTATATAAAATTTTTGAGAAAACTCGACTTATATGTGAAGTGACCAGTTTGGTTTAATGCACAAATCTAATACGAAATCAACCTGCAATATTTCCAAAATGGCATTTTGAAAGTTTTCCAAACTACATGTATTTTTGGCCTAAACACTATAGAAAATACTAATATGTCAAAATATATAGGGTGTAGTATATAAAAATTTTGGGAAAACTATACGTTTTTAAAGCGACTTAAAGCTAATTTTGCTACTTATTGTGTAAATGAATGGTAATATTATAATTATTTTTTCTATTCTGAGAAATGAACTTAAATCAGAACAAAAGACTATTTTATAAACAAATAGTTTTACCTATTTAACCTCGATTAACGTTGTTAACCTATCATTAAAAAAATTCTCAAAATGAAGTTAATATCACTGTTTTTAATTAATTTTTTTTCTTCAGGTGCCAAATGTTTAGATATAAAAGTGCAAGATCTTCCTTCAGACGTAATAGAAGACATCTTCAATATCTTAACAACGGGTACTGTGACTGTTAGAAACGTATCTGACTTGGATTTACATAAAACTCATCATGTTACTTATTGGATAGATTCAAAAACCGGTCACTCTAAAATTGAAAATCTGGATAATATCGATTCGTCAGAAGCAGTAATTGTGTTGCTTCATGGTTGGCTGGGAAATAGAAACGACGACAGCATCAGGGCAATTCGTGATGATTACCGTATACGTTACGATAGCACTATAATTAGTGCAGATTATCAAGAATCCGTAGCCGATAACTATTTTGCTTCGTATAGGGCTGTTCAGCTATATCTTTCGGAATCTATTGCGGAATTTTTGTGTAAATTAAACGAAAGAGTTAATCTCGAAAAAGTTCACGTAGTTGGTTGTGGCATGGGCGCACAATTAGCTGGATTAGCTGGTGCTATAACTAAAAGAACGTGTACAGTGGCAATTGGACGAATCACAGGACTAAATCCAGCAGGACCCCTTTTCCAACATTATGGTCCACATGCGCGTTTGGATGAAAGCGATGCTCTCTTTGTTGATATTATTCATACAAATCAAGGCCAAACTGGTATTAGGGGTAGTATCGGACACGTTGATTTTTATCCCAACTGTGGTTTCTTCCAACCTAAATGTGATAAATTAAATACTATATCTTCCATTCACAACATAATCAAATTAAAAGTTGATTATGTCATGTGCAACGACATAAGAAGTAGCCTTTTATTTGCTGAAAGCATCAATAATGGACATAGGTTTCATGCAACTTCTTGCAGTTTCTGTGGTAAATCAAAATCTCATTGTTTTGGGGACGTACTACTCGCTTCTCATAATGTCATGGGAGAGGATGCCAAAAGTAAATTTATTCATCGAGCGTATACTCTCAAAACAAATGGGGAATCACCTTATGGTTTAGGTAAATCGTTGTAAAACCAACACCAGCAAGCACAAAATAAATTAAATTGTATTTTAAGAAATAAAGAGAACTTCAATAAGAACTTATGATTATTTGATATATTGTAATTCTAGGTCGACTGATCAAAAGGGACAAGGTGATGTAGGTAAGAAGCACTTTGAAGTAATGTTAAGAGGCTTTGGGGATACCGAGATGCTACTTAGTAACTGTTCAGAAGAATTTAACATAACTTCCAATTCAAAGGGCAAATTCACCAAGTAGGCCCTTTAGGCTCTCCGAAATCTCCATAATTCCTTCAAACTGATACATTGAATCGATTACCCAATGCCCACATCTTCTTAGAGCCCAGTTCTCTGACTTGACGTGGGAAAAATATGTGGAAGACTTGTTTGAGCCTTGATGACCATTGAAGCTTTTTATCAGTTGCTCTAGAACTCCAATTTACCAAAATTTGAAACTAAAACTGATAGATAGAATTGAACAGGTTACAGACAGACTGAGGCAGACATACATATATGTTTTTTAAGGTCTTTGTCGCATTTTCGGTTTAACGGCGACTTCAAACTTAAATATAATTCATAAAATTCCTTTCGTTAACGATAATAATTTATTTAATTATTCAAAACCATGAAATAATAATGCACAATTAAAATGCACATTTATCAACAATAGCTGCAAATAATATTACCAATTAAAATATTTTAATAATTAAGAAATTTGTGTATGTTTATAATTAATTATAATCACGTCCATCTATGTCAATTGCACAATTTATTTATAACAAACTATACTTAGAGTAAGTATTATTGACAGTGCATTTATTATAAATCGTATAAAGTAGCACTAGGCTATACACACAGACACAGAACGTCATTTTAGAGGTTAATTATAACAATGGCAATTTTCACGTTTCCGTTTCCTTTAAGTTTACTCATGAATAAATAATACAAAATCATTACACGCCTCGCTCTACGTAAATAATGCAATGAGGAAATTTTGTTTTTCCTAACTTTTATTCTTTAAGTGCAAACGTATTATTTTTTTAGGATAGATACAGGGTGGCACAACAATGAAGCACTACAGGTGGTTAAGCTTTTGCTATACAATTATACAAAAAGGCAAAATACATAGCTGTGGTTGGCCCCGAGGGCCGGAGGCCCAAAGCTGAAATTGTAAAGAATATTTTCACCTACATTAGGTGGTTTAGTTCCAAGAGCTGTATATAATTACTGATTTTGATTCCTATTTAAATAACGCTCAGAAGGAGCCATTCACAATGGGTCTCTAACAATAGACGCTATCTTGGACTAGACCCTTCAACCCTTAGCTTATTTTAACCGCCATTAAGAGAGCAATTCAAATATTCAAAAATATACTGGATGTTGCAAATAAAGCAATACAAATTTGGTTTGTAACTTGTAAATGGATAATTTTGATTTTCAATTTATCGGATATTACGAATGGAACATGAGATAAGCAATGCCACACAAGACCCAAATACTGATGTGAAATTAGAAACTTTTAGAATCTCTTCTGATGTAATTTTATTTTTGTCGATTGATATTTAAAAATCTAAAATTGGTAAAAATCATAAAACGTACTTCTAAGTATTTAACACACGACTATAAGGAAGCAGTAAGTATGTACGTTAAGTACAACATGAGGAATTAATGTGTAAATCTATCAAGATGAGTGTATGGAAAGTATTAAGAAAGTTGCTATTTATTGAGATAATTGACGCTAATGTTTATTACAATACTCTTTGAAAAAGAATTGTATAAGAAGCAATTTTTATAGCTTTGTTTGATGCGGTTACATAAGGAAATCAAACAGATGACTTAAGTTATGTTAAATTATACAAAAATTAACTAATAAATTATGTATATGACTATATCTAGGTTTACGGCACAGTTAATCCTAAATCGTTATGGGCTTATGATTTATAAAAGAAAATACGTGGGTTACTGGTGCAATAGAGGAAGCTAATTCATTCACATCGAGACTATTATAAATTGTACTAGTTGCTAAATGTTTAAGATGTTAAACGAAATTTGGATTGCTGTAACGTTGTTGGAATATTTATATTAATGTTATTTGTTACAAAATTAATTTGTGGTTAAAGAAACAACAACAGAAGTACGGGAGAATAAGAGCTTTGGGAAAACTAGAGCTCCGGCACAATAAGATCTCCGGAAGCATAAGAGCTCCGATAGAATAAGAGTTTTGGTAGAATGAGAGTTCCGGGAGATTACGAGCTATACGGAAGAATAAGAGTTTTCGTCTACAAAAATAAATCTCAGCAAACTGTAATGTTGTTGGAACATTTATTTTATTAATGTTATTTGTTACAAAATTAATTTGTGGTTAAAGAAACGAAAACTGAAGTGCGGAAGAATAAAAAGTTCAGAAGAATAAGGACTTTGGAGAAACTACAGCTGCAAGAGAATAATATCTCTGAAAGAATAAGAGCTCCGGCAGAATGTGAGTTTTGGTACAATGAGAATCTCGGGACATTAATTAAAGGTTGCGGGAGAATAAGAGTTTCTGTCTATAACAAATAAAATTTATTGCACTGTAACGTTGTTGGAACATTTGTATTAATGTTATTATTTGTTATAAAATTAATTTGTGCTTAACGAAAACAGAAGTTCGGGAGAACAAAAAATCCGGGAGAATAAGGGCTCTGGCGAAACTAGAGCTCCGGGAGAATAAGATCTTTGGAAGAATAAGAGCTCCAGCAGAATACCAGTTTTGGTAGAACGAAAGTTCCGGGAGATTCATGGCTACGAGATAATAAGAGTTTTCGTCTACAACAAATAAAATTTAATAAACTGTAACGTTGTTTCAGCATTTATATTAATTTTATTATTTGTTAGAAAATTAATTTGTGCTTAAAGAAGCGAAAACAGAAGTCCGAGAGAATAAGAAGTCCAGAAGAATAAGAGCTTTGGCAAAACTAGAGGTCAGGGAGTATAAAATCTCTGGAAGAGTAAAAGCTCCGGTTTTTGGTAGAATGAGTGTCCCGGGAGATTCAGGGCTATGGGAGAATAAGAGTTTTCGTGACAATAAATAAAATTTAATAAATAGTAACGCTGTTGGAACGTTTATATTAATGTTATTATTTGTTACAAAATTAATTTGTGGTTAAAGAAAAGAAAATAGAAGTCCGAGAGAATAACAGGTTTCGGAAAACTAGAGCTCCGGGAGAATAATATCTCTAGAAGAATAGGAGCTCCGACAGAATAAGAGTTTTGGTAGAATGAGAGTGCCGGGAGATTAAGGGCTACGGGAGAATAAGAGCTTTTTAGAAGTACGGAAGAATAATATCTCTAGAAGAACAAGAGCCCCAACAAAATTTGTGTTTTGGAAAGTGAGTGTCCCGGGAGATTAAGAGCTATGGGAGAATAAGAGTTTACGTAACGATAAATAAATTTAATAAACTGTAACGTTGTTGAAACATTGATATTAATGTTATTTGTTATAAAATTAATTTGTGAGTAACATAAAGAAACCAAAACGGGAGAATAAGAAGTCCGTAAGAATAAGAAGTTGGGGAGAATAAAAGCTTTCGGAAAACTAGAGCTCCGGGAGAAAAATATCTCTGGAAGAATTAGAGCTCCTACAGAATTAGTGTTTTGGTAGAACGAGAGTCCTGGGAAATTAAGGGCTACGGGAGATTAAGAGTTTTCGTCTACAACAAATAAAATTTAATAAACTGTTTTATATTAATGTTTTACAAAATTAATTTGTGGTTAACGAAACGAAAACAAAAGACCGGAAGAATAAGAAGTCCGAGAAAATAAGAGCTTTGGGAAAACTAGAGCTCCGGGAGAATAAGATCCTCGAAGAGTAAGAACTCCGGTAGACTAGGGGTTTGGTAGAATGATTGTCCCGGGAGATTAAGAGTTACGGGAGAATAAGATTTTTGCGAGGGGTCAACCACTGTTCTGAATTTGTACACTGACTGCAGTTGACTGCCTATGACTGCATATGCTATAGGTGCCAGTGACTGCAGATAATTACCGTTGACAGCTCAATTTTTGTACATTGACTGCAGAGAGTGGATAACCCCTCGGATTTTTGTCTACAACAAACAAAATTTAATAAACTAACGAAATAGAAAAATGTAAAAGAAGCTCTTACGTAACTAATATTCAACAAATTGTTGAAGAAATTCAACTTTTTTAATAAAATTTGTCTATAAATAAAATAAATTAACAAATTACCATTACGTAAAGCAATAAATTTGTCGATTATCTTACTGAAACGTTAAATTGATGTTGTTTCAATTGTTTTGATTATATATGGTCCATTAATTCTATTGGCATACTTTTAAAACTTTTACTTTTACGTGAATTAATAATTCGAAAAATTTTTGTTTTTCGAAAAAATTAACCTAAAACGAAACGTTTGATTGAGTTAATTATTTAAGTGTTGAGTTTGTGGGAAATTTATTGCAGGAAAAATATTCAATAAGTACTAAGATCATTATAAATTATTATAAATACAAGTTACGCAATGAAGATTATGGTAATTGATTGAATCTAATTAAAAAGTAATTTATTGAATTGCTTTACAATAATTAATCTTCTTTTTTTTCATTTTCTATAAATAATTGTTATCTGCGTCTTAGGTTAGATATTTGCATACCTCTGTATCTGTCTTCCTGGTTCCATATTTTTCTCAATATTTACTTTTTAATTACTTTATGTTTCTATCGGATTGTTTGATCTGAGCATGTCTGTATAGGTTTAGATGTCTATTTAGTCTTTTCGCTAAGTCACCTGGACTCGGAGAGCAAGGCTTGACTGGGAAAAAAATTAGTACGGGGAAGTCTGATAGTCCAGGATTATATTTTTCATTTTTTTAATTCATCTAAATTATTACCGCGCAGTCCAGCCCTGGCCCAGATGATCGCCTCCAGCCTACTTGTGCAGCTGCATCTTGCAAGATATGTCTGTCGGTTCGTAGGCAATAATATCAGCTAGTCTACTATTTATTCTCACCCATCCTATGTCCTATCTGTCCGTAAGTTAGGCTGTCGAGCATTTGTTTATTGAGCTGATTATTTATCAGTCTTGGATTCTTTTGGTTCAGCAGAGATAAGTTAGGAGATGGCTGATGTCTCAACCCCATAGTCCAAGCTCCAAACAGTAAGGACTGGTTTGGAGGTCTTTCACATTTAGGAGACCAGTAGGACGACCACCAATGCGATGTATATTAGACGACATTAAGCTAATAATGGACTGAAACAAGTGGTATAGCTAGTATGATAACTTAGCATTGATAAGTGTTTGGAAGAACCCAACAGCCAACTTAGAAACAGTTCTGTGCAGTGCTGAGAACAAAAATTTGAAGCTTCTCCTCTGGATGAGAAAGGTATACAATAGAAAGGGATGGACGAGTAGAACAAGACATGAAGAGGTGTACATCTACAAGACTCACAATTATTGGCCACCCTCGCTATATGCCAGGGCGGTTATTAGTCAACAGCGACAAAAGGACAAAAGGCAAGGTTGTTGATTTACTACTTGATGGCAAAATAAAGGTACCCTTCAATTTAATTAGGGGATGTTATGATGGTTGCATCCACAATTCGTGCTAGAATTTTAGCAGGGTGACCAATAATTGCGAGGCTGACTGTACACCGACCTATGCAAAAATGGATGTACCTAAAGGCATTAATGAAAAAAAATTCATAGAGATTTTGATTTAAGAAGTACTAATGTAAATTTCGGTAACCAGACTACTATTAGCGCTCTTAGCTCTTCGTACTATGAGCTCTTGAATGTAGGTGTATACCTATGATTCGTTAAGAAATAAAAGAAAATACTTAGCTTGCGTTTTATTAACTCATCAGTCATCATAATTATTTTCAAGTTCCATTTTAATTCATAACGATTAATTTAATACCAACACACCAATTATTTCAATTAAACTCCCCGAAGTAACAAAATGTATTTTAAAGAAGTCCAAGTAGTTAAAAAAAATTTTTATAATAGTATTATTAGACGTTTTTAAAAAAAATTAATTGTTAACTTCCTAAAATACACATTTATTAAATTTCAATGACAAAAATTTTGCAACACTTACAATATGAGAGATGTTTGTTCCACTTGCTTTCAAGTGTAACGGCTGTGTATGTTTTCTTAATTTAATTATAATTGACTAATTAGCAGCTACATACATAATGAGATATTGCAGTCAAGTTCAATTTTTGATTAACATCTAATTTCAAAATCGCATTGTTTTGTTAAACGATGATAAAATCTAACCTCAAGACGTTGATGGAAAGTGAAAATTTAAAAGATTTGTATCAGGCACGTTTTGTATTAAACTAAATTGTTGTAACACGGTTGGAAAAAAAATTTCTTTAACTGAGTGAATATTTTGACTCTTCTATTTTTTTAAATCACTACTAATTAAAATTTCAAAATCTCAAATTAAAAAAACTCAATCTCTAGAAGCTAAACTTCCAAGATTAAAGAAATCAAAAGTTTTATATCAGTCGTTAATGGTAATTTGATTTTTCTTTGAGACTTTATGGCTTAAGGAAAGAAGTAGAGATCTGGAAAGAAAGACTCTGGCCTACCTAGGAGTGCCTATAGAATATTTGGATTTTTTAGGCCAAAAAAAAGACTCGAAATTTGGAAGGAACGACTACAATTTACCGCTGGATATTTGACCTTTTTAAGCACTATCTTAGTATAAGGAAAAGTACTGGAGATCTGGTGGAAGTAATTCCCACTTGTCCAACCAGAAGACTTTTAGATCTTCCTTCAGTATTATTTTGATCTGAAAGACTTGAGATATATTTGGATGCTTAAGAAGGTAAAACTTTAATTTTAGTAATTTAAAAAAAAATCAAAAATGAAAATTCAACTTTTGCTCTGTAGAAGTCTTTGTTGGAATTTGCTCCACTATCCAAGTTATAACGTGCGAAACAGTTTAGGAATCACTGACTTGATTTACATTATTATAGGTATGTATGCCCTTACAGTAAGTAGGCATTTAAGATTTAAGGTATGTAGGCTAATACGTATTCAATTCACACAAGGTCGATAACTTTGTCATTGCACGTAAACCATCCACATTGCCTCACTCTTCTTGATCTAATTTTCGAATTTATAAGAAACTACGTAATTATAATTTTTATTGCAATTAAAATAAGGTTATGGTTAATTGGATGTTAATTATGTCCTAAATGTGTAAAAAGTTAATTAAATTATTATAAACATTTAAAATGGCAATAGTGTAGCTCTAACTACGAGTACTAGTACAGTGAAATTATGCTATTAAAACATATAAGTAGCAATAAAACGATTACATGCATAGTAGGCCAGTAGAACGGTAATAGATATAAAGGTATTTCGGCGGGCTATCGTACTGCTCGTAGCGAACTGAGACCACTCGTGAACTACTTTATATTACAGAGAAAGCACATTAAGTGATACTGTCGCTCTAATATAAGACAGGAAAAGTACTTTAAGGGATATTATTCGCACTAATGCAATGTGTTTAATCAGTCATCAAAATTATTAATAATGATTTATTTCATAAAAGCTGATAAGTTATTACAAAAATGCGTTAGTTAGCCGGGCTAACCTAATTAATCCTCTTAATATATGTTTTCTCGCTAGTGTTCTTTAACTTAACTTAGAACGTCCGTTGGCACACCTTCTATATCTATTACCGTGGCCAGTAGAAATCAGAAAAAGTTAATTTTTCTTAATTGATTAAATAATTACCTATAAAACTAATCAAATTATTAACTTATTAAAATTACTTATAAATTTCGAATTTAAAGTTAATTATTTGCCATAAACCTTGTACAGCCGATACTATAAAGCTCTCGATTAATTAACGTGTGCACTAAATTTAGTATTACCATTGATTTGTCCTTCAAATTAAGAATTATTACTAACTGGTCAAGGACAACTGTAGTAGGTAGGTCTAATTAAATTAATGATTATTTTAATCACATTATAATTTTAATATCGAAATTAAAGTTTTATAGCTCCAGCTGATAGTATTTTATTATTTGTTTACACTTCCTGAAACAGACTGAATTTTAAACAATAAAACAAGTTCATTAAGCAAATACATTTTTTGAAATCAAACCCATTAAAAAGACAATTAGCCTTTCAATAGTAAGACATATTTCAAGAAGGACGTTTTTTAAAATTTTGACATTTACACAAGAGAGTTAGTTGTGACATAAAACTAGGTACAGGTGTTCCCAACTTTGTAATTCTTAATATGGTCCGGATTGTTCGGATAACAAACAGACAAATCGGGAACAGATAGAAAAGACTGTCAAACGGACAAGCAGCTAGGTTACAGGTGAGCAGACGTCTAAGCGTATAACCAGATGAACAGAAAGACATTAGGAAATAAGGACACAACGCAACAAGAACACAAGAGTGCAAGAACACAAGCACAAAAAGACACTGGAACACAAGAACACAAGAATCTGAGGAATACAGGCATCTGATAGATACAGCGACCCCTAGACACAGAAACACAAAAATACAAGAAAACAAGGACACAAAGACACAGGAACACAAGAACACAAGGATCTTAAGAACACGGGGATCTCAAGGACCTGATACAAGCACCTCTAGACACAAAGACACAGGAGCACAAGAACGCAAGGGCACAAGAACACAAAAACACAAAGACACAGGAACAAAAGAACACAAGAATCTGAAGAACACGGGTATCTGAAGAATACCACGACCTCTAGACACAAGGACACAAAAACACAAAAACATAGGAACACAAGAATCTGAAGAACACAGGAATCTTAAGTATACAAGGACACAAGGATACAAGAACACAAAGGAACAGGAGCACAAGAACACAAGGGCACAAGAACATACAGACACAAAAACACCGGAACACAAGGATCTAAATAATATAAGATCACAAGAACACAAGGATCTGAAGAACACAGGGATCTGAAGAATACAAAGGCCCCTAGACACAAAGACATAAAGACATAGAAGCACAAGAACACAGAAGCACAAAAACACAGAAGCACAAAAACACAGAAGCACAAGAATACAAAAGCACAAGAACACAAGGACACAATGACACAGGAACACAAAGATCTGAAGAATACAAGAACACAAGGATCTGAAGAATACAAGAACACAAAAGGTTCTGAAGAACACCGGGATCTGAAGAATACAAAGGCCCCTAGACACAAAGACAGAAAGACATAGAAGCACAAGAACACAGAAGCACAAAAACACAGAAGCACAAGAATACAAAAGCACAAGAATACAAAAGCACAAGAATACAAGGACACAATGACACAGGAACACAAAGATCTGAAGAATACAAGAACACAAGGATCTGAAGAATACAAGAACACAAAAGGTTCTGAAGAACACCGGGATCTGAAGAATACAAAGGCCCCTAGACACAAAGACAGAAAGACATAGAAGCACAAGAACACAGAAGCACAAAAACACAGAAGCACAAGAATACAAAAGCACAAGAACACAAGGACACAATGACACAGGAACACAAAGATATGAAGAATACAAGAACACAAGGATCTGAAGAAGACAAGAACACAAAAGGTTCTGAAGAACACCGGAATCTGAAGAATACAAAGGCACCTAGACACAAAGACAGAAAGACATAGAAGCACAAGAACACTGAAGCACAAAAACACAGAAGCACAAGAATACAAAAGCACAAGAACACAAGGACACAATGACACAGGAACACAAAGATATGAAGAATACAAGAACACAAGGATCTGAAGAAGACAAGAACACAAAAGGTTCTGAAGAACACCGGAATCTGAAGAATACAAAGGCACCTAGACACAAAGACAGAAAGACATAGAAGCACAAGAACACTGAAGCACAAAAACACAGAAGCACAAGAATACAAAAGCACAAGAACACAAGGACACAATGACACAGGAACACAAAAATCTGAAGAATACAAGAACACAAGGATCTGAAGAATACAAGAACACAAAAGGTTCTGAAGAACACAGGGATATAAAAGATACAAGGGCCCTTAGATACAAGGACTCAAAGACACAAAAGCACAAGAGCATAAGAACGCAAAGATACATGAACAGAAAGACAAGCACACAAGAACACGAGGATACAAGAACATCTGAACACAAGGGCCAAGGGTGCAGGGACACAAGAACAGAAACGCACAAGGACACAAGAGCACAAAGGCACAAAGGCACAAAGACACAAGAGCACAAGGACAAAAGCCAAAGACAAAACGACACAGGACAGAAAGACAAAAGGACACAAATACAGACCGACTGAACCGAGAGACTGAACTGCAAATTATTATTGAATATTTGTTTTTGTTTTTCAAAATCAATTATTTTTATGAAACCGCGTCTGCTTGATATTTTTCTGTCTGGAAATAAAATGATTGTAATTGCATATTATTTCATTAATAAGATACAATTAGTAATTTTAAAAACCCGTTTGTACGCTAAAATTAACATCTTTCCGCATTTCAAACCAGATCCATGTTTTACTTCCTTTTTACATAATAATTACAAAGAAAATCTAATCTATTACTAGATCTGTTCTACATTTTAATAAAAAGAGTTTTGTATTTATAAAGTTTAGAAGGTTGCGGTTTAGAACGATGAAGATATAACCTTCTTGTTTCTTGAATTAAAAAAAATCGTATTAAATTCTTTAGTGTTTAGTACAAGAAGGATAAAGGTTTTATTATTATTTCACTTTCACTTTCTTAGTTTTTATTATTTTATTATTAGGAGTGTGGTTTATGCTTTACACACGAACATACTAAGCATTAAATTTAATGATGTATTTATTAATTTATAATTAAATAACTTTACAATTTAATTTTGTTAAGTGATTTTTTGTAGTAGAAAGTTTAACCAAAAAAATTAGTAAGTGTTTTAAACTCGCTGCTTTAATACTTAATTAATAGAAATAGTAAATTGACTGATTTTATTATAAAAATTACATAAATTTAAAAAGTTAAATTTCTCGAAAAGTGGACATTCTAGAGTTATAGCATATTCATAAAAAAAAAATAGAGAATTAAATTAATATGAGAAATTTTCATTGCAGTTCCCAAATGTTTGACTTCTTAATGTTACTAAAATTTTCCCATAATACAAAAAATCTTACAGTGTGAACTTCAGCATGTTTCTCTTAAGATAAGGCCGGTATTAGACTGTCAAAGTTCTTTGACAAAGTTCTTTTTTAAAAGCTATTTTATAAGATATTTTACAGAGCAATAGGGTACATTTTATAAAACGTACCCTAATTACACTGTATTTTATAAAATGTACCTTATTACACTGTAAAAAAATATTTTATAATAAAGCTTTTGAAAAAAGGACTTTGTCAAAGATCTTTGACAGTCTAATACCAGCCTAAGTCATATTACTTCTTTTATGAGAAATACTGTAGACTGAACCCACCTTTATAACTAGCTATGATATTTTCTTTAAATTTTTAAAATAAAGTTAAATCTTTATGCTCTATGAGACAGAAGACTTGATGGTATTATGAGGACGTAAAGTCTCTATTATGGGTCACTATCAAGCTTCGTAGATGAGACAGCAATAGATTATTTTACAGGTCCACCTATCGAGTCCTTGATCTTTCTCTTGGACATGAGAACATGGTTTATTTATTTTACCCTCGACTACCAGACCCTCTGAATCGCTTGCGTATTTCCATGTGTACAAAATATTTCAAAAAGAGCTGGTAGACCTTTGTGGACAACCCAGTCAACGGTATATGCAGCAGTTGGCAGTTGGGCTTACGGCCATGCTTCGAATGCTTCGATTCTTCGTCTATCGGTTTATTTTACAGCCTAGGTTTACTCGAATATTTTAATACAGAAAAGAAGAGAAAATAGAATCTCAACTTATTTCTTGTTAGTGTTCCAGCTATAACTGGATGAAAAATCCGAGATAGTCAAACTTCTCGAAGACTACGAATTGCGCTACGATTAACTTTCCGGGTTGCGTCTTTGTTGATGATTGTAAATTTATTCTTCATCTGGTGCAATAATTATCAGTGTGTCGTCTCCCTGAGAATATTTTTCTTCCGTCAATTGAGACCCTTATTCTCCTTCAGCAACCTTCTCTCTCTCAGATTCCAAATTGGAAGACACAATTAAAGTCTTATTTTGCAAATCTTTCAGTAAGAGTAAAATCATTATTCACACTTATTCTCATCATAATTGATTAACACCAATAATAATTAATAAGCGCTTTTTTAATTACTCGTAAAGTATGCAATTATAATCGATTTCATTCTAATTACTTTATAAATTATAAAATAATAAACAGCTGGCGATTAGAACAAAACAATGAATTCTACTCATTTTCCAAGCATTCCTTATTAACCCACACTTCTAACAGTAATTAAAAAATTAATTTTCTAAGATAAAGAAAGTTTTTTATGTTCTAGAAAACTATTTTATAACTTTTAAAATTGCATCAATAAATTTAAGTGTGGTCGTATATTCTTGTTATTATAGATACATATTTATTAAGAGCTCGTAAAAACGAAACTTTTTCCTTGAGTCGCAACTGATTTGGCATTTGATATTATATGATTCTGAGACAATAACCCATTATAATCAAAAAAATCTCTAAAAGAGTGATGCAGTGAGAAAGGAAGATAGTACTGCCTAACAATGAAACATTAAAGCCCCACGAGTTTGTTACAACTCTAGTTTTTTTAAAAGCATTTTTTAAATTGCAATTGGTTAATTACAGCTTAATTATTAGACAGTTTACCTTGATTTTACTAAAGTAAGGCGTGGTATTTGCCACTGAGTTACATTTGGGAAGCGTTCCTACATTTTCTAACGTTTTCCTAAACGTTACGTAGTTATAGCCACATTCCTACTTTGTTAATAATCGAGTTAATCTCTAGATTCAGAAATGTAGCTTTTCACTATCTTGTCAAATAACTTCCTAGACACTAAATCAGTTTGAAGGATGCCCTGCCCTTTTGGGGCCATAATATGCAGGATCTTCCGGGTCTCCCCTGTCCATTGATTGTAACGTTTATGATCACATGATCAGTTGGAATAATATATAATAAATTGAGTTTGCAAGATTTTAATCATTCTTCCTTATTCTTGTTTTGATCCTTGTTCGTCCATCCGAAAATTGAAGGATCGTGCACAAAGCTAGTTTCATAAGTCTCGAATGTTTTGCAGCCAGCTTTTTGTAAAAATTTGCCACGAATTTGCCACGAGTTTGTAAATTTAAACCAAAAAGAACAAGAAATTCATACTTAGTTGAAAAGAGAATCACATATGCCCTATACCGAGGAAGAACAGCTGTTTTGATATGGCTACTTAAGAAGGCTACCCAAATGAATAGGATGAATAAAAAGAAGGTGAGCACGAAAAACTAGATACCTAAAAGCATAATAAAAGAGACAGAATGAGAGCTAGATAGTTGAACGAAACTGCCTAGGAAGATATAAAACCATGGAAAGCGTGATGCCGAAAATGCCACATGGGGCTGTACAAAATTCGTCTAAGGAAGTAAGTAAAAGTTTCCAAGAATATGTTTCATTATCCAACCTCTCTTAAACTATAGCCTTGTTTTGATACAGTTTAGCAGCCACTAATCATTTGATGGTGCTAAGGTTGCCAAATCGTGATTTAGTGATTTGTAATATTTTAGAATTACAGCTTTCATTTGAACAGTGAGTTTCTAATGGAAAATAAATTAAGATAAATACAATTCAAAATCTCCATTTTTAGTTTCTGATGACCACTTATTAATTTTACCTCTGCACCTACACAAATAAGTCAGCAAATCAATAAATATTTAATTTGTGATGCCCACCATTGCATTCAACTAAAATAATAAGTACTTGCAATAAAAATTTTCTTTATTGAATTGTTTTAGTAGGTAAGTGTAACGCTCTTGTCAACACACACCCAAAAAATGTAAACTAATAACGTGGGCGTAATTCAATTCAAAAGCGTCTATTAAATACAAATCAATTCATCCGTTAGTTTAAAAGTTGTAACCAGTGGCGTAACTAGTACAAGACGTGACCTAATGACGAATTTCGCATTACCTCTTGAGTAACTAAAAAATTTTTTATCAACGAGACTGAACTGTAGAGCGGACACCGGAGTCCGCCAGTCCCTGACGTGAAGTCTAAGAGAGAACAGTTTGTAGCATAAATCTAGTTTTGGTTTATGAGAAGGCAGAACTGTAGGTGTAGATTCGACGTGAAGAACGACGACTGTAGCCGACAGTAAGAACACATAGAACCATAGAAATTGAAACCTACTCTGTAAGGGGGAAGGTTCTATAGATTTCTAGAGATATAGAAATGTTCTAAAAGTACGAAATTTTGGCTTATGAAAAGATCCACCGTTGTCTTGTAATGACGTCTAAGAGAAGACACATACTGTAGCGGACATATAATGAGCACACAAAATCATAGAAATTGAAACCAAACCCTTGAGAGGGGTGGGGTTATAGGTTTTTAGCGATATTGAAGTTTTCGAAAAATATGGCATTTGGATCTATGAGAAGGCAGAACTGAAGATCCGACGTGGTCCTGTAATGAAGTTTAAGAGAGGACATCTACTCGTTGACTTGCAGGGGATAGTAAGATCACACAACATCATAGAAATTTAAACCGTAACCCTAGAAGGAGGGGGTCTTATAGGCTTCCAGAACTGTAGATCCGACGTGATCCTGTAATGAAGTCTAAGAGAATACATCGACTTATCAATTATTGTAGCAGACAGTAAGAGCACACAAAATCATTAATATTGCAACCTAACGTTTGGGGAAGAGGGTCTTATAGGTTTCCAGAGATATTGAAATTTTCAAAAAAGATGAAATTTTGATTTATAAAAAAGCAGATCTGTGGATCCGACGTGGTCCTGTAATAAAGTTTTAGAGAAGACACCGACTGTAGCAGACAGTAAAAGTACACAAAACCATTGATATTGCATCCTAGCCTTTGGGGGGGTCTTATAGGATTTCGGAGATATATAGATTTTCTTAAAAAGATGTTATTTTGATTTATAAAAAGGCATATCTGTAAATCCGACGTGGTCCTGTAATGAAAGCTAAGAGAGAACATCGACTCATTGATTTGTAGCGGGGAGTAAGATCACACAACATCATAGAAATTGGAATCTAGCATTTGGGAGACAGGAGTTCTTATAGGTTTACAGAGATATTAAAATTTTCTAAAAATATAAAATGTTGATTTATAAAAAGGCAGATCTGTAGATCCGACGTAGTCCTGTAATGAAGTCTTAAGAGAAGACACGACTCATCATCGAAACCTAGCCTTTGGGTGAGAGGGGTTCTTATAGGTTTCTAGAGATATTGAAATTTTCGAAAAATATGAACTTTTGATTTATTAAAAGGCAGAACTGTAGATCCAACGTGGTCCTGTAGTCTAATGAAGTCTAAAGAAGAACACCGACTACAGCGGATTGTCAGAGCGCACAAAATCAGAAAAATTAAAACCTAGCTTTTGAAGGAAGAGGGTCTTATAGGTTTACAGAGATATTGAAATTTTCGAAAAATATGGCATTTTGATTTATGAAAAGGCAGAACTGTAGATGTCACATGGTCCTGTAATGAAGTAATGAAGAGAGAATAGTGATTGTAGAGTCAGAACACACAAAATCATAGAAATTGAAATCTAAGCTTTGGGGGGTCTTAGCTAATAAAAAAAAATTTGTTGTAAGATAAGTGGCCCTGTAACGGAATCTAAGAGAAAATACAGTTGTCCTCTTGTCTCTGTTCTTGGTTTTCTAGCGCCCCTAAAGTCGTGCTTACGCCCACCACCTAACTAGCTCATCTAGGACGATAGTTACGCCACTGTTTCTAACAATGCAAAAGATCTTTACCGAAGCAAACTTATTGCACAAACAAAACGTATTATTTTAGTTATAAAAAAAGGATTAAAATAATTTGTCGCACCTTGAAAATGTTAAACAATGCTTTATTTTTTAGGGTGAGGACTCTGATGGCGATTTATTCGTAACGTCCTTCAAATTAAGTAATAAAAATCATACAATTTCCCAATAAGTCCAAATGTAGAACAAAAACCACAATTTTAGTAACAATTCATGCAGAAATTTAAGAAGCATGAAGCGTGGTTTAATTCTTTAGTTACAAATGCGATTTGTAATTCGTAAAAATTGCAATTTATAATTTAATTTTTTTTCAATTGATTACAATTTTGATGCAATTCATCAGTAATAATTTCGGTTAAAATTACCTATTTTTGGTGAAATTGTATTGAAGTTGATGATACTCAACAAGTGGTTGTAAGTTGTAACTTCTTGTAAAAAGATTTTAATTCAGTTTTTTATGCAATTTGCTAAAATATCTACAATTTTGTAATGTCTTTAGTTTAATTACCACTGTTTTGTATTTATTACCCAACCTTGAAATCAATATCTAATTTATGGTTTTAAAATCAAAGGATATAAGATATTGGAGGTTAATTTATATAAAGTGTGGGTGTGGATAAATAAAATTGACTTTAGAAAAAAAATTTTTTAATTCACCTTTGTTATCTGCTGTTTTATGAGGATATCCATTTATAAGTAAAGCGAAAGTGGACACAGTGATCACTAACAGAAACTTCATGACAGCACTTCCTACGTTCACCAACCACTAACACAGTTCAACTTCTGTTTACCAACACATACTTAAAGAACTTTCTATCTCTACTTTATACAATCATAATTTCGTTGAAGGTTCCCCACTTAAAAACAATTGTTACAGATGAGTTCATCTACCTACATTTTTGTTGTAAAATATTTATTAATTTATTATTATGCTGTAATGCATTATTATTGTAAAAAATTACTTTTATTTCTTTTTTAGTCGTCTTCTCAAAACGCAAAGTTATGTAATTAAAGTAATTTATATTTGTCATCTTCCAAGGCAATAATTTTAAATTACTGGAATTTTAAAGAGCCAAGAAGTTATTTTCACCCGGAATCGAAATAAGATTTTAGTGCTTGTTGTAATAACATCTAACAAAATTAATCTTCGGCTTAATTTATTTCCTATACATACGTCGTTTTCAATTAGTGTTCAAGAGCACTATCCATCAATGTTTCAAATGGAAATTTTCATAATCAAACTTTTACTACAACGATAACTATATTTACTACTAGAAGCTATTGTTGGTGAGATAAGAATGTTGAAAACGTGCAACTGAAAAAGTGCACTTAAAAAAATTAAAGGTCAACGAGACTTTCTCAGTTTTGAATGCGATATGAGAAAGTAAGTAGAATAATTCGTGAGAGTTATTATTGAGGATCTTCTTTTCATTTTCTTAAGATTCTAATCAGAAAAATTTTCCACATTTTTTCAAGGCGCGGCTTTTCAATCTGCTTGAGAAGCCACAGCAATCACTTTTGGATTCTTTTGACCACTCTATCTTTTCCCTATCAAGCGAAGTTGTTATTTAGTTAATTTTAATTTTTAAAAAATTATCTCGGTACGTTTGAAGTTAAATAAACAGGGCCTTTGAAGCCCTTATTTTAAATTCGCAATTACTAGATATAATGTCTCATGTGAGTCATCAAAGTATTCTTGTGCATCTTTTCAAGCTCCATGAGTAAGTGCTTTTTTTCGTATTTATGGTTTACACAGGGTGTCTGTTAAGGGTATGTCGTCCTGAATACTGCAGATTCACTACCACAAAAAATGACGCAAAATTCACGTTCTCTTCTGAGTTAATCGATGTTCAAGTTGTTACGTTGAGATGTTCGTCGAATAGCTATATCTCAAGAAACGTTTACCTTGGAATTTTGAATTTTGGTATCTAGCTGTTATTTGTCATCCGTAGTAATATTGCATTATCAAAAATTGATTATGCTCAGTGGCATAGACATAGGGACACGTGTAACAAAAATAAAACATAAATAGGTACTTTATGCCAAATAATTTTACTAAATTATTGCTGGTAGAAAATAAATACAAGAGGATCAAGTTTCCCTGGAAAATTGGTTTACAACGACGTCTTCCTGGCATAAAACAGAGAAAAATGACACCGATCCATATATCTATACACATACAGGCTCTTGAAGATCGGAAAGAAATTATTCTTCAACTTTCAGCTATCGTATAAAGACGTAAACAGACTATAAAAAATCAATTATGTGTTAAACTATTGGACAATAAAAAAACTCCTGCATTAGCAATTTTAACAGATTTTAATAACAGCGAAAAAGAAAATTCAGCAGTGGAGTAAAATAAGCGAATACTTGGATTTTAGAAGAATTCAGTAAAACACTGCAAAGAAAAAATTTTCTTTAAAAAATTTAAGGATAGTCTAGGAATTATAATAAAATAGACGTGAAAGCATAAAGAAAAGTATAATGCACATGTAATTTTTGACATTTTGTGCTTCTTTTGCCTTATTGAATACCATCCAAAAATAGCTTCCGAATTTCCAATGCCGGCGTCACCGTCTCCGAGTGCTATAAGGGCGTGTATAAATGCATAATCCATTGTAGGCGTCTTGTGTAATTATAATTACTACTGAACCAATTTCATTCAATCTGGTCTCAAAAAGAAAGTATAATAAATAGTAACATAAGACAATGAATGATTTTGCGAAGAGTGCTTTATACTCAACAATTTTGGTCAGCAAATCAAATTTTGTATAATTAACAGGCTTTGTGGTGCATTTTTTGATGATCTATATTTATTTACGCCTATAATATCTACTTTTTAAAATATTTTATAACTATATAGTTATAAAATTAAAATTATCATATGATAAGCGTATTGTGTGAAATTATTTTCCATAGATATTCCCCGCAGATATCAAAATATATGATGCTTCCTATCGAAATTCTTAAGGGCAGCTTTTTTGGGTAGAATAAAATTCTACATGTGTAACTAAATAAAAAAAGTTAAGAATGATAAACAGAAGGACTATTTTATTGGAGGCTATAGGTAGATATAGGTAGGTACAGTCAGCCTCACAATTATTGGCCACCCTGCTATAATTCTAGCACAAATTGTGGATGCAACCTTCATAAAACCTCCTACCTTAATTGAGGGGTAACTTTATTTTGCCAACAAGTAGTAAATCAACAACCTCCCCTTCTGTCCCTTTGCAGCTGTTGGCTAATAACCACCCTATCGTATAGCCAGGGTGGCCAATAATTGTGAGGCTGACTGTACATAAAATTTGTTGTTGTGTACGTCTTCTTCCAAAATTTTAACCAAATCGGCCAATTGGTTAGAGAGTGAGGCTTCCAGAGTCCTTAACAATCAAATTTTAGCAAACCAAAAAAACAGAGACCACTTTGCACCATATTTTAAGTGTTTACAAGCACTAGCATCAGCTATCTACAAAGAACTTCGATGATTTCTACGAAAAAGTCAAAGAAAAATAGTTTTGGGACACGTTCGCTACCACGATATGAAAGAACGTCCTATAAAAGAAGGTCTTATCACAGATCCATATTGTACTTCCAGTCCCATTTATCCGTTGGTCTTTCTCCAAACAACAAGTGCTAACCCGAAACCACGTGACTAAAATGTGACTCATATATTGGATTTTCATTTGAAATTTTTCATTTTCATTTTCATTTCATTTCATTTCATTTTCATTTTCATTTTCATTTTCATTTTCATTTTCATTTTCATTTTCATTTTCATTTTTATTTTTATTTTCATTTTCATTTTCATTTTCATTTTCATTTTCATTTTCATTTTCATTTTAAAAAGAAAGAAGGCGCCGACGGCGCCCCCTAAGATAAGAGTTACTTTCTTTTATTTGTTTAAGTTCGTATCATCTTTGGTATTACAGACCATTTAATAATTATTCCTTAAACCAGCTTTTTAGTCTGCGAGACGGTGGAAACTGGAAATGGACTACAGACTAAAAACCAGTTTTCCGCCGCTGTCTGTGTGAGATTTGCGTTCGAATAGTTTCACTAGGATCCATCTGCTGTTTGAATAGACGATTTCCTAGAGAGTTTTTTCAGTCTCAAAGCGGTTTTATTGTAAGCTCTTTAGATTATGCATTTGAAATCATGTCCCACTTATAACTCCTCAACAACCACTTCTTCATAACTTTCCAACAAATTAGGTTCAAAACTCAAATTCTTAAATTGTAAAAGGGCTCATATTGCACATCATTTGAACGCTTTTTCAATTCTACGAGTCCTATAGTGCCGTTTAAGAAAATTTAAAATCCCATTATCTGTTCTCTACGAACCCCATTTCACTTTAGTTGACTCACCCGCCGAAATTTTAGTTTTAAAAGGAAGAGAGGTGTCGTTTTTGCTTTTGCAGGGGGCGTTAAGCTATTATGCATACTAGAGCCGTCCCTGTGCATGTGCATTGTGCATACCTATAAACCACCCTCTAATTTGAATTAGTTGCTATATGTATAGACCATGGAGAAATTAAATACGGTTACGGTTAACATTTGTACTCATGACTCCATATATATGAGCCGTTGACTTATCTGAAAAACCGTATAGCTCATACAAAAAATAACTTAGAAGTTTTTACAAAGAATACAGTGTTCTAACGGCAAAAATTGTTCAATTTGATACCTAACTACCTTTAATTTGACAACCGGGTCATCAATGTCCGATTTATGCGAGTCTCAACAATTAACGCGCTCGCTACTCTCACGCGTTAAAATGTCTGGATTAGTAGATTAAATAACTATTAAATATGTTATACGAACTACAAGTAGGCTGAAACTATTGTGACAAAAATCTTACATAAAGTTTGAAAATACTCTGGAATGAAGTCCTCACGGCTACTCAACAAAAACCTCTAGATTTTAAGAAAAATTTTTTTTAATAAGGCAGAAGGCACTATAATTTTAAGAAGCTGTAAAGAGAAGTAAAACTATAGAGACCGTACAAATACCTCCATAAAATCAAATAAAAATAATTGCGAGAAGAATTTTCAAATATCATTGGGTGCGGATGGTAATAGTTAATTAAAAACACGGTCTTTTGTTTTACAACCCATTAACAATTATTATTATTAATAGTCTTTCTATTTTTGCTTTCATATCTTCAACCTTTCCAGAAATTTTATAAAAGTAGGTACCTATAGAAAACTTTTACTTATTGGTTTCAAAAGAGCTTAAATCTCAAGAATAGAAAAATTTAGCCAAATATCAAATGCTTAATAAATTCTAACAAATTTCATTGAAAATGTAATTTTCTTTTATTCTCTCCACGACACCAAATAAACTTTTGTCTTCGTAATAACTTATTTAAGTCACGGACAAACAATAAGACCGGCTTATTATTGCAACAATGCTAAATGTTCCAAGTTACATAAACGATTTCTGTCTGTTTAAACAAAAGGATTTACTTTTTAAGTGGCATTTAAGTAGTAACTATTATTAAAAATAAAAAGTATGCCTCGTTTATGACATTGTTAATGACCTACACTTTAAATTCGTTCCTTTTTTGTCACAAAAGACAAAACTTTTTTTTACTAAGCTTTCTACGATTGTTTCTTTGTTTTTCGCACTTATAATTATTTATAACAAACACACATGTTCTAAACTTAAACTATGAGTCTTCTATAGACGAAAAAGAAAAACTCTCTTACATGCTTGCGAGATTAAAAAAGGAAATTTTAATATTGTGTGCAACGCGAGATGTAAACGATTTATAATCTTATTTAGAAACCTTGAAAAAGATGCAAAATTAACTCATCACTTTCTCTAATTATTTGTTTATTAAAATTAGCAACATAAATATGTTAATAACAAACTATTAAATAATTAAATGCTACACAATTTCTAATTTTTGTAAACAGCGCCACCTGTGATCGAATAGACGAACTAAATTCAACGTCACCTTGCATCGAATCAAAACTTACAGCTCTTGTAGGGATCGTTTCATATCTGTAGTTTAATGTTGTAAATTGGTTTCTTTTGTGTAGAGTGTTAATATCATAGAGGGCGCTAATAGGACAGATTTGAATAATAATTGCTTACATTTTTTATTCTATACCACAGTTAGTTATCAAAATTGCAGTTAATTGCAAAATATTAAAATACTTTTGGGTAAAAATAAAAAGCATTACTTTTTGGATAAAATAATTCCTCCTGCTCGGCTGGAACGGGCAGCAGGACTAAGAGCTGGACTAAGAATGAACTAGGAGCATTCTGATTCTCCAAAACCTAAGAAGAAGTTTTGCGTTAAAAATTCGAAAATATGCTGGAAATTTCATTCTGGAAATAGAAATAAGTTTGAATAGTCCAGTTTCCTTAGACTTGAACCTCTAACAAATTAGCAACAAGGACCACTTTTAAAAATTTTCATTTGGTAAGTAGAAACTGGGGAAAAAATTGAAGGAGACGATGGACAAGATGAAACCATTCATTGATTCCGAAAACAACGAAACAATGGAGATTGAGGAATGATAAAACAGGAAACCGGTAATAAAATATAAAAGTAGCCTAACAATGGACATCTAAAGAGAACGGGAGAGTGGGAAGAATATAAAGCCTAGTCTGGCCCTAGCATATACACCAGAAGTCTGGAGAGAGGTAAAGGTGGTCTTTACACCTAAATTGGGACGTGATTCCTACGCCCAAGCTAAATCGTTCAGGCCAATAAGCCTATAGTCCTTCCTTCTTAAAACGTTGGAAAGATTAGTTGAAAGGCACATAAGGGACACTGTGCTGAGCACTTATCCGCTCAGCCAATATCAATTTGCCTATCTACCTGGAAAATCCTGTGAAATGGCCATACGAGAAATCGTAAGCGCAGTTGAAAACACGCTGAAGAACAAAGAGTTCTCTTTAGGCGTGTTCATGGATATTCAGGGGGCTTTTGATAACACCTCTACATTATCCATAGAAAAAGTGATGAAAGATAGGAAAGTCCATCCCACCATTATCAGATGGACCTCACATATGCTTAAGCATCGAGTAGTTCACGCTTCGGTAAATCACTGCACCGTAGTAGCAAAAGTAAACCGAGGCTGCCACAAGGAGGGGTGCTTTCACCACTTCTATGGTGCCTCGTAGTAGACAATCTTCTCAAGTGTCTAGAGAAAGAGGGGCTAAACGTCGTAGGTTATGCCGCCGACAACATAACCATAGCCATAACAACAACAGGGAAGTTTGGGTCTATTGTGTTCAAAAGAATGCAAAGAGCCCTAAATCTTGTATAAAAATGGTGTCTAGAGGAGGGCCTGACGGTTAATCCGACAAAGACCTCGCTAATCCATTTCACAAGAAGAACAAATAAGACTGATGGTAATAGAAAGGTATACCTATTCGACCTACCTCTGGAAGCAGTGGGAGAAGCCCAATACTTAGGAGTTATCCTTGATAGCAAACTAAGCTTCAAACCACACATAGACAGTATAGTAAAAAAAGCTACAAGGGCTCTATGGACCTGTAGACGAACATTCGGCAAAACTTGGGGACTCACGCCCCAGTTGACTTACTGGATATACACCGTAATGGTTATACCTATAGTAACTTATGCAGGTTTTGTGTGGTGAACAAAAACACAAACAAAAACCTGCAAACACAAACTAGGCAAAATCCAAAGATTGGCTTGCCTAGGAATTACTGGAGCAATGCGTACTACGCCTACAGCAGCAATGGAAATAATGCTGAACCTCCCACCTTTAAATCTGGTGGTGAAAGCTAAAGCATTAAGTGAGGCTTACAGACTAAAAACTCACTTCTCCTTAGGAAGAAACTGGCAAGGACATGCCTCAATCCTAAGAGAGATGGAAGAACATCTCATACTTAGTATGGTGTCTGAACAACCAAAGCATATACCATCGAAAAAACCTACGGAATTAAAATTCCGACAAGGGAAGAATGGGAATGCAAGGCAGTCAAAATGAATGGACTTGTATTCTACACAGACGGCTCCAAAAACCAAACAGGTACAGGAGCTGGAATCATCGGGGACCGCAACCTGAGACAGGGGGTAACCTTAAGCTTCGGGGAGCACGTAACCGTCTTCCAAGCAAAAATTTACGCCATCTCAACATGTGCGCAAATGCTGTTAGATAGAAGATATCACAATCAACGAATCTTCGTAGTATCTGACAGCCAAGCAGCCTTAAAAGCGCTGAACGCTTGTGAGGTGAGGTCCGGGCTAGTAACGGATTGCATCCGCAGACTGAATGCGCTAGCTAGCTAGAGACAAATTTCATCAACTTGGTATGGGTTCCAGCTCATGCCAACATACCAGGGAACGAGAAAGCGGACGATCTGGCCAAAGAGGGCAGCAAAATATGACCCATTGGACCAGAACCCGCCTTTGGCATTTCATATGAAACGGCAAAGAGAGAAATAAAGTCACTTCTAGAGAAGTGGCATATTAAACACTGGAGGGAATCTCCTGAACAAAGACACTCTAAAGCCCTCCTGGAGAAACCCTCTGACAAAAGAACTCGCTCTGTAATCAGAATGAGCAGAGATGAGCTACGACTCGCAACGGCAATGTTAACGGGTCATTGTCAGCTCAAAAAGCACCTGCATACGATGGGACTAGAAGAATACCCACTATACAGAGGATGTGCAGAGGAGGAGGAAACTCCAATTCATCTTCTGCTACACTGTGAGGCTTTCACAAGAAGTCGTTACAGCATTCTCGGGAAAGAGAAGATACTCCAAAGAGAACTGCCCAACTTATCAATAGGGAAAATTCTGGACTTTATGAGAAGCACAGAACTCCCATAAGGGAAGACCAAACCCGAGGCGCACAATAGATCGAAGAGGTCGCGATGCAAGGAACCAATAGGGACCAACCTCAGAATCATATAATAATAAATAATGGACATCTATCGTTGGTGTCCGCGTGCACACTAATTTTCAAGTTTGCACGCGAATAAATAAGAAACAAATGATGATATAAAAAAGTGAAGGAAAGAATTTTTGTCGGAAATTTTATAAGGAATAAGATTAGCATAATTTGATTAGTCTCTGCTAACTCTAAAGTTGTTAAAACTGCAAAAAACTACAATGAAAAAAAAATCATTTTTTTGTAATGAATAATAAAGGATAATTTTGGCAAATGAACTTCAACGAACCTGAAACTCATAGGATATCTTCTCTAACAATGTCAGATAACAGGTGAATTTTTTCAGAATTGTAATTACATTATTTTGTTAATTAAAAATTTGGAAAAATGACTACCTTAAAAAACTGTCTTACTAATAGATTGTCGAAACTAAAAACATGCCAAATGTTTTTTGTTAGTAATTTTATGGTCGACAATATTGGTCCTATACGTTTTATCGATATTTGGCTCTCATTTCAAGTATTTTGCAAAAAATCACTAAAAAGCACCCTCTTTTTCTTAGAAGACGTATAACTTTGTATGCATGCAAAAAAAACAGTATACTTTTTCCCCCCTGTTTTTACTTACCAAATGAAAATTTTTAAAAGTGCTCACGTCCTGTTGCTAATTTGTTAGAGGTTCAAGTCTAAGGAAACTGAACTATTCAAACTTATTTGTATTTGCAGAATGAAATTTCCAGCAGATTTTTGAGTTTTGAAAGCAAAACTTCTTCGCAAATTTTGGAGAATCAGAATGTTAGTTCATTGCTTGTTATTTCGATTATGAGTTAAAGAAGACTCGTCCACTGTAAAACAACGATTCATCCCCAGGCATTTTTTCAAAATAATGAACGTCTTCCTCACCACAGCCCTCGTTGATCAATTTCTTCTTTTTAATTAATTCAGTACAGAAGACATCAACTTTTTTAAGTTTGTGACAAATGTAAGTGTGTTGGCAGATGGTAGAAACGTCATAGGAGGCTGCTTTGAAAGCTTTGCGACCAGAAACTTGACCTACAAAAACTTCTCACAGAAGAAAATCTTCTGTTACATGACAATTTTAACAATTATTGTCCCTATTTAAAAAAAATAGGCAATGACGTCATTATGTCAATATGAAGGCTACCTTTAAGTGACGTATTTTTGCCCTTCTGTAAATTTTTCAAAATAAGCCAGTTAAGAATTTTATTCTAAACGTATTATCCACACTGTATATTAGCTGATAAATTGAGAAATTTTGATTGAATTGTAATAAATAGATTGAACTTATCAATTTATTACGCTCATAAAAATATTAAATGCATTTGATAAGGTATGCAAAATTAATTTATTAACATTTAAATATGTCTGTTACTTGTCAAATTAAAATTAACATTAATTACGCTATGCACGCAAAATGTTTTAATTAAATATATTAATAATTCATTATACAAATATACGTATACACTATACAAAGTATAAGAAACAATAAATTGTAACAAAAATATTAATAAAACTTATTATGAAGAGTAAAGAGTGGATCAAAATTAAATTAAATAAAATCGAGAAGGCTTTGAGTTTTGGATTGGACATATAAGTTAACATTCAAATTATAGCGCTAAAAATAATTTCATTGAGTTAGGTTAAATATATTTTTTAAGTGCACTTTGAACTGCACACTTACACAACAGGTAAGACACTCTCAGCGTGCAGTTCTTAGACCAGTCTTGTCATTTAACTTTCACATAAACCTTAGTAAATGACTATGCATGTTTTAAGTTAGTCTTAAAGTAATTATAGACAATCCTAAGGAATTTTGAACCCTTTACTGTCTTCACGAAGATATTAATATGGGCGTATAGGTACCAGGTTTTTTAATTTTAATACATAAACAAATTTTCCTGAATATTGACTCCCCTATTCGCTTCATGGCAAAAGTCGCCAAAGCGAAGTTGTAGACCATTCAAAAGGCTACCCAAAACATTTAATACTTACCATTCTATCTAAAGCGGTTCTCAAGTTATGGGCTTTTCTCTTTTGTAGAAAATTATCCCGTGAGCATTTTGGTCTTACAGACTTCAAAATCTTTAAGAGCAACTTTATTAAATAATTATGACAGCTAAAACAAATATTTTTAAAGGTTTCGATAGAGAATTTTCTGTTAGAGTCTCGAGAGGTACAGTAAGTTGTGTAAAATTCGATTTTCTATAATTATTCAAATTTGATTAAATTTTATAAATTAATAATGACACTTAGAACCATTATTTTTATGGGTTTAAATAGAGAATTTTCTGCATTATAATTTTAAATTTTAAAATTTAAATTTTAAAGTAAAATTACCATCAGACTGTTCCTGAAGAAGCTAGAGCCTCGACATGCACAAAGAGTTGCAGGTTTCGCCTTGTTATAATTTTTTACATTTGAATAGTTGTTATAAATGAATTATAATAGCTATGAGAAATATTTCTATATGTTTGAATAGAAAATTTTCTGCTCTATAATTTTCATAGGAAGTAAAATTACCGTCACACTACTCCATAAGGAGCTAAAGCTTCGACAGGCACAGTGAGTTGTAGAATTCGCCTTATTATAATATTTCAACTTTGATTAACTGTATGTTATAAATTAATTATCACAGCTACTACAAGTATTTTTATGTGTTTCAATATTAGAAAATTTTCTGCTCTATAATTTTCATAGGAAGTAAAATTATCGTCAGATTACTCCCTAAGGAGGTAAGGCCTTGACAGGTACAGTGACCAGAGAGTTGTAGAATTCGACACATTATAATATTTCAACTTTGATTAACGGTTATAAATTAATTATCACAGCTACTACAAATATTTTTATGTGTTTCGATATTAGAAAATTTTCTGCTCTATAATTTTCATAGGAAGTAAAATTACCGTCAGATTACTCCCTAAGGAGGTAAGGCCTTGACAGGTACAGTGACTAGTGAGTTGTAGAATTCGACACATTATAATTTTTCAACTTAGATTAACTGTTATAAATTAATTATCACAGCAACTATAAACATTTTTATGTGTTTCGATATTAGAAAATTTTCTGCTCTATAATTTTCATAGGAAGTAAAATTACCATCAGACTACTCCCTAAGGAGGTAAGGCGTTGACAGGTACAGTGACTAGTGAGTTGTAGAATTCGACACATTATAATTTTTCAACTTTGATTAACTGTTATAAATTAATTATCACAGCTACTATAAACATTTTTATGTGTTTCGATATTAGAAAATTTTCTGCTCTATAATTTTCATAGGAAGTAAAATTACCATCAGACTACTCCCTAAGGAGGTAAGGCGTTGACAGGTACAGTGACTAGTGAGTTGTAGAATTCGACACATTATAATTTTTCAACTCTGATTAACTGTTATAAATTAATTATCACAGCTACTATAAACATTTTTATGTGTTTCGATATTAGAAAATTTTCTGCTCTATAATTTTCATAGGAAGTAAAATTACCATCAGACTACTCCCTAAGGAGGTAAGGCGTTGACAGGTACAGTGACTAGTGAGTTGTAGAATTCGACACATTATAATTTTTCAACTCTGATTAACTGTTATAAATTAATTATCACAGCTACTATAAACATTTTTATGTGTTTCGATATTAGAAAATTTTCTGCTCTATAATTTTCATTGGAAGTAAAATTACCATCAGACTACTCCCTAAGGAGGTAAGGCCTTGACAGGTACAGTGACCAGTGAGTTGTAGAATTCCACACATTATAATTTTTCAAATTTGATTAATTATTATAAATTAATTATCACAGCTATTACAAATATTTTTAAGTGCGTCGATAGGAAATTTTCTGCTCTATAATTTTCATTAAAAGTAAAATTACCATTAGACTACTCCTTAAGGCAGAGTTTCTAAAAGTGTGTGCCGGGAGAATCTCTAAAGCCGAGTATTTAAATCGACTTAATAAATATGGCGTTAAGCTGAGCTTTACTACAATTTTGTCTATTTCTGTTGGTTATAGGTCAGTTTAAAGCTACACTTAAGTTTAAGAGTTGATTGCAATACTCGTCCTAGTTCTCTAATTCGTCCTAATAATTCTTAAGTTTCGGTTAGACTGTTCTCAGTAACTTCAGTTTTCATTTTTTTAGAAAATTAATTTTCTATATGCCACTAATTTCTTTTCGTCAGAAAGGTGAGAAGCACTACTCTATAGTGAGTTGATGGAACCAAAATAGGACTTTTAGTCCTCTTGATATCATATCCAAAAATATAGTGCCAGTGGTTGTCAGAGACATCCGTATAAATCCTTTTGTCGCCCGTTATGTACTAAAAACAAAAGCAAGAATCAAAAATAATTCTTCATCATTTGGCATGTTGCAACAAACCGATCTATTAGATTGTTGAGAACTGAAGAGTGTTTTGTGACCACTCGATATTTAAAAATTTTGGAAATCCCACAATTGATTTGAATAAATTACATTTCCGTGCTATACTTTCACGTCATTGATCTCAAAACAATTATTCCTTCTTTCCACATTTAATAACAATTATGAAATATTTTTTTTATTTAAATGTAAATAAAATCTGTTATTATTAATTAATCTAATTTAACAACGTACAATTTATAATAATCACAAATGTTTATAAAATTAATCCAAATACCTCTAATAGTTAACCAACATTACAAAAAATGATGTAAACGTGAGTAATATTTATTTAATTCAGTCTCAATTAACTAATGCTTAAATACTTTCACTTTTGTATTAATTAAACCTTAATCATTTAATATTTTTTAATAATTGTTTATATTTTATCTTGTTTATTTAATTGTTTGCAATTGAGTTTTGATTTTTAAACCAGTGTGTTGTTTGAGTTTTAATCATCCTAATTTATAAGATAAATTATTATTTTCGTTTAAATTATTTTAGTGTAAAAGTAAAATTATTAATTATGGTGCAACTGATAAAAAACGCAGTTTGGCTAAAGTAGAGTTTTGGATTAAATTTTAGAACATATTGATTAATCCGCTAATTTCAAGGTGAGTTCATTGAATTTAAAAGAAAATATTATTAAGATAATAATTTGTAACGATTCAATATTATTGGATAATCAGATCCGCGATTTTTATTTATTCTAATAAATAATATTACTTTAGTAATTTAAATTTTCCACGTATTGAACCCTACTGACTCCAAATTGCCAAAATATCCTTAGAAACAGTTTGTCTGTACGTTACAGGGTGACCGGACCTCTCGGTCGAAGAAATTTAACATGTAAAATCATAGTTTGGTAATTTTTTACTTCGTAATTGATTTTACAAAAAAATCTTTAAATAAGGGTTTTAGAACATAAAACTTCATAACGTCAGAAATTTAATTTGAAAAGTTCAAAAATTATGAGAAATAGCGATTGCCATCAAAAATTGACTTCATCAGTTTTTCTTCTTTATCTTTAGTTATTTAGACTCGATTCAGACGTCCTTCTGGAGTCAATTTCTTTTGGCAGTTTTATTTGGCTGTCTAGCATAATTTGATGCTGTAAATTTTTTCTATTTATATTACCTAATCAATCAAAATTAAAACAAATCTGAAGTTTCGGATGTTTATTTAAGTGATTTAAATTAATCTGATATTTTTTTAACGAACATCAAAATAATCTTCTAGTTTATACGCAAGGTAAATGAGTCGGTAATATAATTTTCTTAAATAGCTATTTTCAGTTTGGAGACTACCTAACCAACTTATGGTTAAAAAGCTCTCGATTAACTAATATTTGCATTAAATTTAACATAGAACTTTTGATTTGTCTTTTGACAAGCTCAAAACTATAATCAATTTTAGCTGGTCAAGGGCAACTGGGGGTGGTTCAGATTAATTTAATGTAGAAATGAAAATTTTATAGTAGCGATTGTAAGGGTCGGTATTTTAAGTTTCGGTTAAAAATCTGTTAAGATAGCCCCGGTTACCAACCCTACTTGTAACGGTTAGTTTGTTGTAACCGCGTTTAACTTTAACCACCTATCAAATTTGCTTAACCGAGACACCAAGAACCGGCTCTAAGTATGCAAGTCGACTGTATAAGGTGGCTGTCAGACTGTCAGACAGACGTTTTGCAGGGACCGTCATAGACCGACCAAAAATTTAGACGCATGGTTTTGAATATTATTAGGCGGTTATCAGACAGACGGCCAATCGTCAGCGATTGGCGATAGTGACCATTATCGAATTATCAATGACTGTCGATGCTGTGTGGCTACACCACGTCTTTAAAATTTTGGTCAGTCTATGACGGTCGCTGAAAAACGTCTATCTGACAGCCGCCTAACCGTGCAAGCGTATATCGTATATTTTTTTGTGAGTGAGAGTTGGGAACCTTCGAAAAAAACCACATCGCCCGGCACGATGTGCTAGTGGATTCTTACCCACTAAAACCACCTCTCGAAGGGTTAATAATAAGGGTTGGGGTACCTAGAACACCCGATGAAAAAGCTGAAATAATGCAGCTGAAAGGTAGATAGAGCTGTAGATATAGCACAGTACGAAAAAAAGGCCAGGTGAGAAATTATTATAATAGAGTCGAGCAGAATAACGGAGTAGAAGAAAGCAGCAGAGTATGGAAAGTTGTAGTATAGATTCAGATTCCGTGAGTTTTCATTCAGTCTGGATCACCAAAGCTGAGATGTCACGTCTCGAAGTCTCACAAGTGCCGGCGCATAGACTCCCCAGCAGTGTCACCGCTTTCAAGTTACTGGCCACAGCTGCCATCCCTCGGCCTCACAAGTAGCGCGATACTGGTCCCTCAGATTTAGCGTCCGGGGACACCACAAAAGCAGATGCTCGGACGTCTGCCGCTACTCACAGATGCAAGTATCAATGGGGGTCAGACCAATCCTGTTTAAATAAGCCAGGAAAGGCACTTCCTGATAGGCCAAGCCACTCCCTAGCTGCGAAATTGGCAAAGAAGCGATTTGCCAACGCCGAAGGAGGTGATGCAGTCAGGTCTTTCGCTAAAAATTCCCCATTCAAGCTGGCTTGCTAGGAGTTTAATGTAAGACGGCGGCAGGGCTGAAGAGACCTATGGCCTAGAAAGCTGAAGAGGCCCATGGCCTAGAAGACTGCACGGCCGATCTCGCCAGCACCTCGTCCGCCTCCACAGTCACCCGAACGGGCACCACCACGTCCCACAGTCCATCGCACACCTCTCTGTGGATCTCAGTCGGTTTCCGCGCGTTGCAGATGGCCGTCGCGATTAACACTTCCTGGAAAGCCAGGACCACTCTGTCGTAACGCGCCACCCGCGAAGGAGCAAGCACCGCATCCCTCAGCGCCACCAGCGCCGCCTGAAGCGTGTTACATCAGATCGGCAGTTTATAAGTCCCCGCCGCTCTTGCTTGACCTTGGTTGGTCGTGGTTGGTCGACCAGACTTGTACTTGGGTGGATCTTGATGGGTAACATTAAGCTGTCGGTTCAGGTTATCATGTAATTAGGCTACGGGCCTGTTTGGTAATCTATAAATCTAAATTAAAATCTTAAACATATGGAGAACATAAATGGAGGACATACGACATACAGGGTTATTCAAATTCGATCGGCACCATGGGGATCTCGCTTATTTGAAGAGATAGAGAAACGGTTAAATTAGGGCAAAGTTGCGGAATTTTATGCCGACTAATAATCTAAAAAGAAAAGTGCCACAGCTGCTTTTGTTTTTGAACTATTGACAAAAAACCAAAAAATTGGCTTTTCGTTTTTTGACTTTATTGTCCTTATTATCAAAAATTTTAAACCTGACAGAACTTCTTTGCAGCCATTTTATATTCTACATCCGATTCCGAAATCACATTTGATATAAAACGTTTCTGTTTTCTGGAACCATCATCAACTTTAGTTTTTTAAATAGGCGCAATCTTTTGTTTTAGCACCATTTTATAGAACCTTTTTTGCTGATTTAAAAAATGTATATCACTTTAATATTTATTTTTAAATTTCGTACTCAAATAAGCAAACTTGTTAAAAAAAAACAAATTTTGTCGTACAAGTCTTGATACATCTGTATTTTTCATTCCATCTAAATAAATTATCCTACACTAAATTACATTTTTCCAGAATCTAACAGAAGATTTAAAAAACCTATTAGATAGGTAATTGATTCTTATTTTTAATTGTGCAATTTTCAATTATTCTACTTTTATAACTCGAATGTTTTTTTTAAATCAACTAATAAATTGATTTTTCTCGTTTTCTAATAAACGGTATAGTTTAATACTTCTTTATTACATGTAGCTGTTCCACAGCTTCTGTAATATGTTTCGAATACAATAAGTAGTTACATTTCATACAGCAGTAAAATATTCCCGTTAGTAAGTATTTAATAATCCCTAATCGTGTTGCAACCACCTATTTTATAATTAGAAGGTAAGGCGTTTAATAAACGAGTAATTAATTATCTACAAAAAAATTTTCAAACCGTTAAGTCACGGTTCATATTTCGATCGAAAATAAATGAAATTAAAAAAAATGCGAAAAACTATTTATTTACAATGTGAGCGAACATGTAATTCTCACACAGCTCCTGCAGGTGCACTTTAAAAATAATAATTTTTCTCACAATTTTGTTTTTCTTCAAGGAAATTTGAAACTAATATTTTCATACTTTGGAATTCTTTTACCTTAATTTAAATTTTTATCAGCACATACTTTACTAATAAACTCATACATTTGCGTGTACGTATTTGCATTATTTAAAAAGATTTTTTTTACCACGTACAATTTCTAGGAAAATATAGTGCTTTTTCATTGAAATGTGCTTGAGAAAAATTCATTCTCAACACCTCATTCATTCTTTCATACAACTAAAGATTCTTAACCTTTTTGATTGTATGGACTTGTTTAAGTTTTTGTTAAACCTAAAATTTTTCGCAGTGGATCAAAAATATGGATGGTATTGACTGAAACAGGACTAGTACCTAGTTGAGGAGTGAAAATAATCAAAATAAAACTATTTGGGCTAACTTAGAAACACTTGAACAGTTTTTAATCATTTTTCGGAAACTGAAAAGACTTTTCAAAACCATTCAACCGCTTGTTGTGGCGTACAATTTTTTTCATATAAAAATATGTATATCTACAAATAAACCCCCGAAGTGAACTCTATCAGAAGTTATCAAATTTCGAATCTTAAGTAGGTATACCTATCAATATAATCAGTACATAAGTATAGTCATATGGTCCTTATCTTGAGTATTAGAAAATTTTAAGCACGCCATTATATTAGATTATCCAATATCAGCTGATTTCTACGAAGCCACGGGATGCTCTCCAGCATCACCGCAAGAATGATAACAACGTAATAATGAAGAAGAACAAAATCGGTAGAAAACGTAAATGATCTCTTAAAAATATATAAAACTAACCTTTCCTTAAAGAAAATTACTAAACTGATGTACTTGAAAGATGAAACGCCATCTCAAAAATCCAAAAAGGCACAAAATGTTTCAATAATTACAAATAAACATCATACGAGCTTGTTCACACACCGTTTATTAAAAATATACTGACAAAATTTATTACAAAATTTATCACGACCATCAAATGTGCAAATCTTATCGTATTAAACCAAACGCGTTAATTTTAATTTATCATTTTTAATTATTTAAAATTAAAAATATTCAATAGTATGCAAAATATACAGGGTAGGGAAAAAGTAACGCAAGAAGGCCATAATTTTTTTATTATCAATTTTTCACAAAAAGTTACTAGGCTAGAAGTGCTTCACTTGCTCGTAATGCTTAATTGGGCTTCACGCGAGTCTCCCAATATTGCATTCTCACCTCGCAAAAAAGTTACTAGGCTAAAAGTGCTTTACTTGCTCGTAATCCTTAATAGCGCTTCATGCGAGTCTTTGCAAAACTGCGAGAATCTTACATTCTTGCCTCGCAAACCTCGCGAGACTAGACTTCTAATGCGAGGCGAGACAACGCGATTTCAGCTTGCGAGGTGCGATTTATTTTTACTCTCGCCTTGCAATTTTGCGAGATCTCGTGAGAACTCAAAGAAGCTGCATTGTAAGATTACTGCGGTAGTAGGGAACAACGTAACAATTATAAATGGGCACAATAGTGTTACCTAAACCTTAACTAATTCAAACTGTAAGGCGGGTAATTATTATCAAAGAGAACGAAGAGTTACATTTAAACCTTACATAAGACAGTGTGGTCTATAAGAGCCGCCATTTATGGCGGAATCTGGAATCTGGAATTTGTAATTTGGCTAATGGGGTACTAGGGCTTTCCCCTTTACCTCCTTCATCGGTCGAATCTGAAAAAGAAAAAACGTTGATTAATGTTGAAGTGTGAAATGTGACCGAAGTCACTGACGATAAGCGTTAGTCTATTTTGATGGCGGAAACGAGCTTATAATTTGGCTCGGTCAAGAACCAACTTGGGTCTTTTCCGTAGCCTAGACTCGTTGATGTTGTATCCTCATACTCTTCGGATGGTGGGGTTGTCGTGGTCCAGTGTTGTCTCATGGAACTTGGAGGCTGCTTCTCGGATGTAATCCTGGATGCTGATCATCTGTAAGTCCCGTTGAAGATTGCTGTTCCGGATAAACCATGGTGCGTTGACAATGGTCCTCAGGATCTTGTTTTGGATGACTTGCATCTTCTTGATGTTGGACGGTGCGGCGTAGCCCTAGACTGGTGCGGCGTACGTCATGATGGGTTGAATGACGGTCTCGTACAGAAGCAGCTTGTTCCTGAGGTCCAGCGTTGTACCTGAAAAAAGCGGATATAGTAATGAAAATGCAGCTCGTGCTCGAACGATAGCACCCTCGATGTGTGGTTTCCAGGTCAGTCCTTTGTCGATGGTTAGTCCTAGATATCGGGTTTCCTTTTTCCAAGGAATGGCTTCGCCGAAGATCTCGATGTTTAGCGGACGACGAAGACTTGGTCGCTTGGAGAAGTAAATGGACGAACTCTTCTGTGCGTTGACGGAGATTCACCATTTTTTGAACCAGAGCTCCCGGCTGTCGGCTGCTCGTTGAAGTCGGTATCGTACCAGGCGAGGGTCCCTGTTGCTGGCCATGAAACAAGTGTCATCTGCAAAAATATAAAGATTAGTAGCTTCGGTTAATGGCATATCGCTTGTGAAAATGGTGAAGAGGTGCGGAGATAGGGTAGCACCTTGAGGGACACCGGCTAGGATAGGTCTGGAGGTGGATAGGACGTCGTCGATCTTGACCCTGAATGATATTTATGGCGGGCACAGTGACGACTCCTAATATAATATGGTATAGCCATTGTCAGAATTTGTAGTTACGTCACTGCGCATATCTATGGTCCTTCAACCAATAAAAGTCGTTCATAACTTGTATGTATATATTAAATATTAAATGCAATTACGCGTTGCGCTGCGCTGGTTTAAAGCATTTAAAGTAAGGTTTTATAATCTAATGCTCGGTTGCACCACTTGCCTTTAAATCTACAGTTTACTAAGGGCGGGTTGTACCAACTACCAAATCAAATTCACGGTAACTGAGTTCATTAATCATGTACATTTATATGATTGAACTATGCATCTCTTACCTACTTCAAAGTAAGTTTATGCATAAACTTGTAGTACTCAAACTGTAGCTAAACCTGGCTTGATATTTACTTTTGCGTAATATGCATTCAAGCCAAGCGTAATTACCTGTAAAACGTAAGAAATAACATGAGTAGTTTGCGAGACTGTGAGAATCTACTAGCGAGAAATTCACGCGCGAGGCGAGATTGCGATTACAAAAATTTTGGGAAGCGAGAACGCGAGGCAAGACTGAAATAAATTTTAGATAGGCGAGGCGAGAAATGATGATTTCTCGCGAGAAATCTAGCAAGTGAAACCCTAATCTCTGCTCTGCTCACGAGTAATCGCACGTGGACACAGCCTCTGCCTCTGATAGCATAAAAGTTTTGGTAGGCTACTTAAGAGAATTTTTGTAAAAAATCTATATTAACCATCGCACTACACACTTATTTGTTGTAACGCCGACTACACACTGGGATCTAAGAGACCCCACTTTATAAATATAAATTTTTGAGACATAATTGTTGGTAAAAATTTTATTGCCGTTTCCTAACATGACTATTTGACAATGTGAAAACTGAAAAACATTAAATAAAAACGAATCGGGCATTCAGATAATTAAGAATTTAAGAAAATTGGTATAAAATTCATCGAAAAAATCAGTACCTACCTCTAAATATCGATATCGATATATTACCCTAAAACTTATTTTAGATAAAAATTGAAAAATATTTTTTTTGCCCATAAGTCACCATGCTAAAACATTTCTATGCACGACCATACACTGGAGGCCTCAGAGCCCCCAGCCAACTTTAGTTAATTACAGCTAGACTGCTGATGAGATATTGATAAATTTAATTATATCAATTGAATGTAGTTGACGTAACTTAAATTTACAGGAAGTATCAAGTTTCAAAATGAAACGATTATTAATTGTCTCATAGACCCCAGTGTGTAGTGCGAAGGTTAAGCCACAGTGGCGTAACTAAGAGATTGGGGCTTTCTCGCAATATCCAGAGTGGGGTCTCTACCCATAATTAATAATCATTTCCACTTGACTTGAAATTTTTATACTATACGATGTTTTGGGGATCCTTTCTCTTAGAGCCTTCCCGCAACGTGGGTCCGTTATTTACGTCACTGCTAAGCCAAATATTCTGAAAACCTTGCTGTCTTTTTACATTATAAGCCTTTTAAGATTTGTAGTTAAAAGTCACTGTAATCGATGACGTAGTTACCATTTAACATCATTCGGATATATTCAGAATAATACGTATAGTATATCAGCAGGATGGCGTACCACCACATCAAGAAACGCAAGTAATTGAGTGGTTAAATGGACATTTCCTAAACAAACGCACTGGGCAAAAAGGTCCCCGGATTTGTATCCGTTGGATTAGCTTTTCTAAAGAAACATGAAGCAGCTTATTTTGTACCAAGTAAAAAATTTTGTTTGTCATGTCATAAGTTATTTACTTGATAGGATTCAGGATGAAGCTAATAACATGATTTAGGATATGATCCAAATATGATTCATATAGTGTGACAGAATCTTTAGTTGTTATTATTCGCTGTTGCGCTTTACGCTTGTATACAGGCCATTTCGAACATTATAGACCCTAAGCGAGAGAAATTTTCTTTTCTTATACCTTTTAGTTTATAAATCAATTTAGTTGCGATTTCAATTCGTATGCTTACGGTTTTCATGACTAGGGAACCATATATTGAGACAGGGCTTTAGGTTCGGCCCTAATACTGGGCCTATTACTGCTTTCAGCAGCTAGTTTGTCAACCAGTTAAGATCATCGCGAATTAGCGTTTTATTTATACAAAAATTTTATTAGATCACTAATAAAAGATGTAAATTTTAGTTTTAAACGTGTTTAAAAAATATGAAACTGACACACTATTCCAGGAATTACAATAATTTTTGGTAATGGACTCTAGTAAAAAAATAAGTAAACCAATTTTAATGGTAAAATTAATATTTTTTTAATTAGTGTACTTTTTGATAATGGGACCTAAGAGAAAGTTAATTTTCTTAAATTTTTAATCCTTTTCCTTTCTATACAAGTCTTTAAACTTTTTATAATCCCTTATTTGAATTGCAAAATTACATTTTAAGAGACGTTAAGTAACATTGGTAACATTGAGTGAAACCTATTCAATTTTAAAAGCAGTTATTTTAAGCTCAAACCCCTTTTGTGTGATTTTTAAAAATTATCTTGAAAAATTACATTTTAGTGAACTGTAAATAGTTTTTATCTGTATGTAAAAAAATTTGCCTAATTTAATTTTAATTATAACCATAAAAGTTGTTTAACAAACTTTCTTTTAAATTTGCTGCACCGAACAAATGCAAATGCCATTATCTGTATCTTTGCAAAACAGTTGCCCCTTATCTTACTGCAAATATGTACTTTGGTTTAGGAATCCCTCAGAAGAGGTGAATCCCTGCTTTTATTTGTTAATTTATTAAATATTAGATAATAAAGTAACGATTGTATCGAGAAGGCCTACGAAGGCATTTCTAAAGCTTTAAAAATATGCCCAGTTTTATTTTGATCACCCATAGTCGGCGTTACTAATATCACAAATTTCAAAGCGTATTCAGGTAATAAACCTTACTTTTTTCCTCAACAATTGTCAATAATTTCGCTATAATTGAATTTTTATGCTAAAGTGTGTAATAAACCTAATGTCTGTGTCATAAAAAGTTAAATTCCGACAAAAGTTAAGTTAACAAATAATTTACAACAAGGTGTAAGTATTTGGAAGGTGCCATAAATCTAACAACAATCTTTCTGTCATTTTAGGGTAAAAATTTCTTCAAGGTTTTAAAAGATCTAATTTTGTGTACAACCCCATATCATTTTTATATTGTATTCTTTAAATGTGTAGAGAGAAAAATACTTACTGGTTTCATAATGCGATTTTAACTACACGTCACTCAAAAATTAGCAAAAATTTTACAATAAATTAAGGGTTGAAAATTTTAAATTTGTAAAATAGGCACAGTGTACTTGTAGGAAGATTTATCATATTTTATTTAAAAGAAATATGTTGAGAATTATATACAGAGTGTGTTTTAGATAAGTCATTACTCATTACAGGGTTGGACTGGGTTTCCGAGCAAATACCCTCTAAATTTGTAAAGCAAAAATTAAGTAAAGTGGTCAAACAGAGTTACACAAAACCCTTAGAGCTGTTGCCAAGTATCATGTCGCAGTCGGTCCGATTTCATCCGTTTTTTTGGAAACCCTTCAAATCTTTCCACGTAGAGCGATTTTGGGTGGTTTTGATCAGTCCAAAGCTAGTAGGTAGTCTATTTTTGGTCTAAGGCAGTGTTTCTCAACCTTTTTTGTGCCGTGTTCCACCTAAGTCTTTCTAAATTTTCTATGCCCCCTATGTAACACATTCAAAATGGTGCGTGGACCACTGTTGAGAAAATCTGGTCTAAGGTATCTATTATTGTAGGATTTGATATACAGTTCAAGCTTTCGTCTTGCTACAAAATGGCCTTGCTAGACAAGCTATAGAGCGTACTCTAATTTTTTATGATTTATTTTAAGGACCTTGTCCACACGTTCGGTTTCTTCTTTGTCGACTTAATTTGTAGCATACCTGTCCCTGTGCCCATGCCTATATGACTCGATGAGTTTTGCTCAATATAACATGTCCATGTCCATATGCTCATTAGAGGATGACTCCACGATTTTGAATCTGAGAGAAAAACCAAAAGTATGCCTGTCTAGGTATCATTGATCAAATTTTGCGTCTGATCGGATATGATATGATATGATATGGAACGGTCTTCCCAACACCACTCTTTGCGCTTTGCGAGCCTGACCAAGATTCATTAACGTGTAACCCTTTTTCAAATTTCTTGTTTTTAAATTGTATCTTCTAACTAAATACTTATAGTTAGTGTAAAGAAATATATCTCAGATTGGAGGCTCTCCAGCTTTAGTTGAATGGAAAAAAATTCAGAATTTTATGACCAACTACAAAAGTGCTGTTTTTGTTTTTACAAAATTTTTTATACATGTACCTAAGAATAAAACTACAAAATAAATTTGTCATTTCTATTATAAATTTAAAAAAAAATCAAGGTGCCTATATGAAACAATCGAAAAAAGAAACAAACAACTGATATTAAATAAATGAATATCAAAAAACGCGTAAAAACTACTAGTAACAAAAATTTGAAACAATAAGTCCATTGTAATAAGTATTAATTAATAATTGTCGTTTGTTATTATTTATTTTGTAAAGCAAATATCAAATTTATAAATTGAAAGTGCTAACACCAAGACATCCTCGGAGGAACTACTCAAGTCTCAGCCTATACATGTACCTATCCATGTGTCTTTTAAGCAATATCATTCTTCATGTCTTCATCATCATCATCTTCTTCTACAAATTTTGGTCATTTTTTTGGAGCACTTTGCATAAAAATGAAACTTTATTCAGAGGCATAAATAAGGAGAGGGAGGGAGGGAGAGTTTAAACATTATAGGGGTTTCAAAATCTCATTTTGTCATTAGAGGAAACTACAAACTTTTTCTCCTAAATGTAGAGTTCTTGGCGTGGACGTGTCTATAGCCAACTTTTGAAAGCCAAATATTCTAGTTCTAGCTTATTATAAGAAATGATGATTATAGGGGCTTCAAACAAATTTTGAGCCTAGGACCTCAAACTTTTTAAATTTGAGCCTTACAGACTTTTATCGTTACACTTTGACTGCTTTTAATTAGGCCAATGCTTGATTCTTCTTAGCCAAATGTTTTTATTGAATTGACGTCGAAGTCTACATCGAAGACTAGACAACACATAATACACAAATTAGGAGCCATATAGCCGTCCATATTATTTACACTGAGAACTGGAAATAAGCAATACAAGGCTGGAATTTGGAATTATTAGCGTATTGCTACGCTACGCTAAACTATTTACTCTCTACCCCTCTCCAACAAACTTTTAGGGTTGGTTACATAAAGCTTGCTGAGCACTTGCTGAACTTAAGTTCGAGATCGTAAGCTTTCTCAAACTCGAACAATTACGTCGCCGCTTTCGGCGGTTATCGGTTGAAACAGACGTAAAGAACGTGTAAATGCTCAAGTTTTAAAAAGGTTGGCAGTTTGTTTGTTTCCAACCGATAACCGCCGAAAGCGGTGACGTAATTTAGAGTTTGAGAAAGCTTTCGATCTCCAACCTAAGTTCGGCAAGTGCTCAGCAAGCTTTATGAAACCAACTCATAGAAATTTATTGATGGCAGAAGGGTAAGGGTAGGTAGCTTAGCGTAGCGTAGCAATACGCTAATAATTACAGGAACCGAGCAAAAAAAAAGTGCGTAAAAACATTAGAATCTCTTTTTGGGTCAAAAATGACTGCATCTTGCTATAATAGGCCTTAGGACCTGTTATTTATCTCATCAATGATCACATGATCAGGTACTTCTGACATTATGAATTTTTGAGCATATAAATTGAGTAGAAGAGTAGTCTAACTCAACATCAGAAAATTATCTTTCGCCAAAGCTCAGGCGGCATTTGAAAGCAACGGCTTTACGCGCCCTAAACTGTCATTAAAATATAAGCGTCTTAGGTAAAGAAAAACTAAAAATAAATAGTTTTTATAACTTTGACTCTTTAAATACTTCAACAATAGCCGTGCTTTTCAAATAAGACCCGACAAAAAGTGATTGACAGTTAGTATTGTCGTAGACAAGTTTTTCTTAAAACAAGTCTGTTTTACAAACCTTGGGTACTTCGCAAGTTAAAAAATAGCAGATAAAAGGTCTTTAGTCCTTTTAAGATCGTAAAACCTTCTTTGTGTTAATATTACAGTTAATCACCACTAAAGCCATAAAAGTCTTTTATTTTTTGACAACCTTTATAAGGTTTATTGATTTGCTCTCATAGTCAGATTTTTATCCAAAGCCCTAAGGCTATAGTCCGTTTCTCAATAAGAGCCAAATGTGCACTATTCCACTCGTTAAGGTATTAGGCACAGAAAAAATTGTATTTGTAAAATAACTTTTGCAAAACAAAGTTCAATGTATCCTTAGTGCGCCAAACACAACTCGTCCTTCGGCCTCGCCTATCAAAGTAGCAACTTATGTGAAGCTACTAAATAAAGTGGATCTGAGGAAGAAAAATTAATAATTCATAGCCCAAAAAATTAATTATTAGGCTATATACGCGCGTGCTTAGGTTTTCAAAGACCACAAAGAGGTGCAACAGAAATTTTTAGCTGAACAAATTGTCAAAAAACCTTTCCATTAAGTCGAGCAAGTATTGGTGAAATTTGGGGTCTCTGATCAAATGGTCTTAATCCGGCTCTGCAAATAGGGGTTATTTCAGGTCATTTCCGTATTTTGTGGCTCCAGGAGTCTTAAAGAGAAATCAAGTCGACATGGGAAACTCCAACTTATAAATTTCTTCTATAGGTACGATTCTATTGATTTTTGGGGCTATTAATATTGTGGTCTGTCTTTCTAAATAAAAGTCGTTTTATCTAACAAAAAAGAAAAATTCCAAGGTTTTGAGGTTATGAAGTAATACTTTAATCATCCTTCCGTCTTTTGTTCCTTGGCAATTCCTCATCATTATCAATTTTCATACTTATGCAGTGGCGTCAAATCAAATTTTTTTTGGGAAAAAACTTTATTTCTAAAGAGCTTTTGTTGTAAGTTGTAAGTGGTAGGTATAATAGCGAAATTGATGGGTTTTATTAAAAATGAATCAATTAAGATTTGTTTTAATTTAGACTTAGACAGAAATTCCAATAGTTAATAAATTTGAACTGCAAATTGAAGACCGTCAATTTTAATATCGCGTTTTCGTCTACACTTTGGAAATTAAAAAAGACATTTTAAAAAATATTTTATATTAAAAAAATATGTACAAAACAATAATATTCTTCAATGAATTGACGAATTTGTTATAAATATTAAATAGTTTATAATTAGCAATATCACAAAATTTTAAATTAAATTTCAGGAAATAAACAATGTGACTAATGTTTAATTATCCGTAAATTGTAATAATACTGGTTGTGATGACAAAATTTAAGCTCGTAGCACTCATTACGAGCTTTCATTTTTAAATAAGTTAAATAAATAAATAAAATAAATAATTACAATAGCTATATCACAGTCGTAAGCGTACTTTTTCGTTTTAGGACACACAAGTCGTAATCATTTATTACACACGTCAATAATAATTTAAAATTGTACGCTACTAGAAAAATTCCACAACTTTAATTAACTTAAAGGGGTGGTTTTTTTAAACACACACTATTTACAAGTCTTACTAAAATTAATAATACTTAAATGAAATACTGAACGGACGAGATCCTTTGATAAAATTACACGTAACACTTTAAAATTTTCACAATTATCAACTTTTTTCAATTGTTTTACGTAACGCACTTTTATTACGATTTTTTTTATTATTTTTTTTAACTTTATCCGTTTTGTTTTTGTTATTTTTTCTACGATTACGAGAACCACCGAATAACTTAGTACGGCACTTTTTTAAAAATTTGTAGTAATCTTCCAAAATTGTATGATCCCTCACTAAACCTTCCGCAATATTATTGACTCGGAACGGTATTTTAATTTTCTTTCTCAAATCACTCTTTTTTATTTTTATCAACTCATTTTCTAATCGATGTTGGAAAATTTCGTCTTCTAATTCGCACCTCAATAAGTTTAAGTATTGTTTCACTAAAGTGAAGTTTTTGGTTCTGTGAGATTCTTCCAACCAAGGATCGTGCGTGCGGAATTCCATGTCAACTAGGCGTTGGAGTGTTGCAGCGTAGATTTGAACGTATTTGTGAAGTTCAGGAAGAATCTATAAAAAGAAAATTTCCACGTTAGTTTGAAAATTTGAAAAAAAAGGAGGAAAGTCTTACCTTAGTGTTTCCCTTTTGAATTTTGCTGAAAAAGTGTTTTCTCGGCAACCACTTCATTTTCTTCATTTGTGTTTTGGTAACATTACCAATCTGTAAAAGAAAATTAATGTTAGACTCTGGTAAATTGTAAAGTGGAAATTAACTTACTTTGGGTAAAAGTGAATTTGTGTATTTTTTCGTTTCAATTTCGTAATGAAAAATCGTCGAATCGAATTGATCTTTGAGTGCGTTTCTAATTTGTCTGCTATGTCTTGTTCTTAAATGTAACTCTTTACACGGTTGACACCACCAGTCGTCGTTGTTGATTTTCTTAATCGGCCCACAATTGATAAATTGTATTAAAAGCATCAAAAGTAAAATTTGTAAAACCTCTATCCGGGTCACAGAATCTGAAACGAGAATAAAATTGTTAACTTCACGTGCGATAAAAATTGTATCAACAGGTGTTGAAAAAAATTCACTTACAATTAAACCGTTTCACTTTAATACCGATAGTTGAATAAAACATTTTAAAAATAATTAATATTAAACTTGACATTGAAAAAATTTGCGAACATAATATACTTGGCTTGGTGGTGAATTTGCAAGCCACTCGAGGTATCGCGGTTGCGGACAGACTGTGCCGCAAACACCCGCATTGAGCTCTTTCAACCGACATACCTCTCTAGACGGACACGTTATTTATGTTTCGGACCGATCCGTAATATTATGATGTCTATCGTAGTAAGTTCACATCGTTGATCAACTTCGATGGTAAATGATAACGACCGAAAATGCGAGCGCTTACCTTGGTTTTCGGCGCGACTCAAACCGAAACTCCCCCACGACTCACCATCACCGAAAACCGAAAACTACCCTCGCGATTAATAAAATAATAAATAATTACCTTTTAATCTAAACCAGAATGCCATTTATTTACTTATAATTGAATGAATCACACTTTTGCTGTTTACGGAACACTAAATTAGTCAAGTATTTGCTCCCACTAGAAAAACTTTTTTTTTTTTAATTTAATCGGTTGATAATCTATGATTATGCGAGTTGTTAACACGATGACTGTTGTACTTAATGTCTCGATCCCATTATAATCGTCTTTATGTATAGCTTGAACATAGCATTGGTGGGGATCAGGTTTCATTGATGTTTCCATGTGACGTCATATCAGGGAGTAACCACAATATTTAAGTTAGCAAGCAAAAATAAACACAAAACTAAATTTAAGTAGTTGACAATTCCTGTATTGACTTCATTATACATTTCTCAGAAAATATTCTTTAATGGGTGTTAACCTCAATGGTTAACCATTCTCAAAACGAGCTCGTGGGGGTTGAAAAGGGTTCCACCTTTTATACTTAAGGGCGGTTAGAAAATTCTCTATTTTCAAAAACGAACAAGCTCGTACCTGTTTAACTGTGTGCTTTCCCACTCACTTGAACTTCATTGATGTCTGATTATAAGCAATTTACTACGAAGGTTATTATAGGTATATCCCCAAGGTTGTTAACGTAATGTTCCATTTAAAATAAATCCATCCGCACTTTCTTAAAATGCGTAAAACCTTTCACTCGAGCCAACTCTAACGGATCTATCCCACCAGCTGTAAAACTAGGATGTTTATCAGTTACGTCACGGTTCAACGTCATTATCATTACGCCAACTAAACAGTGTTTACATAAGTGACGTCACATTAAAAAACACATGTAAATCACAAATAACACACAAAACGCACACAAACACGTGTTAAAATCGCGACAATCGCGCTCTTTTTTTGTATAAATTAGTGACGTTATTAATCAGACGCCCGAAGCGTCCACGCGTTTAATAGATAGATTCGGATAGATTAGAGATTTCACCTGACGCATTAGATCATTTCTAAAAATAAAATTACAATGGTTAAAACCACCATAAGCAAAAAAGATGAAATCATCTGGTGGTCCGCGATCTCTGTGGGTCACGTTTAACACTGACAGGATCCGTCCGTATATTGACACTAAATGAGTCTCTCTTACTCAGAATAAATTTTTTTCTAAATTGAATCAACTCGAATAGAATCAATGCTGGAGTTTCCTCTGAGACTTTCGGTCACATCGGCGCCTTTTACTTCTAGTAATAATTCACCTATTATTAGCCGAGAGGGTTGTTACTCATTACTCAACCGAAAGTTCGTTATTGATACGTCTATTTACATAACTCTCCTATTATCAGTAATTTATTAAATCAAAAATTTTTTGATGACGAATAATTTAAATAATTGCACCATAACCCACCGCAACTATTTCATTCATGTGAGGCGAATCATAAAAGCAAATAGAGATTATCTTTAACCTATTAACTCGTTAGTGTGTGGACTGTGTGGGGAAGACAATTTCTAGAAATTATAGCAGGTAAATTTTTACCTTATATGAAGATTTTTAACCACCCACATGATTTTTTTATGTGTTTTCACAATTTTCAGTGCCTGATTAAGAGTTTTTATCTACACTAAAGGGAAAGGCTTCTTCATCTGTAGAAGATTGTTCGTGGACTTGGAGAAAATAAGAAAAAAAGCAAATCTTGGCGTTTTTAGTAAAGATGAGGCCACAGAGTCAACCGATGTTGTAAATTTTTAGATGTTTTAATTTTTTTTTTTCATACTTACCTATAAATTATTATGCCGGCAAACACGTTTTTTGAAGAAGACATTTATTAGGTCTTGGCTTAGTGTACTGGCACTGCTGGCCTTATGAATAATCCAATAACGCCAGTAAATCTTCGCACGCACTTGTGATTGTATTATCTGTAGGTCTAATTTAAAATTTTTTTTTATGCCAGCTGACTTTAAGATTGTACGATTGATGATAACCCAAATTATGCATAATTATGTAATATTACGTAAATAAAAAAACATGAGAAAAGTTTGGTTCAAAAATTAAGAATAAAATAACTTGTGAAATCAACATAAAAATCGGCAATTTTGGGGCCTTAAGCCTTGCGTATGTATTTTACAGTTAGACTTCCTTCACCCATAAGACGAGACTAATGACATCTCAACTATGGATTATGGATATGCAAGTATGCATACATGGAAATTGCAGGCCTTTTCAGAGTCCTGGAGGGACTCATTGGAGGATCTGAGCACTACGTCTGATCTTCACCTATACGGTACGATGATGAATGGTTAGCATTAACTATGGATATGCAAATAAGGAAAATCTCGAAAGTTTCAGGCTAAATCTTAATATTTAAATAATGCTAACACTTACATAACACCAGGCCGCTCCGGGGCCTTAGTTCATAGACATGATTAATGAGAGCTCATCTATGGATTTCCAAACAAGGAAATTTACGAAAATTTCAGGCCCAAAATATATGATAAAAATTACTCTTAAACTAAAATATCATCATCAGGCCCCTTTGGGGCCTTAGTTTGCGAACCGTAAGGTCTAACAAACTTCACCTATGCGGTATGATTAATGATAAGAAACTCATCTCTAGATATGCAAATATGAAAAACTGCTAAAGCTTCAGGCCCAAGCTTATGATTACAGTCGCGCTTAAACTTGAATAACACCAGGCTTCTCAGGGGTCTTAGTTCGCCGACCATAAGGTCGGATCTACTTCACTATATGATTTGGATTAGGATTAGGATTGTTAGGGTGGAAGGTAAACCGAGGTTTACGCGCACTTAGGCCGCTTAATCGGGCCCATTGTGCTGCCTCCCTTAAGCGACCCCTTCTGACCCTTCAGTCCTTGATCCATCCCAACCTTTGGATGAATCCAAGGATACTGGAGGGTGAAGTGTCGCTAATACTGGCCATGTTAGGCCAGTATTCCCCTAACATGGATCCTCGAATTAGCGTTAACGCAGGGCAGTGACAAAGCACGTGTTCCATTGTTTCATCCGCTTCATTGCATCCTCTACATCTGGGGCTGTCAGCAACACCCATTCTGTATAGATGCTTGTTCAATCGACAGTGTCCAGTGAGAGTGCCAGCGATGGCACGTAAGTTCTCACGAGACAACCGTAGGTAGCGTACTTTTTAGATGGCGCTTTTATAGCTGCTTTGGCAAACCTGCAGCTGGTACAGTTAGCCCAACGTTTCCTATGGGCTATCAGCGTGTTACTTTTCAGTAGACTGTCGAGGGTGCTGACCGAGGGAGTGATAGAGGGCTCAGGGCCAATAGACGAAATCGCCGAGCCCTCTCTCGCCAACTGGTCAGCTCTTTCATTACCCTCGTTTCCTTGATAACCTTAGACCCAGCTGAGTTTTAGGTCATTATATGTAGATATCTGATTCAGAACTTTGATGCATTCTAGCACCAAACCAGAGGTTACTTTATGGCTGTTTAGTGCCGCGAGTACCGCTCTGCTGTCTGTCGATATCTGAATGTTGTGGTTGATGATTCCGCTCTCTATAATATACCGAGAGCCTTCTAGAACCCCTATTAGTTCTGTTTGAAAAACTGAGTTCACTATATGATTATGTTTAATAATAATACACCTATGGATGAAACATAAAATACTAATAAAGTTTAGGGCCAAATCTTCAGATTAAAGTAAAGCTTAAACGGAAGTAACATCAGGCCCCTCCGGGGCCTTAGCTCACCGAACATAGGGTCATACCTACTTCACCTAAAGGGTTTAATTAATGATAGCCCATTGTGCCGATTCCAATAAATAGGTAGTTACGAATGGCACTTTTGTATTAATTTTCGTATTATGAATACCTTCCACAACAAATAATAACTTCAAAATAATATGATATAAGTTTAATGTAAAAAAATGCAGAATGATGTGAAATAGTTACAAGTTGGAAAGATACTAAAATAAAAATACCTCAAAAAGGGTATTTATAAGGTGTACAGGTACATTAACATAAAATTCCTTAGAAAAAGGTTACCTATTGGAAATTCTTAAAATTAAATTACAAAGGGTAGGTACAACGTGAAAAACCCACATTTGGTCTTAACTTAACAAATCTAAACAAAACCCACATTTGGTCTCCAGATTTTTGAAGCAAAATACATCTGACAATTGTTTCTTTTCAACAATTCTAAACATACTCCCCACCCTGGAAACACTGAAGGGTTTCAAGAATTATAAAAAAACATTAAAATTATACATACTTAAGATTAACAGATGAATTAATAAAAATACATATAAAAACTAGAATAAAACCAATAGGATATTGGTATGACATACAATTTCATTGCTCAAGAACATAAATGAATTGATAACAATGCGTAAATAAAAATGTAATGAGTCAATGTAAATTGGTAAGTGATATGAATTCATAATAACTAGAACATAAATGGATGAATAAAAAATTCATAAATACATAAAACATAAATAAAGGAATCAATAAGCCAATATAATTATATTGGTAAGAAATACGAGTTCATATAATTAAGACTCAATAAAAAACATGGTGCACCTTTAATGTTTGCGTTAATCACAAGGCAAAACACACACTTTTTGAACTGCGCGTTTGAACACGCCACTGTTTGTTCTCACTGATACCACCCGCACTAAATTGTCGCTGCCGGGGTGAAGATCTTGGATTCTACCCATAATCCAATTGTTGGGCTGAAGGTTGTCTTCCATAAGTACAACTAACTGACCGAGTTTTATGTTTTCACTGATAGAAGTCCACTTTGAGCGAGACTGAAGCTGTGTCAGATATTCCTTCTGCCAGCGTTTCCAAAAGTCCAACTTTAAACGTTGGACATACTGCCATCTTGACAGGCGATTAATTTTTAGGTTCCTTAGGTCGGACTCATCTATGTGATTAAGTGAGCCACAATGAAGGAAATGTGAAGGAGTTAATGCAGAGAGGTCATTAGGATCATTGGATAACGCGCAAATTGGACGGGAATTCAAGCATGATTCAATTTGCGTTAATAGCGTGTAATACTCTTCGAAAGTGAGTAAACTGTTACCTACAACGCGGCGTAAATGATATTTTACCGATTTGACCGCGGATTCGTACAGTCCTCCGTGATGAGGAGAACGCGGGGGAGAAAAATGCCACGTTATACCTTCTGTGGTGAAATAATCGTTAATTTTTGATTGTACTTCCTTCGTTCTTAAAAACTTACAAATTTCTTGAATTTTGTTATTTGCCGATACGAAATTGGTAGCGTTATCGCTGTACATATGTTGAATCTTGCCTCTACGAGATATGAATCTATGAAATGCGCTTAGGAAAGCTTCTGATGTCAGACTAGAGACCAGTTCTAAATGGACGGCCTTTGTAGTGAAACAAATAAAAATGGCGATATAACACTTTGTTGTATTTACCCTGCCTCTTCTATTGCTGTCTTTAATTAACATGGGTCCCGCATAATCAACCCCAGTAATCGTAAATGGGCTTGAGATATTGACCCTATTAAACGGTAAGTTTCCCATTTGTTGTGAAACGGGTTTAGGCTTTGCTTTGAAACATGTCACGCACTTGCGTAATACTTTATTTATAGAAGTTTTGCCCGAAAGCGGCCAAAAATGTAATCGCACATTGGCAAGTGTCAATTGCGGGCCAGCATGTAAATATCTTTCATGCACTTGTCTAATTATTAATTCAGTAAATTTGTGATTGGCTGGTAAAAGCCATTGATGTTTTTGATCAATGGAAATCTTAGCATTTTGTAATCTGCCGCCCACCCTGATTAGTCCTTTGTCGTCCAAAAATGGATTTAGTGTTTTTAGATTGCTCTTTGTATGAACTTGACCATTGGTCTTTAAATTTTTTATATCGTCAACAAATGATTGTTCTTGGACTAATTTTATTAACACATGGGTTGCGTTATTTAATTCATTAACCTTTAAGGGTCCTTTAATTTTCATACCTTTGCGCGAGTTATTTATAAATCTTAGCATCCAAGCAACTGTTCTTTGCAAGGTGACAAATTTTGAATATTTGTCAAAAATATTGTTGATGTCGCGAGTTGAGACAGCACAGAGAACTGAGGGCTTAACTCTTTCTAGCAATTCTTCGTCAGTTTTGATATCTGACAAATTATTTAACTTGGGCCAACAATTGCTATCTTGTTGTAACCAAGTTGGACCATGAAACCATAAGTGGCTATTAATTAATTGACTAACCGTTTTGCCTCGCGAAATGAAATCCGCAGGGTTTTCGTGAGTCCTTACATGACTCCAACTGCCTATATCAGTGAATTGTTGAATCTCACTGACTCTATTTGAAACGAAGGTCTTCCAGGACTTTGACGGTTCATTAATCCATGACAACACAATTGTGCTGTCCGTCCAAAAATGAACAGAATCGAATTTGACCTTTAATGCTTTAAGTACCTTAGCATATAAGTTTGCTAACACAACTGCTGCGCATAGTTCTAACCGTGGCAGAGATACGGATTTTAATGGGGCTACTCTCGATTTCGAGCAAAGTAAATAAGATGAATGTTCGTTATGATGTGTCGCACGAATATAAATGCAAGCGCCATAAGCTGCTTGCGAAGCGTCGCAAAAACCGTGAAGTTCGATTCTATGATACTCGTCCCGTTCTCTAAATTTCCGCGGTATTTCTAATTTGTTTAACTCGGATAATTGACTAATATATTGTAACCACCGGGTATGAATGTTCATTGGAACCGATTCGTCCCATTGCACCTTTAACTGCCACAATTCTTGCATTAAAATTTTAGCGCTTGTAATTAATGGTCCAATTAGACCCAGCGGGTCAAACAATTGGGCGATAGCTGATAAAATTGTACGTTTTGTGACACGATTTGAATTATTGTCACCAGGGCGACGTGTAAATTGAAGAACGTCGTCGCGCGAGTTCCACAGTAAACCTAATGTTTTTTCTGAGTTATTTTTATCGATTGTAAGAATATTGTTCTTGCCCAAACCAGCATCATCAGTGAGTTCATGATGGTTGGACCGCCATTTTCTTAAATGAAAACCACCTTTAGCTAATAATTGAATTAACTCGCCTTTGAGTATAGTCGCGTTTTTGACGGTGTCGCAGCCCGATATTAGATCGTCTACATAAAAATCGTTTTGTAGAACTTTAGATGCCGTGGGAAAGTTAAACTCTTCCTCACTGGCTAAAGCCGTTAAGCACCGAATGGCTTGAAAGGGAGCGGAAGTTGTTCCATAGGTTACTGTTTCCAATTTGAACGTTTGTATAACGTCCTCTTTATTTTCCCTCCATAAAATTAACTGGTAATTTGAATCGTCGGGATCGACTCGAATTTGCCGATACATTTTTTCAATATCGGCAGTAATGACGATGTTATGGCCACGAAATCTTAATAAAATTGTAAATAAATCGTCCTGAATGGTAGGGCCCTTAAGTAATGATTCGTTTAAAGATATGTTAGTGCTAGATTTCGCGGACCCGTCGAACACTACTCGAAGTTTTGTTGTTAAACTATTTTCCTTTACCACACAATGATGTGGCAAATAATAATGTTTATTAGGATTAATATTTGAATCTGAAATTACGCTCATGTGATTGAGATTTTGATATTCTCGCATGAAATCGCAATATTGCTCCTTAAGAGAGGGATGTTTGTTTAATTTATTTTCTAACGAATGAAAACGTTTCAACGCTATCGCTTTGGTTTCGCCTAACTTTTTTATATTATTATTAAAAGGGAGCTTTACTTGGAACCTACCGTCTGACAACCTTTGAACTGTGTTTACAAAATGTTCCTCACAAGCTCTTTCTTCAATATTTAATAATGGCGAACCTTGAATTTCCTCTAATTGCCAAAATTTTTGCATTGTTTCGGTCAAAGAGTGACCCACAAATGCCCTTGATTGTAGTGGGATTTGGGCAGGGATGTTTCCTGCTATAACATAGCCCAATTTTGTCTTTTGGAAAATAGGACCGATCTTGTCTAATTTTATTTGTCCTACACATAGTAACTCGTAGAACACTCCTGAGCCCAAAAGAAGGTCTACAGGAGCAGGCTCTGCAAAATTTGGATCAGCCAGTTTTATGTGTTGAGGAATTTTACAGTCTGATAATTGTATTTTTGATGCAGGCAAATTATCTGTAATTTTTGAAATGACTAGAAATTCTAATTCTTTGTAATAACGATTAATCGTGGAGTGGATGGTTAAGTTAATTTGCCTTGAAATGTAAGTTATTGAACTCCCTATCCCTACTACGGGTTTGTTAATTTGAATGGGTTTTCTTCCCAATAATTGGAAAGCCCTTTCTGACATGAAGTTGGATTGGGACCCTGAGTCTAGTAGCACTCTCAATTTGTGTTCGTTGCCATGATTGTCATACACAACTACTAGTGCGGTTGACAGTAATACTGACTGATTACTTGTAGGTGTAATTTGATTATTTATGCATGCCACTGAAGGTGGTGCCGTGTTTGAATTATCAATTTGATTCGGGTTATCCACGGTGATAGCGTCTACGTGGAGCAACGAATTATGTTTTAAATTGCATTTCGTGCAAGTTCCAAACTTACACATTTCTAGAGTATGATTACTCATTAAACAGTTTTTACATAGTCTTAAACGACTTGTTTCCTTGAGCCTGTCGTCTGTGCTCAATTGGAGAAAGGTACTACAACGATATAAGGGATGTGGTCCCTTGCATAACATACAAATATATTTTCGTGTGGTAGCCACGTTGGCTATAATGGGTCTCGAATTATTATTTACATGATTAAAACGTTTAAAATTTAGAACTCCCCTGTGTGGTTGGGGAAAAATTGGTTTGATATTACTAGATGATGGCATACCATCTAAAACTTTACATCTTTGCCTTAGGAAAACCTCGAATTCGGCCATCGACGGTAAGGTGTCCTTAACTGAGGTTAATTTTTTCCACTCTTGGCGCGTATTGACATCAAACTTTCTATCAATTATTTTAATTAAAATGGCATCCCATTTGTCCACGGGCACACCTAATGTTTTAAATGCCCTAGTATGGGTAAATAGATTATTGGATAATTGTTTTAAAGAACTGTGATCTGTTTTAGTGATGGGTGGCAGATCTAAAATTGCTTCGATATGATTGTTAATTATTGCGTTTGAATTATGAAATTCCGCCTTTAATAATTCTAAAGCAATTTCGTAATTTTCATTTGACAGAGGAATATTGTTTACAACTGCTAAGGCGTCACCTTTTAGAGAGGAGAGTAAATACTGAAACTTTTGTATCGGACTCAAGGACTGATTATCATGAATTATGTTAATAAAATTATCGAAAAACGACAACCAATGTTCGTATTTTCCGGAAAAACTCGGTAAATTTAATGAGGGCAAGCGAACTTGCAAATTTTTAGCACTACAACATGCCGCATTTGAACTTGCAGGAGATGGTGGTGTAGGAATTTGAGGCGTATATTGGCTTAATAAATTCTCTGCGGCAGATTTAATTTTAAAATAATTATCGACAAAATATTGTTTTTCGTTAATTTGATCGTCGCTACAATCTAAGGTTTCAATACTTAACTGAATTTGACAAAAATGATCATATACTCGATCATACACGGATAATCTACCTTGTAATGCTCGGTAGTCGGGATCATTTTCAAACTCATTCAAAAAATTTGCAAGTATATCAATATCTCTCTTTATCGAATCTCTTTGAAGAATTAAAATTGTGAGCTCATCTTGCTCATTAGTCATTATTGCTTGACAAAATAATCAAATATAATAAAATAACGTGAAATTTTTCTCGTCTCTGTAGTGCGAATAAAATCAATAAATATCAATAAATGCCTAAATAACGTACAACTGTTAATACGACTATTAGACGCGAAAATAAAATAATGCTTGAAATAAGGAACAAACAAGGAATGAGGAAGCTGAGGAAATGCGACTCACTTACCATATGTCTAAGGCTGAATATGAGCTCCTACTGAACTTCTCTGAATCTTGTTGCACTTATTTATAATTGAAGCACGTGTTCGCGATCACTTTGGGATTACGTAAAATTGAACCACGTGTTCACAATCACTTCTGGGGTCACCAAAAAATGTGCCGATTCCAATAAATAGGTAGTTACGAATGGCACTTTTGTATTAATTTTCGTATTATGAATACCTTCCACAACAAATAATAACTTCAAAATAATATGATATAAGTTTAATGTAAAAAAATGCAGAATGATGTGAAATAGTTACAAGTTGGAAAGATACTAAAATAAAAATACCTCAAAAAGGGTATTTATAAGGTGTACAGGTACATTAACATAAAATTCCTTAGAAAAAGGTTACCTATTGGAAATTCTTAAAATTAAATTACAAAGGGTAGGTACAACGTGAAAAACCCACATTTGGTCTTAACTTAACAAATCTAAACAAAACCCACATTTGGTCTCCAGATTTTTGAAGCAAAATACATCTGACAATTGTTTCTTTTCAACAATTCTAAACACCCATCTATGGATATGTAAACATGGATATATGCCGAAGTTTCCGACCTAAATAAACAATCTTCGAACATAAATGACATCAGGCCCCTACGGTACGGACCTACTTCACCAGGTTATAATTAATAATACTCAACGAAAGCTACATGAAGATATGCGAAAGTCTAGGCCCAAATATTAAGATAGAAAGAATTCTAAAACTTAAATATAACATAACACCAGGCCCCTTCGGGGCCTTGGATCGCACCTGCAGGGTCTGGACGTCACCTGGTATGATTAATGATAACCAAACTATGGATATGAAAATATTGAAAACTGGTAATGTTTATGAGCAAAACTTAAAACTTAAATAATGCTTAAACTTGAATAAAACCCAAGCCCCTCCGAGGCTTTAGATTTTAAACCATAGGTTCGGACCTACTTCACCAGGTTATAATTAATGATACTCAACGGAAGATACATGAAGATTTGCGAAAGTCTAGGACCAAATATTAAGATAGAAATAACTCTAAAACTTAAATATAACACCAGGTCCCTTCGGGACCTTGGATCGCACCTGAAGGATCTGGATAAAACGTCACCTGGTATGATTAATGATTACGAAACTATGGATATGAAAATATGGAAAACTGGTAATGTTTATGAGCAAAACTTAAAACTTAAATAATGCTTAAACTTGAATAAAACCCAAGCCCCTCCGGGGCTTTATATTTTAAACCATAGGTTCGGACCTACTTCACCAGGTTATAATTAATAATACTCAACGGAAGCTACATGAAGATATGCGAAAGTCTAGGCCCAAATATTAAGATAGAAATAACTCTAAAACTTAAATATAACACCAGGCCCCTTCGGGGCCTTGGATCGCACCTGAAGGGTCTGAATAAAACGTCACCTGGTATGACTAATGACAACCAAACTATGGATATGAAAATATGCAAAACTGGTAATGTTTATGAGCAAAACATAAAACTTAAATAATGCTTAAACTTGAATAAAACCCAAGCCCCTCCGAGGCTTTAGATTTTACACCATAGGTTCGGACCTACTTCACCAGGTTATAATTAATGATACTCAACGGAAGATACATGAAGATTTGCGAAAGTCTAAGCCCAAATATTGAGATAGAAATAACTCTAAAACTTAAATATAACACCAGGCCCCTTCGGGGCCTTGGATCGCACCTGAAGGGTCTGAATAAAACGTCACCTGGTATGATTAATGATAACCAAACTATGGATATGAAAATATGGAAAACTGGTAATGTTTATGAGCAAAACTTAAAACTTAAATAATGCTTAAACTTGAATAAAACCCAAGCCCCTCCGAGGCTTTAGATTTTAAACCATAGGTTCGGACCTAATTCACCAGGTTATAATTAATGATACTCAACGGAAGATACATGAAGATTTGCGAAAGTCTAGGCCCAAATATTAAGATAGAATAAATAACTCTAAAACTTAAATATAACACCAGGCCCCTTCGGGGCATTGGATCGCACCTGAAGGGTCTGGATAAAACGTCACCTGGTATCATTAATGATAACCAACCTATGGATATGAAAATATGGAAAACTGGTAATGTTTATGAGCAAAACTAAAAACTTAAATAATGCTTAAACTTGAATAAAACCCAAGCCCCTCTGGGGCTTTAGATTTCAAACCATAGGTTCGTACCTACTTCACCATGTTATAATTAATAATACTCAACGGAAGCTACATGAAGATATGCGAAAGTCTAAGCCCAAATATTAAGATAAAAATAACTCTAAAACTTAAATATAACACCAGGCCCCTTTGGGGCCTTGGATCGCACCTGAAGGGTCTGGATAAAACGTCACCTGGTATCATTAATGATAACCAACCTATGGATATGAAAATATGGAAAACTGGTAATGTTTATGAGCAAAACTAAAAACTTAAATAATGCTTAAACTTGAATAAAACCCAAGCCCCTCTGGGGCTTTAGATTTCAAACCATAGGTTCGTACCTACTTCACCATGTTATAATTAATAATACTCAACGGAAGCTACATGAAGATATGCGAAAGTCTAAGCCCAAATATTAAGATAAAAATAACTCTAAAACTTAAATATAACACCAGGCCCCTTTGGGGCCTTGGATCGCACCTGAAGGGTCTGGATAAAACGTCACCTGGTATGATTAATGATGATGAAACTATGGATATGAAGATATGGAAAACTGGTAATGTTTATGAGCAAAACTTAAAACTTAAATAATGCTTAAACTTGAATAAAACCCAAGCCCCTCCGGGGCCTTAGTTTGCAGATCATAGGGACTTCACCAGGTTATAATTAATGATAGCTCATCTATGGATACGAAACATGAAAATATGTGAAAGATTTAGCCAAATATTTAAATAAAAATAACTCTAAAACTTTTAAACATCAGACCCCTTCGGGGTCTTAAATCGCGACTACAGGGTCTGGAACTTTACCTAGTACCTATGATTAATGATAACCAAACTATGGATATGAAAATGTAGAAAACTGGCAATGTTTGTGAGAAAAACAAAACTGAAATAACCTTAAACTTGAGTAACATCCAGGCCCCTCCGAGGCCCTAGTTTGAAGACCATAGGGTCGGATCTCCTTCACCAGGTTATTATTAATAGTAGATCATCTATGGATACGAAAATGTAAAGATATGCGGATGTCTAGGGCCAAATATTAAGATCAAAATAACTAACTTAAATATAACACCTGGCCCCTTCGGGGTCTTAGATCTCAGGCAGTAGGGTTGAACTAATTTCATCTATACGGTATGATTATAATGATAATTCTAACAATGGGTATGCAAATATGGAAAATTGTGAAAGTTTCGGTCTAAAATTTAAGTTTAAAATAACTGTTAAACTTATTAGAGCGCATGCCATAGGATCGGGCGATCGGCCCAACTTCACTTATACGGGATGATTAATGATAACACCACTATGGATATGCCAACATGCGAAAATTTTGAGCCAAAAACTAAGATCAAATAGACGCTTGAACTGAAAGACCACAAGATCTCTCTGACGCCTGAAAATTCCTGGATATAGAGCCGAGCCTACTTCCTCTATACGTCAATCCGGTACTGTCTACTGCAATAGCAACAAAATATATTAATTAAACACTTTTACTATTTTTAAGTCTTATAAAACAATACAATAACCGATTTCTCTAAGTACTACACCTTTTACTATTTTTTAATCGGAATTTCTATAAGCGTGCTACTTTTATTAAAGGTGGAACAACTTTTAGATTTGTTGACAAATCAATCCTCTAGGGTTTTATAAATTTATTTATTTTTAATTCGTAAATTTTTGTTTCAAATTAACCGTATCGTTCCATTAATAATCTCAAAATTTAATTTAAAAAGTGGTCGAAATGTCAAACTTATAAAATTAGTCGAAAGTTGTTGTCGGTTGTAATTTTATTAATTGCCAAAGGCTATAAAAAACAATAAAATAAAAGAATAAAGTTAATAATATTTATGTTTATAATAATTAGTAGTGTCGTTAATTATTGAAGTTGGACTGGAAATATTTAAAAAGAAATGTTTTTTAATTATTTCTTATTAATCAAGCTGGCATATTGTCCCACGCTTTTAAATTTTTGGTTTTACTGTTGTTTAGTTTTACGTCCTACGTGAATTAAGTTTTGGCATTTGTTTTCGGCGTGACTAATAAGGGTTGTGGAGAAGAAGAATGAGAACAGGAACTGTAAATGTTACGTGGCAGACTGAGTGGCAACGGCCTCAATATAAAATGTGTTGGAGAAGAATTTTCCGGATAAAAATAGTAAAGTTGTGAGAAAATTCTAATTATACGTAATGGTAATGTTTATTTGTTTTAAATTCTATACGTTACATACAATATTTTTAATGTTAACAAGGGCTACATGATCAACTAACTGGAGAGATAGTGACGTCTTAAAATTGACATGTGACTGTGTATTGGCGAATGTATGTATTTACATATGCCAATTATAAATAAATTATATCGAGAATATTCGTACATTATAAATATTTATAAAATACAAATAATATACACATATTAACAAATCTTTTTTATGTGACGTCATAAAGCGTTTTAAAAACGATTAGTTAAGAAGCTCGGCTGCGTAACACGTACCACTTGACATTTCAAAGTTCACCAACGGTTCACCGAGTCAGCACCTGGATGAGTCATGGGTAGTTATTTATGCAAATTCCTTCACGCAAATAATTGTGCTTTGGAGAACACGTAAAGCCATATAACACCTGACCAATATGTACTGTTAGTTGCTCTATAAATAAAATAACTGGAACGAAATCTCCCTACATCAGTTCAGTCTAGAAGAACTGGATTTAAGACCCATCAGTATTAGCAAAATGCACTCCCCCTCTAATATTCGGTTTTACATGGACTAAATGTTATACTAACTTGTTAGAACTTAATCAACTCAAAAAGCAAAAGCACACGAATCGAAGCTTTAACGCTGTGCACAGCCGTGCGTAAATATTTTTACGCACGACGTAAAAGTTTATATTCCCGTGCTTTTGCTCCTTGAGTTGATTCTGTACTAACAAGTTAATACGACATTTAGTCCATGTAAAACGGCTCTTAGATTCATCGAAATGAAATGAGATATGAATTTAGGACTAACAGGATCAGAGAAATTGTTACACAATGTAACGATCAGCAGCACAATGAGTCTGATTTAAGGGTCTTTAGTTTAGGCTTAATTTTGCGAACAAGTTCTGACCTATGACCTACACTGATCCATTTCTTAATTTATAAAAATATAACTATCTACAGCTAGACTGATCTAAACTGCAATGGTATTTGTTATTTGGGTTACAGGCCAAATTCATCAGGAGCAACCACAAAGAAACAGACGAGCGAGCCCGTGAAAGGGCTTAACAAGAGGCACAGCAAACCTCACCAAAAGATCTGTTATAAATTTATACACCATACCACACCAACTGCGATGTTTTCTAAACAAGAAACGAAACTGTGATAAAGTGATCATTTCAAAATATAAGTAGACTGTGATCTAACCCAGTTAAAAGACCGGGAGAATCTCGTAGCGACAAATCTGGGCTGATACGTACAAGAAGAAGAGGAAGCGGGACGACTACAAGACAAGCTGAAACCAGCAACTACAGTAATGCTAGCGCGGCCCCAGAGGCTTCTACACACCATGGTCAACATAAGGGGTTTTAACGGTTAATCGTCTGGTTCATATTCCCAGATGGATCCGGCACTATCCGGTACTTTAAAGCAGTGCTGCTGGGTGTCTTTTGAAGATTTTTCTAACACAAAAAAAATGGCAGGTTAGGTTAGGTTAGGTTAGGCTATGGTGAGCGGAAGGAGAAGCCCTCCCCCCCATTTCAATACGCCTACACGGAGTCGACATCCGCTTCAAAGACCCCGTCAAGATCCTCGGTGTGACAGTTGATAAATACCTCAACTACGCCCAGCACATCTTGGAAGCCTCCGCCAGGGCATTATCTACCACCACCCAGATGGCAACACTTATGCTCAGCATAGGAGGACCCAAGCCGGCAAAGAGGAGACTGCTCGGCATGATCGCGCAATCGATCATGCTGTATGCGGCTCCTGTCTGGCACGAGGCACTGACTATCAAAAGGAACGAGGCCAGGATGCTGAGAGCTCAGCGACAGATGGACCTTAGGCTCGCCTGCGCCTACAGAACTGTCTCCCTGGACGCAGTGCTGGTAGTGGCCTCCATAACACCTATTTTCCTCCTGGCCCAAGAAAGAGCCACGAAACAAAAAGAGAGCCCAACTTGTCGCGTACATACCGTCGCCGCGTGGCTGAGCCTCTGGGCAAGCACTCAGAATGGCCAATGGACCCGATTCCTTATACCCGACCTCCAACAATGGGTAGCGAGGAAACATGGTGAAGTGTCATATCATCTTACACAACTCCTCACTGGCCACGGATGCTCCGGGACGAGGGAAGCTGGAGAACCATAGCAGAGCTAGCAGAAAGGATAATTCTAACCAAGGAGCAGCTGGAGAGGGAGCAGCAATCGCAACCCACAAACCCCCGTCACTAATAGTCGAGCATGGACGGAGGAAATCTCGCTGCAGACAACATCACCTCCAGCTAAAGCAGGTAAACAGCATCAAACCAAACGCGAAAACGGTGGACGAGACCTGCCTAGCCCGCGGCCGGAGGGTACCCGTACAGGCGAAATGCCGGGGACCAACGACGGTAAACCGCGTCGGTCTTCGAGTCTTTAAAACACATTATAAAACGTATTAACACGTTAAAAAATCAAGTCATCTTTCTTTTATCAGCAGTACCTGAAGTAATGCGCAAGCGGTCCCAGGTACTGTACGATGGTCCCTCGAGGAGGAGTTTTCTAGTGAGTAAAAATCTCAAACTACCGATCCAGTGCGGACTGCTGGCGGAGTCTTTCGTTAGGTTGGGAGTCCAACAAACCGCGCTAATACCATCGCCGTGTGGCAGCGCTGCTGGACAGAAACAGAGAATGGCCATTGGACTCACACTCAAATAATGGGTAGAGAGAAAACTTGGTAAACTGTTTCTTGGGTTTAGAAAAAATTCCTCAAAACCTCTGGGGAAGAAAAAGGTTGGGTTAGGTTAAGTTGAGTTGTTGTTCTATAAAATATTTCAGTTAAATACTTAAATAAAAATCTATTTATTTATTTAAAATAAATAGGTTATCTTCCTTAATTAATTAGAGTTCAACTGTACACCGTTCGATGAGCAAAATGAGTTGGGTTTTGGGCGTTTGCTGCATTAAATTTAATAATTATTAAGTTACGCTAAATTAATGTAACTTCAAAAATCAATTTAATCGTGTGGACTGATGGACTTTATTTAATCACTTAACGTCTTAATCAGTGCTCCATCTCATACACTAGAAGTCTGAAGTAATGCACACGTTTTCCTGAGTACTATTGTGATCCCTTGGGGAACGGGTTTTAATGAGAAAAATATTACACAACTCTACCACTACCAGTGCGGGTTGGTGGTGGTGGACTTCATGCGTGCAAAATTCCCCTTCTATCAAATGAAGAGGAACAACTAGATTAAATTAGATTAAGTTAGTTTATGTTAGATTAGTTTAGGTTTGGTCCATGGATCCCAATAAAAGTTAGTGCCACCTAAATTATTGCATTCAATGTTCAAAGATAGTGAAATTACATTCATTTCGCGTCCCTATAGGTATTAAAATTGTAGGTCAGATCAAAGTTTTTAAAATTGATTTCGTCACGAATGATGACTATAGAAGCTGTAAATACTTATATCCACATTTTATTAAACATCTTTCAAATAAAATTGTTTTAGAAAGAAAAATTTCGGTTTAACCAAAGACCATATAGCAAGAGACTACCGAAACCTATATTAAAAAAATGTGAAAGGCTTTTTAGGTCAAAATCGCTTAAAATCCCTCGAAAGGTAAACTTGTTTTATCCCTTTCTTCGTTACTCCCTCTTCGACAAATCCTTGCAGTGACTAGCGACATCTTCTTTAACAGGGATATTTGGTCACATTCGGCCCATAAGCTTTGCCAGTCTTACATTGTATTGTCTTTGGTTTAACACTAATAAATTGTTATGAAAATTGTATGTACCTTCTACTATAATTAATTTATTAGACATCTGATTGGAATTTATTTTAATTGTGAAACTAAAATTTTTGATATAATTTAATTACATCAGATTTTATAAATGTTATTCACTGATTAGCGATTAAGTCCCAAAACAATCAAGTTTATCAACAAATTGTTACAATAATTAATTTATTAGTCACATCTCACATACCTACATTTATGTGGAAGATTTTTTTAACTATATCTATTATTGTTGTTAAATAACAAAAATTGATAAAATTATAAATTTTTTATTAATTATTCTTAAGTCATTTTACGTAATGTGTAATGCACTATTATTAAAAATGTGTCATTAATCATTAGAGTATTACTTAATTGACACTTTTTCCAATACAGAGTTTTACGTATCTTTTCAATTTACACCTATGAAATTAGTTGAAATTTCCCATGAAAAAAAAAATGCAAATTATTCGTATCCTCATGGTTTTCCAAAATTCAAAAATGTCCATTTAAGCACCCTTACTTAATTTTATTTCTAAAAAATTTATTAAGTCATCGATTAGTATTTTAAAATTAAAATGTCAAAGATATGAAATTAATAAGCATCATCCTATTCCTTAAATTAATAAGCATCTACTTTACTTAGGTAAATGTTTAAAATTATTTAAAAAATTAAACTCGTCTTAATCTTCAATTAAATTATTTTGTACTTCTAATTACGGTCATTTTTGTTTAGTTTAATAATAGTGCACATTAATAACAATGTTTTGCGGTTTAAAACAGTTTGTTAAGTCTAGACTGTCATCATTCATAACGACAATCACGTTTGTGTTATTTATATTCAAATTTGTTGTATTAAAGTAAACACAAGCACGTATTTAAATTTGTTCGACAGTAGCGTAGCTTGGAACGAGTTAGTGAATAGGTGAAAGCAATGACCGTAGAGCTTTTAAATTGGAAAATAGAAAGATAAGTTTTTCATTGTTGAGAGAGTCCTAAAAAGGCCATTGAAATAATTAAATTAGAGAAAAATGAAGATTTGCTATATTTTGTACCGGTACAGTACAATTTTCTACATTTTTTATTATAACACCCTGTAACTCGCTGTACACTGCAGTTATCAGACCTATGCTAAAAGCTATGCGACCTTTGTGTGGTAATCCAGAACTATTACAATAAACACTAGTGTATCTTACAATTAAGTATCTTACATTGGTTTAAGAAAAAATAACATTAATATAATGTATTATGAGTACATGATGCAGACTATACATAGATTTTGTGCACAATTTTTTTTTCAGTGTATTGATGGATCAAAAACTAAATCTGGTTCAGGGACAGGAATCTATTTATCTGAACTAGAACTAAATATTAGGATACCATAAGGTAGACTCACATCGGTTTTCCAAGCTTAACTTACTAGACTTACTGACATACTAGAAAGTGTCAAAAGGGTAGAAGAGAGTCTGGTAACAGCACGATAGATACTATCAGACAGTAGAGCTGTCATCGTGACCTTGAATCGCTACAGAATAACTTTGAATCTAGTCTCGAACTGCATCGCAACACTAAACGACATCTCGACGAGCAATGCTCTTAAAATCTGCTGGATCAAAAGAAACCAAGGTATAACTAAGGAAACTAAAGAGCTGATGGGCTAGCGTCTGGTTCACATTGCCAGATAGATCCGGCACTATCCGCCACTTTAAACCAGTGCTGGGTATCTTTTGAAGATTTTTCTTCTTTCACAAAAAAAATGACAGGTTAGGTTAGGTTCGGTTGGGAGTCCAACAAACCACAATAATACCATCGCATCAAGAATGGACAATGGACCCAATTCCTGATTCCTAACTCCAAGAATGGGTAGAGAGAAAACATGGTGAACTGTCATACCACCTGACTCAAATCTTAGCTGACAATGCTTTAACGCTTAAAAGCATCGGGTCGGAAAGTTGGCCTCTCCCAAGTGCGAACACTGCGACGAAAACGATACTGCAGAACGTACTCTGTTCCACTACTACTGCTGGAAACAGAGCCAGATGACGGCGTCGCTGAAAGTCGGTGAAACTCAGACTCTAGTCAATTTCGTCAACATCATGCTCCCAGACGAGGAATGGGGGACCAGGATAATGAGAACTAAAGAGCAGCTGGAGAGAGAGCAGCAAATACAAGCAATCCCCAGAAACCCTCAGCACTAAGTTTTCCGAGCCGAGGGCGTATGGAGAAATTGCAGACCTGCTCCAAACGGCAACACCTTCAGCAAAAAAAAGATGGAATAAGCGAAAGGAACTTGCATCGGAAAAAATGCTAAAGCGCATTTTCGAGCAGATTGTAAAAAAAGGAAAAAAGGTAGGGGATAATACCAGACCACCTTCCCTAGCGACTCCCACACATCCCTCAGTGTAGATCCAGCAAAATGGATTTATAATAGATTACTCTAAGCCTCTAAAGAAAAAAAAAGTTTGGGTTGGGTTAGGTTAGGTTGGGTTGTCGTCATATAAAATATTTCAGTTAATACTTAAATGCAATGCTCTTATAATTTGCTGGATTAAAGGAAACCAAGGTAACGAAGACAATTAAAGAGCTGATGAGCTAGCAAGGCTGTGCTGCCCGAACTGCCCGGCCACTTTCAACAGCTTCGTAAAACAAAAAACATTAAAATCACATAGATAATATAAATCTGGTCAAAAGAAACGAGCTGTAGAGTGTAGACAAAGCAAAGCAGCAATTGCAGCCCCTTTGGCAAGACACGCAAAATATTACCTTAACCTTAACATCTGCAAACACATCATAAACAAACACCTCCACTCCACACATTGAAACTAATTGATAGCACTAGATGCAGAGGCTGTAATCAAGAAAGTGAAACTGCAGAGCGTATGCTCTGCTCATGTTCTGCGGTAGCATAAATTAGCGAATCCGTACTTGGTGACTATTGGCTGTTTTTGGCCAGAATCAGAGACAGTTCATCCGCCAAGCTACTCGAGTCCATTTTAAAGTTGGAATGGCTCAAGAGATGACAGAGAAGAAGTCGTCTCTAGGGGTGGAGCGGAGGTGTTGCACAGTGCGCTCGATCAAGCGTCCTAAGTGTAAGCTGGCTTAAAAGCCAGCCCTCTCGCTAGTAATCCTAATCTTAATCCACCCTGTAACTCTAAAACTATGCCGATTTGGACATGTTTGTATGAACTTTTATGATGACCAAAGAATCACTCTTTAAAAGATTTTACACATAATATTTGAAAGCACCCTGTATAAAGCAGACAGTATGGTGTGTGGCTGGTGTAGTGTCTTTAGAAGCTTTCCATCTCTTCGCAAACAAAATACGTCGAAACCGAACTCGATAAGGAGAAGTTATGAAGTCGGCCAGGATGCCATTTCGAGAAGAGTTACAGAAGTGACACAAGGCTTGAAAAGCTCATTCGTAAAAAATAAAATTTTAGAGTAGAAAAGCATCCAGCATGTGAAAATAATATCGACCCAGGAAGGGGGAGAAACTAATAAAGTCTTCCAAAATGTGATCTATTATAAATAGTGAAATGTTAATGAACTAAAGTAAAATCTGGAAAGTTTGTTTACAACAAAATAAAATTTTGAATAAGCTGATGACTTTAAAAATGCACGTCATCCATTAGAGGTGTTGCAAAGTCCTGGAATGACTTTCCAGTACGAGGCAGAGCAAGGTGTTGGTCGGAATAATATTATGCAAATTTACACGCTCCTGGAATATTTTTTTGGTTTATAATTTTAATTTGGAAGCGCTGACATCATCAAAGCGTCTTAGGTTCACATCTCACCTCTCTCACTGACTAGCGATTTTTCTTTAATTTTATAACCTCCAGATTTAATAAAATAGTAGCGCTACTGACTTGTTTTAGACAGTAGTGTTGTAGTAGGTAGGCATTGTTAAACAAACAATTCAAAATTACTTAATTGTAGAGATATAATTCAATAGTCAGTTGCACCACTTTACTAAAATCAAGCGAGTGAACAGTTTCTTGAAAATAGAAAAATTAGAATATTTTTGGTAAAAATCTTAAAAATTTCCAACTAATGTTCGATAATATAATGTCGGGTTGTTGGGTTCATCATCCATAGGGGTCTTTACCCTCGAAAACATGCAAGAGAGTGATCTGCAAGAAAATTGATGAGTACGATTTTATGCGACCTGGTTTGTTGGTTATTACTTTATAGTTGCAACAATTCGTGTTATGTATAAAAAAGTAAGTAAATATTTAATTCACATAGTTGTTGCCGTACGTATAATTAAACAATTTAAGTCTGACTGTTGGTAGTTATTATGTGATACACGGTACGTTTACCTCAAGTATGTTATATATTTTTTACGTACAAAAATGATACTTTGCGGTGTCGAAAGCGTTTCTGTGCACTTTGGTGGTGGATAATTATTAGGTATCCAAGTAGTTGCGTGATAAGTAAACAGAAATAATCGTCGCGAGTGTGTAATTGGGCGCTACATATGTACGAAAGAAGACAGTCATGTCATATTAGCGTTGGTTAATGAAGCAGGTAAATAGTAGGTTGAGACACGCAGCCTGTGACAAGGCGGGCTCATTAGCGGACTGGACGGTGGTCTTCAGTATCGGCCATCTCTCATGGGGGTGCAACAGTCTTCGTCCTCATACATTCTACACTGTCAACATGTTAATCGGCCAACACATCTGGAATGTGCACCCACGTCGACGCCCTCCATCCCATTTCACTTCATTATTCAGTGTCATTTTATTTTTCTTTTCAATTGAATAAATTTTATCCGGTCAAGCAACCTATTAAAAAGTTACATTTTTAATGTTTTAACATTAATCATTTACCAATTATAATTTTATTTTGCATTAACTTAAAAGCATATTAATGTTTTAAGCGTGCAATTTTTTTATTATCGAATCAAAACAGATGCATCTTGCAATTTTTTCTGTTTGCACAATCGCACTCATAAGCATAACGAGAGTAACTACCTTGTCTTATCATTATCACTATTATCGTCTATTTTCATCGGTATGTTAGTTACCTCACCAGATAACGATACTTGTGATTCATTTCATTCACTATATCTAAAACAAACTTTTTTAATATAAAAATAACAAAAATGTAATAACAGTTTGTCTTCACTATTATTATACTTTTAACATTTTTACCTTTTCTATGTGAGTGAACTCCGAGCCTCTTTCGCTCTTCCATTCATAAATACACACACAAACCATTTCTCATAGTAGGTTAAATTATACGCTTTTCAGTTAAGATAGTTCAAGGACTTACACACATTTAAATGAGCCATTTTATTTAATTATTGCACGATATCTCACCTGTTGTTGATTGATAAAAATAAAAATAAATTTTTCGATCAGAGAGGTGTGTCATTATTCAATTTATTAAAAATTTGATGACATTTTAAAGATGTAACTGCTCGTATATGGGTACACAATAGAATTGAAATTGATTTTATGGTTTAATTTATAAATTCAACAAGTCCCCCCGAACTTATAGTATATGGGTGGGCTTCTTGACCTCACATAATATATTAACATATTTATAAGTTTTTTTTTATAATACCACATAATTATGTTAAGTATACAAATTTTTTGCTATAATATAATTAGCATTAAATGCGTGAATAAGTAAAACTTATCAAAACATTATACCTATACCTAATAAATTAGCGTTTATAAAGGCTGATTCACAATTGGCTTTATTTTACAATTTGTATCTTTATAATTATTTTTAAAGTGTTTTTTCGTTACTTTTAATGCGTTTTTAATTGTATTTTTATTCTATTTATAGTCTACTACTCAAATCTTTAACCTTTTTCAACTCGCTACCTTCCAAAAATGAGCTATTTTCTTCATCAACCCGAACACATTTTTTTTTAATTTTTATTTCAAAATATGAGGTGTTTTAAAGTATCTATTATGTTTAAAAAATTAAAGAACTAGGTACTTACCTATTTAAAAATTCAAGTGTAGCACAAATGTGATGTTACTATAACAGGGAGTGCACTGACGTGCACGCTACAAACTCAGACAGTGGCATAACTAGGAGTTTGAGAGTCCTCTTGCAAAATCCAGAGTGGGGCCCATATCCATTCCCGTTAATAATCATTTTAATTTACCAAATATAGATTTTATAACGTAATTTTAAATTAAACGATGTTTTTAGAGCCCTACCGCAAAGCGGGCTCAGCGGGCCCGTGATTTACACCACTACCAGTGTCGTAACTAAGAGTGTGGCCCCTATCCATTCCCGTTAATAATCATTTTGTTTCACCACAAATCGATTTTATAACGAAATTTCAAATTAAACGATGTTTCTGCGGCCCTCCTGCAAATCGGGCCCTGTGGGCCCGTTATTTACGCCACTACCAGTAGCGTATAACTAAGAGTGTAGGGACCCTCCCTTAAAATCAAGACTTGGGACCCTATCTATTTCAGTTTACAATCATTTTATTTAATATCTAGGGCCCTTTCTACCTTGGAGCTCTCCTGCAAGGCGAGCCCTGCGGGCCCGTTATTTACACCACTATGAGTGGCGTAACTAAGAGTTTAGGGACTTCCCACAAAATCCAGAGTAAAGCCCCTACCCTATCATTTTATTTAACGACATATCGATTTTATAACGAAAGTTCAAATTAAACGATGTTTCTGTGACCCTCCTGCAAATCGGGCCCTGTGGGCCTGTTATTTACGCCACTACCAGTAGCGTATAACTAAGAGTGTAGGGACCCTCCCTTAAAATCAAGACTTGGAACCCTATCTATTCCCGTTAACAATCATTTTATTTAATATCTGGGACCCTTTCTACCTTGAAACTCACCTGCAAGGCGGGCCCTGCGGGCCCGTTATTTACACCACTATGAGTGGCGTAACTAAGAGTTTAGGGACTTCCCACAAAATCCAGAGTAAAGCCCCTACCCTATCATTTTATTTAACGACATATCGATTTTATAACGAAAGTTCAAATGAAACGAAGTTACTACGACCCTTCCTCAAAGCGCGCCTTGCGATCCTGTTATTTACGCCACTACCAGTAGCGTAACTAAGAGTATAGGGACCCTCCAGTAAAATCTAGACTGGGGCCCCTATCCGTTCCCGTTAATGTTAATTTTATTTAACAACAAATCGATTTTATAACAAAATTTTAAACTAAACGATGTTTCTGGAGCCCTCCCGCAAGTCTGGCCCTACGGCCCGTAATTTACGCCAGTATTAGTGGCGTAACTAAGAGTTTGGGGGCTCTCCCGCAAATTCCAGTATGGGGCTCCTACTCATTCCCGTTAATAATCATTTTATTTATCCACAAATCGATTTTATAACAAAATTTCAAACTAAACTATTTTTCTGGGACTTTTTCTATCCTGAGGTTCTCACGCAAGACGGGCCATGCGGGCCCGTTATTTGCACCAGTGAACTCAGAATCTGAAGTCCACTTAGAGTAGAGCAAGTATTAAAAAATAATAACTACAATAAATAATAAAATAAGAAATAATATATGATATAGAGGACCTATAAAAAATTTCTGCGAGGGAAGCTACAACAGGTAAACTGTTCCACATAAAATACAAAGATGACTCTTGAAAATGTTTATATTATGACCGTGCAATTAAATGGGAGATCAATAACAAAGCATTAGTGACACACGTAATCGCATAAAACCATTTCACAACCTCTTTTAGATCTAGTTGTAAAAAGCCAATGAAACCCTTCATTAGCATAATTTGCAAAAATTTGAAATTCTGATTTAAGTCGCTCGATGAATAAACATCTTCATTAATATTTAAATTCTCTTATTAGTGGCATGATTTTTGAAAAAACATAGATTATCGTGTTTGGTTACTTATAAGGAAAAAATAATAAACAAGAAATAGCTTTGTTTCGTGTGCTGATGAAATGGAGATGTTTTGGAAAAAAAAACATGAGAAATTATTGTTTTTCACCTTTTTAAATTTAGGGTAAGAATTTAACTAATTTTCTATTCTATGTGTGCCATTATAGTGGGAGTGCAAATATGTGTTCTAAAAGATTTTACTCAACAAATGAGTCAGCGATCATAGGAAAATTTTTACTTCATATGATTTACAAATAAATTACCTTAGACGGTGCCACCTAAATACCTAACTCAAGAAGTTTGTAACATCTTAAATTCTTGTGTCGAGTAGAATTCCTCCTCCTGTGAGACGTCGACGTCGAGTCTAGATCAAAAATGGTGAATGTTTTCGAAAAGTGTGTTACCACTGAGATATAATTACCAAATATGCCAAAATCTTAAATAGCAACTTCTGTCGACGTTATGTCATTTAAGTGCAGGTTCAGGTATTACTTATTATTATGAAGAAATTGGTAGTGGGCTGAAAATTTGTACACTAATTCCAAAAAAAATTAAATTATTGGACGTATACCGGGTGATAACCACCAAACCTGGCCATAGGGCAATTTAACATTATGCATATTTCCCAAAATATATGAATTGCCATGTTAAGTTGCCATGGTTACCAAACCCGGCAATAGCGATTTCTTTTATAATAGGAAATAGTTTGAAAATTTTAAACAGTCAGTATGTGACTTAAAGAAATATATTTCATGGCAATTCATATATTTTTAGAAATATGCATAATGTTAAGCCTCCCTATGGCCAGGTTTGATGGTTATCACACGGCATATTGCTAAGAAATGAAAATAAATGAACTATTTTAAACTGCAAAGTCACAACACACATTCTTTTTCGTTAAAGCCTTTCAATGGAAGAAGATTAAACTTGGACTCTAACGCTCGGTTGCATAAAGGCGAATTATATTTTAATCCGAGAATTAGATTTATAATCGTTTGATATGGCAACGTTACACACTGTAATGTCAAGGTTTGACTATTGTAAATTAAAATTAAAATTTGAGGTTAAGTTATTTTTGAGTTGAATTGTAAATACATTTTGTCAAACTTTGACATTTTTCATAAATTCAAGAAATAATGTCCATTATGCTGATTTGTAATCTTTCACATTTCTTCTTCGTACTTTAATAAACGTTTAATAAATTCGAACTTTTACAAATATTATATTTTATTGATGCATTTTTCAGATCAGATTAAATCAATAAACTGACCTTAGCTATAATAAGAGAAAATGATAAAATGGAGAAATCTCTATTTAATTTAAATAATTCAATTCAAATTAAAAAAATTATAAAAATTAAGGTTAAAAAATAGACTACTACAACTAGAGGTAATTATAGAGATCAGAAGACCTTTTTAGTTAGTGTAGTAACCAAAGTACTAAATTAGGGACCTGTACTAAGCCGTTTAATGTAGCCTGATCGAAGAGATGATTATTCTTTTTATAAAAAAATAATTAATAATTTTTATTTTATTACTTAGGACTCGGAGGTAGAGTCTTAAAGTAACCAGTGTAAACACAAAGTAAAGCCATGGATTCAAATAACATGGAGGAATTTTTAATTCTATACGAATCCTCCAGAAGAGAGAAGAGATCAGTCAACTGATCAATATTTTGAGAAAAAACAAGAAAACATTTTAACCCTGGGTCAAAACAAATTAGAGACGAGCTGAAATTTGGTATGTTACTTTGTTTAGCAGTGCTAAATATACCCTATAGCCCCATCGATGGGACAGTGGGCCCAAAACAACCCCACAAATTTTTTTTATAACTCGACAACAAAGCATTGTAGGAAGAAATGCTAAGAGGGCAAAGTTGAAGAGTAAGGTATTCAGAAAAATACCCTAAATTAAAAAATTTATTGCTCCGTCACTGCTGATTCAAAATTTTGAAAAGTAGACTTATTTGCTTTTCAAATTTTTTCTCTCTTAGGGCATTTCTTGCAATAATGGTTCATTTTTGAGTTATAAAGAAAAAAGTAAACAAGGCCTATTTTGTTTGTTTTTACCAGCACCATATTAAATTTCGGCTTGTCTCTAATATCTTGAGCATCACCTATGTAACATTAGGAATCGATCCTGGGCTATTTGGACACTTCTTATTGTTTTTGAATTTAAGAAAAAGAATTTTTTTAAATTGGAAGAGGCCAGTGCAGTTGTAATTAAAAAATCTATTTTGAGCTTATATCGTCATGAATATTTATCAAATATTTTGGTTTGTATTTTTAAACAAATTATCATCAAATTTTAGCAAAAATTAAATAATGATTCATAATTTTAATAATAGATTTACTTGTAAGAGGAAATTGCAAGATTTTTGTATAATAAATACCAATTTGATAAGGATGTTTTTATTAATTTTCCAATTACTTCAATATTTACTTACATAACAAACTAATAGCGGCGCCGCGATACCACCAGGTACGTGCATAGAGGTGCTTTCTATGAGGACGCTTAGTGGCGCCCTTTGATAAGTAAAGTTGGTTCATGACGTCATTTATTATTACTTTTATGAAGAAAAAAAATTTGAGTGTAGTGCAAGAAAAGCGGGTGCCATAGGAGCACCTTTTAGAGACTTTAGAATTATATTCCATATATGTATCTAAACTCATATAACCATTTCTAACGTAATTTCAAAATTTTTTCATTGTTAATTTAGAATAATGCAAAATTTTCAAGTATTTAATCTTAAGTAGGTATTTATGGTATTTCATAAAAATCTAAGTTTAGATTTTGGATGAGCTTTTAAAAAGAAATCGATCTCACAACACACATAATAAAGGAAATCAACTTAAAAATTACCCACTACTTTTAGAGATTTTCTCAATGGTTTCCTATAATCAGTAATTTAATTACATAATTTGTAATTAAAAATCCTTATTTTTGTTCCTCAAATTATATTATTAAGATGTGGTTTTTCTAATAGATTTATTTATCTCTTTCCGGATATGTCGATTCATTTAACACTTGGGCGGTTTCATTACAAATCGTCTGTTTGTGCTAAGTAATTTTGTAATTATAAATAAAAGTCATCCTTTTTAAATTTGATTTTTTTTTCTAAATGATATAAGTTTAATACCTAATTGGTGGTGCAATTTCAAATTTTCTAAAATTTAAATGAACAAAATTTTATTTTATTTCAAGTTCTAGATCAACGGAGGTAATACGCCACTTGAAAAGATAATGGGGTAGGTACTCGTAGATGCCAATAATTATTTTTTAATTCATTGTAAATTAGCAAATAAATTATTAATGAGAATAATAATTGAATGGTTTTGTTCTAATCAATGAATTACTTACTTCAAATATTCGTTTGTATTTTGATAAAATTAAGTAGTCCATCATAAGGACTTGGTGCCTACTGATAAAATACTTATAATGATGGGTTCGCATTTTTGCACTCTAATTTGTTATCATTATAAGGTTTATATTACATTTTATTGAAGTTAAAGGTTTTACAGTTTGGACAGCAACAGCTTTAATGGTGGATACACGTGTGAAAGGGCTCTTATATTATACAGCATTTTCTACCTCGACGAATTTGGAAATATTAAACTTTTTGGTTGTAGTCAAAAGTCGGTACTACACTCAAACAATATTTACTCATGTAAAATTAAAATACTGTTAAAATATACAAGGTTGTCCAGAAATAATGGGCCAAAATCAAAAAACCCATTGAGTTCGTCGTAAATATAACAAAAATCCCATGAACGTTAGTACGGGAACGTATCTTTTCGGAGTTACAGTCCATTTAATTACCTACCAATTTCAAAGTATAAACACTTTGATCGCGCTTAGTATAATTTGAGTTCACTATAGTTATAAAAATTGTTTCAGCCAATCAGTTATAGCTCTTCTACAAGTATTAAAATATATTGAAGGAAATCAAATTTTCTCAACTTTCTTAACTGTTCGTCTTTTAAGCTATTTTGAAAATAATTTGCTTTAATTAGGGCAACTTTTTGTATTCTATAGTTTAGTGTTCCCAATTTTTAATCATAAATTATGTCAATTTACAGTGGCGTAAATAACGGGCTCACAGGGCGCCAGAATAGAATGGGCTCCCAAAACATCGTTTAGTATAAAAATTCGTTATAAAATCGATTTGTGGTAAAGTAAAATGATTATTAACGAGTATGGGCGAAGGCCCCCAATCTGGATGTTGCGGGAAGGTCCCCAAACTTTTAGTTACGGTATTGTCAATTAACAAGCGTATTAATCAGGTTAATTTTTTCGATTACGGAGCTGAATTTTTTATGAATTTTTTTAAGCATATTGTTGCCACTTTACAGTAATCTTACTTATAAGTCATGCCATTATTGGAAAAATTGTACTAGAAATGTAAAGTTTATGGAACAATCTACAAGTTTTCTTCTAGAAATTTTTCTGTAAAATCCAAAATTAGTGAGGCACGCTCTTGAGAAAATAAAATAATTTCGAAACTTATCTTTAGAAGATTTTTATTATTTCTACGAATCGGCTTGTAATTTAATTAAAAGATTGATATTTAGGCAATAATTGTATACCTTATCATCAACAAAATTTTCTTTAGAAAATTTCTGTTTAAAACCAATAATTTCTGAGCTACACTACACTGAAAAATTTAATTTAGACTTTTTAGACTTTTGAAAGTCAATCTGTTAATTTACAACACAATTTTAGAAACATATTAAAAAATGTAAAGCTGATGAAATAATCTACAAGTTTTCTTTAAGAAGCTTTTCTGATAAAGTTATAATTAGTGAAGTACACTCATGACGTCATGACAAAATTTTCAAGAGCGCTCTTTGGCTGTTATTTCGATTTCTACGAAGAGACTTGCCAATATAAATTTAAATATGAATATTTAGGCCTTAAATGCTTACCTTAGAGCATAACCAACAAATTTTATAAACAAAATTTATATTGCAAATCAATAATTACTTAGCTACACTTACTGAAAAATTTTTATAATTTTTGTAATGCTGTTAGAAAGCTTTTTAAAAATTTCGTAAACCAATCTGTTAATTTATATAACAATTACAGTAATTTTTCAAGAAATGTATAGCTGTTGGAATAATCTACAAGTTTTCTTCAAGAAACTTTCTGTTAAATTGATAATTAGTGAAGTACACTCTTGACAAAATCAAATAATTTCAAGAGCGCTCTTTGGCTGTTCTTTCGATTTCTCCGAACAGACTTGCCAATATAAATTTAAATATAAATATTTAGGCCTTAAATGTTTACCTTAGACCATAACCAACAATTTTTATAAACACAATTTATATTGCAAATCAATAATTACTTAGAGCTGTATGCCACTATGCTAATTTCAGTACTGAATTCAGGACTAAAAAAAATTGGATGAATATTTCTAGTTGAAATTATCGAAATTTGACATTTTTGAAGTTTTTTAATAAAATAATTTGGAACATGACAATAAATTAGAACATGTTCTAAATTATTGGATGTAAATAACGTCTACAAACGTCAAATTTCATATTTATTTTACAACCAATTTTTTTTAGTCCTGAATTCAGTACTGAAATTAGTATAGTGGCATACAGCTCTTAGCTACACTTACTGAAAAATTTTTATAATTTTTGTAATGCTGTTAGAAAGCTTTTTAAGACTTTTGAAAACCAATCTATTAATTTATATCACAATTACAGTAATTTTTCCAAAAATGTATAGCTGTTGGAATGATCTACAAGTTTTCTTCAAGAAACTTTCTGTTAAATTGATAAGTAGTGAAGTACACTCATGACAAAATCAAATAATTTCAAGAGGGTTCTTAGACTGTTCTTACGATTTCTACAGACAGGCTTGACAATTTAAATTAAAATATGGAAACTTATGAAATAAATGTATGCCTTAGATAGCACAATCAATCAATGAAATTTTTTTACAAAATTTTTATTTAAAATCAATAATTACTGAGATACACCACTTACGGAAAAAAATTTAATTTGAAGTGCTGATAATTGACAAATAAATTAATATGTGCAAAAGTATACAAAGTAATGGTTTTAACGTAATAATGTCAGTAGGTGTGTAATAACCGGAAGCTAACATCCAAAAAATTACGCTTTTCGTGAAAAACTCGATAGGTGTAGCTGCTGTAGAGCTATCTGCTACAAAACCATCTTTTTCCCTTACTAAATTTAAGCCTTAAATTTGCAAGTGCACAGTGCACTTGATACAGAAAACTATTTAGCACTTACGTATAAAAAACCACCGTTTTAATTTTCTAAAAAAAAACCACAAGGATGTTTATGTTTCTAATTATTTAAATAAAGGGAAAATCCAACTTACTATTTTTTTGGACACACAGGAAGTACGAGAGGTGTAATATTATTGTTCTAAAAATAATTTAAGCATAAAATTAATAATTAAAATCAGTTCCTTATTTTTTATTAATACACTACAATTTTAATAATTAACTTTATAACATTTTTGCATTTTAATTGTTTTAATTTATTAAAAAATATTGTTTAAAAATGAATCACAGTAAGCGTATAAATTGTTGCGTGCAGTTAAATACAGGTAATATGTAACTTAGCCATGCTGTCACTTGGTATATTATAATTGATATGTTTGTATTTTAATGATGTTATTACACATTTAGAATGTTTTCTTATTAATATGTGTATGTATCAGGAAATATGAAATAATTATGTTGAAATAAATTTGTTTTATTTCATTGGAACCCCCTCAAGATTTTCTTCAAGTGTTGACATAAAAGCTACACACACAAACTAAATAACAGTTTATTAGCAACTAAACTAATAATTATTCACACCATTTATTTATAATTATAAACTAATTTGTGCAAAAAAAAATTTTTAATAATAATTAAAACGAAACAAAAAATTGAAATTGTAGATATTAATTAATTAGGGCAAGAAAGTGGGTTGATTGCACGCACTTATAAGAGTACAAGGAGGAGACAAGCAAAAAATTATTAAATTGCATTTGTTTTAATTGTTAGCCTCCCCAAAGGCATTTATAAGAATGTTTTAAAATTCACTAAGTACAAGGCCACCCACACACATATAGATTTTCACGATCTGTCCATCAAAAGCACAAAAAATAATCATTCTAGACACATCAATAATTAAGGGGTTTTAATATCAATTTTTACGAAAAAACTGTTAATTGTTAGCAAAAAATGGAAATAATAAATTAATGTTTTATGTTTATGACCAATAATTAATTTTAGCTGCATCGTACAATATCTTCAGTAATTGAGGTTTACATCCCGCAGGGTAGCTCTTTTACTGTTTCAATTATATCTTTGCGAAATTTAAGAGCAAAATTTAGCAGTTGTTTAAAGGTTATGGATATCGGTAAAAAACACTTACTCGAAACTATTTTATTTGCAGTTAATTTTGTAAACATCTGCGGTTTTTTACCCCTTTGCCCGCCTCGTGTAATGTGGGCCACCTTTCCCTAATATTTGCAAACTGTGCGATCAAAAAGTGAGAGGTGCCAATTACATCCCTACCTAACAACATCTTCTTTTGATTCTTCTTTCATTTTTAGGGCTATCACGTGCCATGGAAGATTGACATTTATTGTCATTTTGTTAACAGTTCAACCGTGCGAAAAAGGCTATTATTGTTTTGTATTTTTATTTTTTATGTATGGTGTGTTTGAGAAGTTGGTCTACGGTTTGAAGGTATGCTCTGCGCACTCAAATCCCATGTAACAAGAGTTCGAATTAAAAACAAGCACATCGAACACGATTGGTACCAATAGAGAAGCGATTATAGCGGGAAACTCTCCCCTATACAGGTGGAGGCAAATATCTAAACGATTAGAAGCTAAAGAATGTCGTGCACCGAGTTCCCAGGCCCGTGGAGGCGAAAATAATGATATTATCTAAGTTAGGAAATTTTTGTGATATCTTCCTTTCCTGTGCGCATTACATCTTCAGAAAGAGTATTCTCGAAGCTAAAAATAATTAAACAGCGTTTAAAGGAAAAGTGGACTCTCACAGGCATATTCTCGTGAAAAGGACCAAAATTCTAAGCTACGGCATTAAGAGGCGATCCTCAGGTAATAACTGTTAGTTGCACGAAAAATGCTTAACTATCTCCTGAACACTCACTGCAAACTTGAAGACAAAGGCAAAATTATTGAACAAGTTATGAATCTGGGCATAGTACCGTAACTTTAAAATTTGACCTTCTTGCGAAAATATGACTTACAGGGTCCGCTACCCTTAAAATTTCATTTTATTAAAATAAACTTTTCAAAAATTTCAAATTACACCGTTTTCTGTGACGGTACCCATTTACCCATGCCATGTAACAATTGAAAATGAGTTCACGACACTGTTGCCGAATTTAACGCTTCTTTACAACGACCCCTACGCGACCATCGACACCCTTGTCGCCCAAATTGACACCCTTAATAACTCTCTTGATCCTGAGCTGCCTCGATGCAACGACATCGTTGGTCTAACGTAGGGCTTCCCAAACTGTGCTCCGCGGAGCTTTAGTATTCAGAAAGAAGGTCGCAAGTGCTCTATGAAAAAATATTAATATACATTTTTTATTTTTCTAAGATTTATCGATTATGTGTCATTAATTACCTACACTTCAAATTACACAAGGTGCTCTGTCAAAATTCAAAGACCCTCAAAGTGCTCCATCAGAGAAAAAGTTTGGGAAACCCTGGTTTAACGGACCGGGTAGAGTACATCATCATTCATCACCAAGCAGCGCTATTATCTTAGGAATCCTAGAATGCAGTGGCGGCTTCTGGGTTTTCAAGTTGGTGAGGCAAATTTACTGAAACCCTTTACCTATTTCCAAAGATTTTCCACAGGACCTCATTGCGCCGCAGGCAATTTTTTTTGAATTTTCAAGGTCAACGAGCTTAGATTAACTTTAGGAATTTTTAAACATATTTTTGTACTGTAAAATTAAGCAATTCATTAAGCAATACTAAAAAGTTATGCATGTGTCCTCATCTAAATTGAAACGCACTGTATCTTTATTATGAAATTTTTTCTTTATTTGGATTTTTCCATTTATTTTCATTTGGCCCTAATTTCATTTTGCTCCACCGACAGTCAGCCGGTGAGCCGGCAGTCAGAATACAAAGATTCACCGAAAAATTTTCAACTGTAATAACCCTAGGGCATTGATAACAACCGAAATTATTTTGTCATAATCTTTAAAGTACATTTTTAAAAACACCCCGACGCGAAGCGGAGGGGTGTTTTTCCATAAAAATGTACTTGAAAGATAGACAAAATTATGAGGATTCATCAATGCCCGAGGGTTATTCAACGAGATAATTTTTTTTTAATTTAAATTTAACGTCAAAAGTGGCAATTCGTTGAATTTTATACGATATCGCGTCGGCAGAGCAATTGAAAATTACCCAAGGGTGATTGTCAGTTGAAGTTTTATGTGATTGGATAAAAATGAACATGTGACTGAAAATTGTAAAATATAATTGGCTGTGTATATGAAAAAAAAATTATCATTTTTATTAATTTCTGAAAATTAATAGTTTTCAAATTTTGTAAAAAAAGTATTAGAAAAAGTCGTGAGAAATCACAAAAGGAAAACAAATATGAAGTTTTACAGAAAAATTTAACTTTGAATGTTTCTGTATCAATCAAAAAAGTGTAAAAATAAAATTAAAACCTAAAATAAATTAATTAATAATTAAGTAGTAGGTAATATTATAAAATTCGTTATCTACCTTGCGAAATTTACATTTACTTCGTTGACATGTGACATCATCATAATATATCATTCAGTTCATCTTTAGGAATATGTGCAAGGGTACAGGGGTTCAAGGGATACCGTAAAAGACATAAATAAAGGTGGTACCGCACCGCGGGTGACATATATCCAACGCTTTGCTAACAGAACTGCCGATGAACCCCATGGTATTGAAATGAATTTCTATGAGACAATCCTGAAGAAAGCGGTTGAGGCTAAGTACCTGTTTGCCTCACCTAGCCTAATACGCTTGCGCGGATTCCTATAAGCCCTAGTGGACTAATGCAACCAATGCACCTTACGTCATACGTCCCATATGTTTTTAGGAAATATTTTACATGGTAAAATATAGCACAAGAGGCAAACCTCGAACTTGCCTCTGTTGCTATTGTGCATACGGAAAATAAGGAACCAGCTGAGCGATATGATAAGTGCACGTGCACCGAAAATACGATGTTGTGAATACTCATACCTACACCCAAAATTTATATTATTGCTAAATTAATTATTATAATGGATAATTTTGTTTTAATTATTTAAAATTATAATAATTGTGCATTGGACAATTTAAACGGCGAGGCACTGCCTCACCTGCCTCACCTGAGAAGCCACCCCTGCTAGAATGGAAACCGCAATAAAGGAAGAAGTGAATAAAATATTAACAGATCTATACATATAGTTATCAAAACATTTCGTTTCGCCTAGAGTAGCACAATTATTTTGGTTGTCTTTATTACCGTCATTATTCTGCACTCTCTCAAAGATTTTTACTGACTTTCTTGAGCGTGAACTGTCTCGATTGAGCAACATCGTTGGTTCAACGAAAACATTGGAGTACATCATCAATATAAATCCCAGCGTAACTCCTAACAAGTAGTGTTATTATCCTGGAAATCCCCGAATGCAAACCGGAATAAACGGAGAAGTGGGTAAAATGTTAGCAAACCGAGTTATCGAACCATCCCATTCGGCCTGGAGTATCTCCGTTGTCTTGGTGAAGTAAACTACCGCTTTTGTATATATTTTCGGCAGGTTATTACCACAGCACGTTACAATTACGGATGCCTACCCACTACCGTTCATAAACAATACTCACGATGAGGTATGAGAGGCAGCTCATCTCTTTACCATAGACCTAATAAAGAACTATTAGCAGATCCTGTTTTCTCTCTAGAATAAACAAATTTCAGCTGTGAACGTCCCTCGACGACGTTTATTTCTGTTTCGCGTTATGCCCTTCGGCTTACATTCCGCTCCCGCGACCTACCAACAATTACTTGACATAATCGGCCCAGACTTAGACGAAAAGAGCTTTTGTTACCCCGATGACATCGTTGTCCCGAGGAAAACATTCGAAAAACATCTGGTCAATCTCTGCCTAGTACTCGACATATTTCGTACACCTAGACTTTGTGTTCGGCACAACGAGTGATTGAGTAACTTACCTGGGACACATAGAAAAAGATATTTGGATCATAGGTTTTAAACTCGCAGCGGTCTCGGTGTTTCGTGGTAAGTAGCTATGCCGCTGTTTTGATGTAAAAGTTACAAACTGTAAAAACTTAACAAGAAACCAGACCCGGTACAGTGAAAACTAAGCAGATACTTAAAACTGCAGCAATAAGTTTCCTAAAGAAACTAGTTTGTAAAATCGGAGGCGATTATAAGAAGTGAGGAAATTTAAATTAGAAGCTAATATGTCAGTGGATCCAAATCAGCAGAAAAGAAAGGTCCCATCTCATCACACGAATGACAAACGTCAATTTCACGAATGGTGAAATTAGCGAGAGACATCCACAAAAGCGCACATTTGAACTCTCTATTTTAACTCTATTTAAACGGCCTTATAACTTGGAAAGAATGACCTGAATTCGTAGGGACTTTTCGCACTATTAATAGATGTTTGCAAAATTTGATCCCCAGCCAATTATTCTCTAAATGGTCCCTTCGCCTCTTCGGCTAGTGCTATAGTAGAAGAATAGCATGGGTAAAAATTTAAGAGTTTATATAGTTAAGAACACTATATTTTCCTTCCCGATACCCAAGTTTTCTCTGGCCAGAAGATCTTACATCTCTCTTCATGAATTTTTTACCATGGCTCTTTAAGAATCATTTCCTTTAAAGTTTTCTTGATGGATGTCACCCAACATTAATGGAAGTCATCTTAATGAAAAGAATATTACCAGATTACCACGGCTATAAATACGACCAATGACCAAGCTATTGCAGTTTTTTCACTTGCAGACGTTCTAGAGCACTAACTTGAGCGAAATTATCATGAATAAAATTCACTAATCTTTTAGTTAGACAGGTACACTCTACGTCTAGACTTATTCTATGTTTTAATATATTTTTTACAATCAATAAAAAAAAAGACCCAGCCAATAGTATGTTAATTATTTAGGTATGAATAATTTTTAATAAGTCCGAAATATTATCTAATTGACCTTCATTTGTAAAATATTTAATATTTTTTAATAAACGAAATAATTAATTAATCGTGTATTTTACGAAATAAACTCATTTTATTATTAAACAGCTAATTAAATTTAGAAAACAATAGTTCATAAAATGCCCTACTTAAAGTAGAATCGATTTTGCTATTTTTTTCTCAATTTTTTCCCATATCTACATGTAAAATTTAATTTACATAAATTCAAGGTTTAATTTCAATTTTTGTCTGGCAAAACGAGCACAAAAGCCGCGTCAAAGGTCTGTAATTATAAAATTAAATATTAAAAACGCCTAAATAGTTCGATGAGTTATTAATTTATTGCACTTGGTAATTACTAATGCATTTTTCTTGTTGCATATTAATAAGAATAATAACGAGTTGTTTGATGATACTATAAACCTAGATGATGAAGTATAGATAAATGAAGGAAAAGTTCACCTTCGTTTACAAAAACGTATTAGAAATGGCTAATTAATTTCAAAATTAGATCAGATTTAATTTATCACCGTTTTTTATTAAATATCGTTGATAGTATTAATTTTTTTTTATTTTATGAATTTTAATAGTCCATAAAAGTACAAATAGTCTAATTAATTAATTTAAACAAAACGTAATGGTTAGTAGTTAAAACCACACAAGTACACGATTATAAGGACTATTAATTAATTGCTTGGTATATAATTATTCTTTTAATATAAATTAGGGTTTTGTTTAACTGTATCTTTTTTATTTGTTTCTCACATACCAAAAATTTTCGAAATAATTAGAATAAATTATAGAGAAAAGTAAGTTGATAAAAATTAAGAAGAAGACTATTTTTTATTGTGGTAAGCTTTAATGATTTAAATTGAGGTTTTAAAAGGATTATTGCTCTAAAAAGACCTCTGTGGGTGTTGTCTGAAATATAGGTCATAGCACTTTTGGAACAAACAATAGCACCGATGAGAAGCGATGGTCTGAATAATTTTTGAATGTATCTCTTTTTTCTTATCGTTTTTTGATGTGGCGCTTTTTGGCCTTCCCCTTAAAAGTGCTGTAAAGGTTAATGAACTATAGTTTAGAGACGCAGACGTATAAAGAAGACTAAAAGCTAGCCTAGAGAATACAGAGAGCAAGCAAAGACTAAAAATTGATTAAAATGAATAGAGATGAATCGAAAAGATTGACGGTAAACGTAGAGAAAAGAGGTCCACTGAGGAACACGTACTTCCAATGCTAAGTTAACGGAAAGGAGAGTGGACTCTTGCAGCATAAGAAAAAATTATTAGTAATACAAAGAGCTATGAACCGGCCCAAGCTGGGCATCACTTAAACATCAAAAGTAATAAAGCAGGCATCTTGGAGGACATTTGAATATCACCCTTCCGGTTACGATTCCGCTTTGGTAACATTGGATGATATCTCATCTAGAGACTAAAAAATTATCGCTATATTAGGAAGTGAAACTGCAAAAAGTGTAAACACTAATCAGCAGGAATGATCAGCTCATAGTGTGTTAAAGTTTAGGAGCAAGATTAGAAATTCATTAACAAGACTAAATGTTTATGTGGAGGCTTAGATAAAACTACCACTTGATTAACTATCGCTCGATTAGATAAAAGTGGCTGACGAAAAGAATCTAAAGACTGCCTGTGTAATTCTAGAATTGCCTATTAGGAGAGGGTGTGTTAGAGGGTAGAACCAAGACGAGAGATTCATTAAGAGAACTAAATGCTCACGTGAGGCTTAGAAAACCATCACTGGATTATATAAAAGTGAATGATGAAAAGAAGCTGAAGACTGTCTGTGGAATTCTAAAATTGCCTATTAGGATAGGGTCTGTTAGAGGTTAGGGGCAAGATTAGAGACTTATTAAGAGAACTAAACATTTATTTGAGAACTTAGAACTATCGCTCGATTAGATAAAAGTGGTTGATGAAAAGAATCTAAAGACCGCCTGTGGAATTCTACAATCGCCTATTAGGAGAGGGTGTGTGAGAGGTTAGAGGCAAGAATTCTAGAATTGCCTATTAGGAGAGGGTGTGTTAGAGGTTATAGGCAAGATTAGAGACTTATTAAGAGAACTAAACATTTATTTGAGGGCTTAGAACTATCGCTGGATTCGATAAAAGAGGCTGATGAAAAGAATCTAAAGACTTCCTGTGGAATTCTAGAATTGCCTATTAGGACAGAGCGTGTTTGAGGTTAGAGGCAAGATTAGGGACTTATTAAGAGAACTAATCATTTATTTGAGGGCTTAGAACTATCGCTGGATTCGATAAAAGAGGCTGATGATAAGAATCTTAAGACTTCCTGTGGAATTCTAGAATTGCCTATTAGGAGAGGGCGTGTTAGAGGTTAGAGGCAAGAATTCTAGAATTGCCTATTAGGAGAGGGTGTGTTAGAGGTTATAGGCCAGATTAGAGACTTATTAAGAGAACTAATCATTTATTTGAGGGCTTAGAACTATAGCTGGATTCGATAAAAGAGGCTGATGAAAAGAATCTAAAGACTTCCTGTGGAATTCTAGAATTGCCTATTAAGAGAGGGTGTGTTTGAGGTTAGGGGCAAGAATTCTAGAATTGCCTATTAGGACAGGGCGTGTTGGAGGTTAGAGGCAAGATTAGAGACTTATTAAGAGAACTAATCATTTATTTGAGGGCTTAGAACTATCGCTGGATTCGATAAAAGAGGCTGATGAAAAGAATCTAAAGACTTCCTGTGGAATTCTAGAATTGCCTATTAGGAGAGGGTGTGTTAGAGGTTAGAGACAAGAATTCTAGAATTGCCTATTAGGAGAGGTTGTGTTAGAGGTTAGAGGCAAGAGTAGAGACTTATTAAGAGAACTAAACATTTATTTGAGGGCTTAGAACTATCGCTGCATTCGATAAAAGAGGCTGATGAAAAGAATCTAAAGACTTCCTGTGGAATTCTAGAATTGCCTATTAGGACAGAGCGTGTTTGAGGTTAGAGGCAAGATTAGGGACTTATTAAGAGAACTAATCATTTATTTGAGAGCTTAGAACTATCGCTGGATTCGATAAAAGAGGCTGATGATAAGAATCTTAAGACTTCCTGTGGAATTCTAGAATTGCCTATTAGGACAGGGCGTGTTAGAGGTTAGAGGCAAGAATTCTAGAATTGCCTATTAGGAGAGGGTGTGTTAGAGGTTATAGGCCAGATTAGAGACTTATTAAGAGAACTAATCATTTATTTGAGGGCTTAGAACTATAGCTGGATTCGATAAAAGAGGCTGATGAAAAGAATCTAAAGACTTCCTGTGGAATTCTAGAATTGCCTATTAAGAGAGGGTGTGTTTGAGGTTAGGGGCAAGAATTCTAGAATTGCCTATTAGGACAGGGCGTGTTGGAGGTTAGAGGCAAGATTAGAGACTTATTAAGAGAACTATTCATTTATTTGAGGGCTTAGAACTATCGCTGGATTCGATAAAAGAGGCTGATGAAAAGAATCTAAAGACTTCCTGTGGAATTCTAGAATTGCCTATTAGGAGAGGGTGTGTTAGAGGTTAGAGACAAGAATTCTAGAATTGCCTATTAGGAGAGGTTGTGTTAGAGGTTAGAGGCAAGAGTAGAGACTTATTAAGAGAACTAAACATTTATTTGAGGGCTTAGAACTATCGCTGCATTCGATAAAAGAGGCTGATGAAAAGAATCTAAAGACTTCCTGTGGAATTCTAGAATTGCCTATTAGGACAGAGCGTGTTTGAGGTTAGAGGCAAGATTAGGGACTTATTAAGAGAACTAATCATTTATTTGAGAGCTTAGAACTATCGCTGGATTCGATAAAAGAGGCTGATGATAAGAATCTTAAGACTTCCTGTGGAATTCTAGAATTGCCTATTAGGACAGGGCGTGTTAGAGGTTAGAGGCAAGAATTCTAGAATTGCCTATTAGGAGAGGGTGTGTTAGAGGTTATAGGCCAGATTAGAGACTTATTAAGAGAACTAATCATTTATTTGAGGGCTTAGAACTATAGCTGGATTCGATAAAAGAGGCTGATGAAAAGAATCTAAAGACTTCCTGTGGAATTCTAGAATTGCCTATTAAGAGAGGGTGTGTTTGAGGTTAGGGGCAAGAATTCTAGAATTGCCTATTAGGACAGGGCGTGTTGGAGGTTAGAGGCAAGATTAGAGACTTATTAAGAGAACTATTCATTTATTTGAGGGCTTAGAACTATCGCTGGATTCGATAAAAGAGGCTGATGAAAAGAATCTAAAGACTTCCTGTGGAATTCTAGAATTGCCTATTAGGAGAGGGTGTGTTAGAGGTTAGAGACAAGAATTCTAGAATTGCCTATTAGGAGAGGTTGTGTTAGAGGTTAGAGGCAAGAGTAGAAACTTATTAAGAGAACTAAACATTTATTTTTCTCTTTTTTATAATGTCATTGGTAATTTGGTTAATATATAGACAGTTGGATAACTAAAAGGTTTATAACATTTTTGTTTTAGAGCTTTATTGGCGACGTTTCGATTGCGATTTAGCAATCATAATCATGCCTGAAAATTTACAAATTAAATGATTACAATTTTATATAGTTGATTTACATACAATTTTGTTTTTAATTTTATCCTGTAATCATTTATCTTTTTCTCAACATTTAACAATCTAAAAATCAAACAATTATTTTACATCAATTACAACAATTTTAAACTCACATGTGAAAGTCAATTTTCTTTAAATATACATTACAAAATTTCTTTTTATTAATTGTCATTTTTTCTTATTTAAAAGCCATCAAATGTTTTTTTTCTAACTTAGACGCACGCTTGCAAGTGTGACGGGAAACATTTTAAAAAGAACGATTTTTGTAGAATTTTGTTACAATTGGTTTTTAAAGGTCAATAAATTTGGATAAAACTAATCTTGAATATGAATATTTACAATGGTTCTAAAACTTTTCAATGGAATTTAAGAGAACAAATCAGTGGCTAAACATTTATTTGAGGGCTTAGAAGTATCGCTGCATTTGATAAAAGAGGCTGATGAAAAGAATCTAAAGACTTCCTGTGGAATTCTAGAATTGCCTATTAGGAGAAGGTGTGTTAGAGGTTAGGGGTAAGAATTCTAGAATTGCCTATTAGGAGAGGTTGTGTTAGAGGTTAGAGGCAAGATTAGAGACTTATTAAGAGAACTATACATTTATTTGAGAACTTAGAACTATCGCTCGATTAGATTCAGTGGCTGACGAAAAGAATCTAAATACTGCCTGGGTAATTCTAGAATTGCCTATTAGGAGAGGGTGTGTTAGAGGGTATAGCCTAGACGAGAGATTCATTAAGAGAACTAAACGCTCACGTGGGGGTTAGAAAACCATCACTGGGTTAGATAAAAGTGGATGATGAAAAGAAGCTGAAGACTGTCTGTGGAATTCTAGAATTGCCTATTAAGAGAGGGTGTGTAAAAAACAGTTAAAAAAGCTCTATTTTATTTATTAAAATAAAATTGTGGTGATAAAAAATTACTATATTTGAAGTTTATAAATAGCTCGCTTCTCACAGGCATTCATTATCAATTAAGTCATAAGTACTATAATTGTGTTTTTCCCACGAATCGAATGTCTAATAAATGGTATTATATCGTTTGTTTAAACTTTAAATGAGCAATTGATTTGGTGAATCTTACAAGGTATGTTTGTTACGTAGGTGTAGGTGTGTGTGTGTGTCGTTGGGACAAATATCTTATTGAGAATTAAACGCGAGTCATTGCCGTTATCTCCAAATAGGGAAAACAAAAATCGGCGTCGGTCGTCTAACTCGTCGCGTCAGAATAGAAATATGCCTTGCAAAATATTATAATCTTTGTACTATGAATCATATTTCTATTATAAAGTCAATAAGTTGCAAAAAATTAAATTTACGGTTACTACATCGTAAAGTTGTTTGGGGTTGATTGTTTCGACTGACAGTCCGATCTGAGTTTTATAATTTAGTAGCAAATACAATACACGCTCATATTGTCATCGAAGACGACGTGTGTATCTATAAATGTCATCGACTTGTTAAGTTACACCGCGTGAAAACGACCAATAAGCTATAACGTGCAGTATTCTACCGCCGACACGCTGATTTCGACTTACCTGACGATATTTCATCCGGTGCTCGTTTTCAACGTTTTTCGCGGGGTGAAAAGAAACAACGATTCAACCATAGAGGTTTTACAATCGTCGCATCGCCACGCATAACCTTATACTAAATCAAACAGAAGCATATATTACCTACTTGACCGCGTGTGTATAGTGGAACAATGGCAAAATAGGATAGATCAGCATAACTGAGATTTTGGAATGCAAAGAAAGAAACGAGTTTCAATAAGAAATGCATCTGATTGTATTATGTAAATCAATAGTCTTCTTATCGACAAATGCGTCTGGTATTCGTTCAGTTTTACTTTAGTTAAATTCCTTTGCTATTAGGCTATAAAATAAGCGAAACTGATTGTCATCTTGCTTTACTTGTGTATCTGGAAAATATTCTCTTTTTCTTAGGACGCCACTCGCGACCTATGGAACGCCATTGTCATTCATTAAACAAGTCCACCGAAAGCTATCCCATTATTATTTTTCAATTTAATAAAAAAAAATAAAGTAGGCGCTTGTAAAGGTATTCGCGAGATGTAATCAGTGATCATTATTAATTTTTGTTACTCTTGTTATTTCGTTACCTACTAGTGTAGTCAAATTATATGACAAATTTGGTACGAAACAACTCAGAAATTGAGACTTTAGTGTGGGTCTAAATATTATCGTTCTAAACAATGTATCAGGTGAATAGCTTTTCTTAAAAAAATTATGGGAAATAAGTTTTTGCCAAATATCTTATAGGGACGTGGAAGCTCTTTGCAACTGAGAAAAAATATAAGTTTAATAGAAAAATTAGCAACTACGCCAACCTTAGATTGTAAGAGCTCAAATTTGGGAAAGATGTAAGACATACCAACGGCTATCCCCTCCCAAAATTTCGAACCAGTCAGAGTGATGGAAATTCATTTATAGGTTTCAATTGGTCAAAAAATGAAAATGGCTGAATCGAGTCCATAATCGATTCGGCTACTTATGCGAGTCCCCTAAATTGCTCAAATCTTAGTTTCAAAAAATACCGAAAGATGGCCGCACAACGGCCATGACAAAATTCCAGAAAATGTTCTTCCAAATTTGAAAAATTGTAGGGCCAAATCTAGGACAAAACTCAAAATGTAGCTCATGGTTAAATATTGGACATGATCTGGCTATCGCCTGGCGCAAAATTCGGACATATCCTTTCAGCGGTTCCGGAGAATAAGGCGTTCGCGGAAATTCAACGGCAAAATTTTTTCGTTTCGGCATCGGTTCTTCGACAGTTCCCATAAGGGTCGTAGCCAGGCTGTGTTATCAGGACAGGCTCAAAATTTTTTAAAAGGGACTGAAAGCTCAAATCTGGCAGATTTTTTCTCTTCTGGGTTTGTATAAATCTGTTGATCACAATAATCACTTCTGAATATAAGGTTTCTTGCTTAAAGGTCGCAAAAATTTCGTCTTCGACGCCAATAAATTAGGAACTTATCGCTTTATTATTATTACAAATTCCAGGGCAGGCTCAATCTGTCCTGGCGTACTCCAAGCTACGGCTATGGTTCTCATAGTCTTCCTAAGGGAAAGGGGTTTAAAAATGACCCTTGCGCCAAACAGTCTAGGGCCCTTTGTATTGCATCTACGACTTTCACTGTTGGCTCGAAAGTTAGTTCGAACCTTCTCCTACAACTGAACACGAAATAAATTCTACGATTCCCATATAAAGGACGCTGTGATTTTTTACTAAAGTGGCGATTTTTAGCCACAATTTGGGAATAGTAAGGATGTCCATTGGGCGTTTCATCAGGCTTCATTTCATAGGCACCAAGAAGGCAATGGTTTAGCTTTTGACTGTATTATTGTCTTTTCAAAATGGTGGCCCTGAAATGTCAATGGTAAGCTATATTCTAAGTTATGGATGACTACAATAATTATCACTAGGTACATGAATGAATATGGCCCTTCCTCATAGTCTTCTTACGGGGAAGAGGTTTAAAAATAACCTTGGCACCAAAAAGTCTAAGGCCCTTCGTATTGCATCTACGACTTTCACTTTGGACTCGAAAGTTAGTTTGTACCTTCTCCTACAATTAAACACGAAATAAGTTCTACGATTCCCATATAGAGGGCGCTGTGATTTTTTACTAAAGTGGCGATTTTTAGCCACAATTTGGGAATAGTAAGGATGTCCATTGGGCGTTTCATCAGACCTTATTTCGCAGGCAACAAGAAGGCAGTCTTTTAGCTTTTGACTGTATTATTGTCTTTTCAAAATGGTGGCCCTGGAATGCCAATGGTAAGCTATAATAATTATTGCTACTTGAATGTATGCCATAGATGCCATATTAGGGTGGTTCTTATTTAGCTCTTTTCGGAATTTTATTTTTGCCGCCCCCTAACTTTATTGCAAAAAAATAAATAAAAATTTTAAGTCCAGTTTTAACTTTCTATGACATCGCTAAAGGTTCGCTGTAAGCTGTAACACGAAGAAGTTTTGTATTTAAAATACATAGGATTTTTCCATCATTTGGTATTTAATTTATTGCGGGTATAAAAATTTGGGAGAAAATTATGGTTTTATATTGAATCAACTGGCGTTTAGACTACTTTTCAGAAAAAGTTTTTTTTTGTAATTTTTGGGTCATTTTGCCACTCTTTAATGCGAATATTAATTAAATACCAAATGATGGATAAATCCTATGTATTTTAAATACAAATCGCTAAAGGTTACAACGAACCTTTAGCGATGTCCTAGAAAGTTAAAACCGGGTTTAAAATTTTTATTTATTTTTTTGCAATAAAGTTAGGGGGCGGCAAAAATAAAATTCCGAAAAGAGCTAAATAAGAACCACCCTAATGCCTTTTATACTTGTAGGACAATCGCAAAATACGTTTGTCGCCAGCTTCATGGTTTAGGTTTATTTTATGCTTGCCTTACGAGACACTAGAAATTAAAGAAGAATATCAAACCTCATAAATATAAGCCTCAAGATCAACTTGACTCTTCCTCTGCAATATCAAAATTTTGTTAACATCTCATGGTGCAATTTATTTCTTAATTGAATCCATGCTGAATTTTTTCAAGTTTCTATAATCCTTTAATTCATATTGTCCTCTAAATGATGGAATGACACAGGTCTTTTATTCTCTTTGCAATTAAAAAACTCTGGACTGAAGAAATATTTTTATTTTTAAAGGTCACAAATTTGTAAGTTGTCAAATTTTAACAACTTCGCTAATGTTGGTTTAACAGGCTCTTTAAAATAAGCCGGTGTTATGGTAATAAAGTAATAACATTTTACAAAAATTGGTAAACGAAAGGTAAACCAAGCGTGTCGTTTAAGTACAATTTACAATGTGTTAAGAAAAAAGGTAAAGTCCTTGTGGAAAAAAAAAGTTGTGAAGTTAAGTAATTATTTTACAAGGGGGCAATAATTATCGCGTGAAATTTTAAAAATTTCTATTGAATAAAGTTTTAAAGTGGCGACTCGATGTCGCATTGGTAGCTTATGGTATGCGAAACTTTTCATTCTAGGGGGTGAAATATTTACTAGTTCTATTGTTGTCGATTACATGTCGAGCATTTCCTGACAACTCAATTCATTGGATGTATTCATTGAGTGTTGTTTGGTCGAATGTCGGCGGCGGTGGCGCTTTCCCATTCATATGTAGGACCCACCGCGTACATGGTTCTCTCGCACCTTTTACACCCTACCAATAAAGAACAGGTAGTTGAGTATTATGTGGCACTTTGTACATAAATCTACTTGTCACAAGTGTACCTAATCCGTTGTGAAAAGAAAGCAACTTTTATATGTGTTATAATGGCTCAAGAAGGACCTTTACGTAAATATTTGCCGATCGTTGTAACTTCAATTTGAAACGGTGATTTACAAACTAGTGCTGAATCACTTGGGATAACTGCTAACGAGATAGATTGCTACGTTAGCCCCTGCTGGTGATGGGAGGTCTTATTCGGCATGTTTTTAAACAATTGTTAAAGTTGGGAATTTATGAGCTGGTAGAGTGGAGTGAATCCAATAATCATCTCCGACACCTACCGCCGTTTCTCTTGCCGTCGATGTCTACTGTGACTAAATAGCCAAGTCGAGTTCATATGCATGCATGAACAGTACTACGATTTATTATTATAAAGCGGTTGTATTCGCAGTCACGTACCAAACATCTAAACTAAGGGCAATATGTACTGTGAATATTGAGAAACAACGGAAAAAATCGTACACGCACAAACGTAATTGCAACTGCATTCTTCTACGATACCTCGCACCATTCATTAAAATAATTTTTTATTTGAACTCGACAGAGATCAAAAACGTATGTTTTACCACTCACGAATTAAACTAATTAATAGTTTTAAACAATATGACAGGTAAGCGAGGTTTCGAGATTAAAAACCTGTAGCCGATGATCTGTATCAGATAAAAAGTCTTTTTAAATGCTTATTTTCTTTAGAATTATTAGTTTGTGTACTTATTTCAGGTGAGAAGGTTGGAATTTGTGTAGACAGATTACGATAAAACTCAATTTATTTTGTTGAACGTTATGGCCTTGTAGAAGAACAAATATATTCGGCTCACTGGTAGTTTTTAGAGAGAGTCTACGACGTGTTAGGTATATAGGTACGTGCAAACTATATATACGATTAAGTCATCAAAAACGATCAGCGGGGTTTCGTTTTAAAAACGAGGTGAAGAGTCACCTAAAAGAAGCGCGGCGTTTCAAAGGTGCTGGACCACCCGACGGAGGGTTGACAAGGGACTTAGTATAATGAAGTAGTGGTCGCGGTTCCCATCGCAACTCTCAAATTTCCGGTGCAGGTATTGAAGATTTTTATAACGAATACCGTGTTGTTGAGTAGCGACGGTCTGGCGGCGCCATATCACTCTTCGCCATCGGAGGTGCTAGTTGTGGAATGTCAGGGATGTGTTAATAATTCACTCACCGCTATATAACACTAAACTAAAGGCGGCAAATTTTACAAACAAAACACACCCACAAATCAGTTGGTACGCGAACTAAACGTATGCGACTAAATTTGCACTTTGGTGCGCCGGAAATTGTCATAGACGTGGGAAAAATTGGTTCTGTTTACGGCACAAAAGGCACCCCACTGTATGATTAACTTCGACATTTATCAAATACAAAAACACACATATGTAAAATATTAAATTTTGGACCACCCAAAATAATTATGCACGAAATAAGAAAAGTAAAAAAATTGAAAATTATCAGAGCATAAAACTACATTGAAAAACAGAAGTAAACAATAATTTAAAAATAAAAGTACGTACACAATAATAAAAATTAATAACATAAACTAACTACTCGTATAATTAATAAATTATAATATTGATTATAAGAATTCACGTAAACATTAGTCTATAAGCGCGTCATTGTCTCGATAATGAGGAATTTCCCTTTTGTTTTAATTAATCGTGTGATTTTTCAACGAGGTGATTGAAAATTAAAATATTATTAAAGTGATTTCCCCGATCATTGTTTACTATTTTATGTTGGTATTTTTAATTACAATTGCATATTTTTATTTACTTTTAATCGGCATCATCTCTGACCTATCTGAGATTTACCTTCAGCAATAAGTTTGATTTTTAATTAACAACGAATAGTTTTTTTCAGTGATGGGTATAGTCTAGTCAACGAACGTTCAAAAAAGGGGTGTAAAGAACATGGAAAAGGGTGAATCTTTTTTCATTAGAAGTGTGTTTGGAAATATTAGAAGTCCCTGGTCCTAGTTACATGCCTAAAGAAGAGAGAAAGTACAAAGGTCCCGTTTTTGGGATTTTCGCTTATATCTCTAAAACGGTAAATCTTAGAGAAAAAATTATTTTTAATAAAATAAAAGCTAATCAAATTTCCTACAAGATTGTTCTTATTAATTTTTTCTCTATTCTTTATAGTTTTAGAGATATTCGCCCGCAAAAATCGCAAAAGTCGATGTATGAAAAAATTATTTTGCCTCTTGATAAAATAGTAAAGAAAACGTTCTACAATCAGTGCCATGTGCCATTGGCGTAAATAACTAAAATTTGTCTCAATTAAATAATTTATTAGAGTATTTACTCTTACATAGTGGTGCTATGTGACCCTTAATGTCACACTTATGACATAAATAATCTTTACATCTACAATCACTTGATTTATGATTACTACCACAACAGACACTGCTACTTACTAAAATTCTGCTGATTTTGACAGGAAATATTCTGGCTTCCTACGACGTCATTTTGTGTTCCGCTGACATGCCGAATAAAAAACACCGGCTCTGTTTTTACTTGGACCTCCGTTGCAGAGCTGGCTAAATTGTGCCGCTCCTTCATTATAGCTTCTTTCAATAAATGCAACTTGAACTATTTTGCTTGAAGTGGCATTCTTATGTCCAACGTCCTCTTCAAACAATCTATTCATTTTTTTTCATTATTTACGCCAATTACAAAAACGTCTTGCAGCACAATATCCAACTCTTTTCCAAACTGACAGTATGTAGCAAGACTTTTTACTTTCGCTTCCCAATCTGAAATTGATTCGCTTTGCTTCCGTTTTGCTGTGTAAAACTTTAAACGCTCTGCGAATGTTGCCCTCAGTGGTGAAAAATGATCGGTTAATATTTTAATTAATTCGACATATATGTCTTATTTTCCGGGAATAGTGGCAAGCACTAATTTTTTACTAAAACTTAATTAAGTGTGTTTAACAAAATTGCTTTTCTTCTTTCCACCCCTTCTATCGCATTTGCGATGAAAAATTGAAATTACTCGTCGCCAATTATGTTATGTATTTAGAATAACACACAAATAAATACTAATTAGTACTTCTGTTATATCATTAATTATTAATACAATATTATTTGACGAGTTTAGGGCTTGTTTATCTCATGATCCCTGTGAGTAGTCAAGTTCTTGCATATTTTTCTACGCTCTTAATAAGTACTATCTAATTCCAAATTTTCAGGCACTCACGTTGAATTCTGAGAGGTTGGTCTCTTTTGCATTAAAGAAAAGTTAAAAAATTTTATTTTTATTCGCTTGTTAATCTTTTTATGAAGTCCATCTTTTACTGTGTTGCTTGGTAGTTTTCGTCCTAGGACGAAAAATGTTTTTTGTGTGTAAAATTTCTTAATTGTCAGACTTTGATATTATTAAAATAAATAATGTCAGATTGACATTATTAAAATATTAGTACCTAGTATTTTTGAGAATTTCTTACAATCGAATAAAAAATAGTGTCACATGGATGAAAATGTTATTCGGACTCACCCTTTTGCTGGACTCGGCTTCGCCTCGTATTTGTCCTAGAAATTCAACTTTTCGTTCTTGTATCATAAATAACTACAATGTATCAACAGACATCAACAAAAAGTTTGCTTTTCGAATGCCTTAATAATGGCCTTGGGCCATTACCCCGGAGGAAGAGGGTGCCACCCCCCCTACTTGGCGATACCCATGGATGTAGACAGCGCGAGAAAATTGCTGAAGTGTCTATCAGAATCAAACATTTTTAAGAAAATTATCTGATATTGTAGATAGATGGAGATTGGAATCGATAAAGTAGGTAGCTGCTTATAGCCTCTGGCTTAAATGTTACTATTGGAGATATAAATTAATACTACTGTAAAAACCCGGAAATATGGAAAAGAGGAGCGCATTGGCTATAGATGACTTAATTATGTCATTTATAGGTTGACTGGTTCCCTTGAAACTACTCATTATACCATAACCTATTTGTATACCTATTTGATAGCTTATGGGTAATCAACACATCAGCTACTATATCCATATATTTGGGATATATACGATATCGTTTGATCGTAATTTATAGCCATGGCACCATACACCTCATTTATACCTATATATTAAGAAGACATTCACACTTTGATTGAGCTAAAGCAAGAATTTCCGTTCCACTTCTTTTGTAAAGGTTACAACAAATTATAAATCTATTATTAATCTCCCAATAAATAATAATGGTGCGTGAAACTAATTTTTTTATAATAAGGATGAATAAAAAAATTAACTAAACGTTTTGTCTATGAAAATGTTCACCAGGTATAATACTACACAATATAGTTAATCTTCATCAAATAAAAGTGCCTTATAATAATAAACTTTAAGCTTGAGTGCTTCCGGAAATTCCAATTGGTAGTATCAGTTTTAGGTATCTTTATTGGTATGACGAATTGTTGAATTTAATTTTTTTTACTTTGTTTAACAAAGTTACCGGGCTATTTTTATGTAGGTATAAACCGAAAAGTTTAATTAATACAAAGAAAAAATAATTAGGTCATTAGAAATCGAATTTGCGGGGGTTTTTAATAGTGAGGTAAAAAAGTAACAAAAAAAAGATAATTTTTTGATTTTAATTAGTTTTTTTTAAATTGGCAATAACTATTTATACCATTTCTATTTTGTGCCACCTTTTGACCCATTAAGCATCAGTTGCAGATTTGTCAAAAATATAAAAAATAAAGACTCTTAGGGCTCTATGGCTTTCATAACACAGTAACGCTTCTAGGTTCCATTGTTTTCAAGTAATAACGAAACAATTGCATTCAAATGCGTCAAAAAGTTGGAGACTTCAACGATAGCTAAAGCAATAAACTTCAAGCTATTGATTATTCTCAAATTATAAAATCAAAATGTAAGGGTGATTTAAATATTTTTGCTTAGTTTTAAGTTTTGTTTGTTTAATTAACTAAAAGAAAATTGCATAAAATTTTTGTAATTAATTTTGAGTTTTGCGTTGATTTTTGTAACAGTTCTAAAAAACTCTTTATAATAAAATAGATATGCAAAAGAGTCCAACTTCTCAAAATTCAACGTGGGTGCCTGAAAATTTTAAATTATATAGTATTAAGGGCGTAGAAAAATATTCAAAAAGTTTATTACCCACAGAAGTGTGCATCTTGAGATAAACGAGCCCTAAACTTAAAATTTAAAAAAATATTCGGAGTACAAATTCAGGGATGATAAAAATAAAAAAATTAAAGAGTGATCTCGTTAATTTATTGCCAAAGCATACTTCTTTTGAAAAATTCGTAACAAAATGATCTAATGATTAATTAAAAATTGTAAAAAAATTTTGGGAACCATTATACGCTTGGAAATTTCAAATTCCCAGATTTTGATCGTAGTGTTTTTGTTTCATAGCGTTTTTCGTCAAACTTTTGCCTGTAGCACCTCATCCCTTTGTTTTACAACGGTTTTACTCGGTAAAAGTCTCCAGAATGGAAGCTGTAGAAAGTGGCTGTTAGGTACGAAGTTACGATAAAAAAACTAAGACCGGGTATTATCACCTCTAGTTAACTATTTGTCAAGTTGACTGAGGCCATAAGCAGCTACTTTATCGGCTCTAACCTCCATCTACGACATCCGATAATTTTCTTAAAAATTTTTGATTCTGGTAGACACTCTAGCAATTTTCTCGTGCTGTCTACATCTACATCCATGGACGCCGCCAAGAGAAGAGGGAGCTCTACCGGATAATGGCCTAAGGCCATTATTAAGGGGTTCGAAAAGCAAACTTTTTGTTAATGTCTGTTCATTTTTTTAGTTTTAGAAATTTAAGGGTGGAAGGTACCCGTAATACCTAATTGCAGAACTTAATCAATTTTTTCTGGCTTATAAAAATTTATTTCAATAAATTGATGATGTGAGGAATGTTAACTAGGGCTGTACTTAATATTTGTAAAATATAAAAGTCATAATCGTTCTTAGTTTAAAAGATATTTTATTTAGATATTTACGGCCTTAATAAAAGTTCAATTAAATCGGCGTTTAAGACATGTTATAGACAATCCTTCATTCTAGGGTATGCCATATTTTATCATTTTATTTATTATTTAGAAATTCATATAATGCAATTTTTTACGCTTCAATAATACAAAAGTAGTCATAATAAAATTAATAAAATACTGATATACAAGTTTCCAAATAATAAATAAAATTATAAAATATGCTATACCCTAGAATGAAGGATTCTCTATAACATGGTTTAAATGCCGTTTTAATTGAACTGATATTAAGGCCGTAAATATCTAAATAACTTTAAGGTGGGAGGTGGAGAAGTTATAAACTGGATGGACGACTGGACGTGGCTTTAAACGCACAATGTAAAAGGCTACCGCTTTGTGACTGAGAAAACTCTCTGGGAAATTAAACCCATTCACATGTAGTTTTTCACACGTAGTCTTTCACGAGTATATAGTCTCTCGCAGACAGTCTTCTAGTCTAAAAACGGCTTGAAAGGTAAAATTATCAAATATCGATACCTAATCAAACGCTTAGCAGAAATTGAAGAGCATTATTAGAATGATGGTCCAGTAATTTAGGAATGACGTGAAGTTTGAAGTACCTTTTAGGCAGAGCCGTTTTGTCACTTGTAAGTATCTGGCACGTTTGTGCGAAATTTAGCGCCCGTAATGCACATACTCTAAAAATTATTTTATCTTCCATTGAAAATTTAAAAAATATACCAGTTACTGTAGTAATGCTTTGTTAACTCAGGGGGCGCCGTTGCCGCCCCATCAGGCAAGTTGCTCCTATGCGGTGCATACCTTGCTTACCGCATCGCGACGCCTCAATGTGAGTGATAGCTTTACACTAACGTAACTATACTAAGCTTAACACTTTCCAAAAAATTGATGAAGCTGTGAGGAAGAAGGTACGTCATTGATGGACCAAATGGTCTTCTCATTAATCCTAAAAGTAAGAATTACCTCCTGTGCGTTTGTATAAAAAGTAGCAGTTAAACGAGTCCTTAGACATCCATCACATCAATCACCTCACTATATTCTATGAAAACAAATATTAAGGTGCAAGTGATTGGGGCTGCTAATATTAAGTTTTTACATGACATTTCCCTAAGTGCCAAAAACCACCCAGTTATCTTAATTTATTGACTCGTCGGTCGTTCACAAGTTAAGACAAGTTAGTTCAACAAATTGTAAAAAATTTTCCATTTTTTAGCCAAAGTTAAATATTTTGAAGTATTAAAGTAATGCATTTCTTTTGTTTCCAAACGATGTCTTTTGAAACCTGTTTGTTGCAAACAACTGAAAATATATAATCTTTTCTTTTCACTGCATAATCTTTTAAATATAAAGATCATTCAATCTTTAAAGTCATAAATCACTTAGAAAATCGTTCATATAATGTGTTGGAATATTCCTGTAAAGGTGCCGACAAAATAAACTTACTTCGCATTCTATTGAAGGATCTTCAATGCTATAAAGTCAATTAGACTTTGAATACCAATGAAGGTAAACTGTCTGCTTAACTTGTTAACTGTAAATCATGTTTTTCGTAATTTACTGCATATTTTATTATCTTCTTTAAACTTTAGATTCGTTTACTGTCAATTTGAAAATTCGAAATTGTTTAATATCTTTAAAACACAAGTGGTAAACTACCCTTAATAATCGCCGTTTTGATATTTAAATTTAAAAAAAACACAAAAAGTTAGATGAAAAGAAAAATCATTTTCTTCAATATAATAATAAAAAATAAAATATAATAATAGACGCTATGTGAGCGTATTGAACATTAAAAAACAATAATAAATTATTAATTTATGATTACGCTTCATGTTTACTTATTTGTATTGATGGTTGTCTAATTAAATGCTGCTTGAAACCCGAGCCGGACAGCAATATTTGATTAAGTATGCGAATTCAATAGAACAAGAGACGGTTCTTGAATTACACACATACAAAGTGTTTTAGAAATGCAAATTTATTTAAAGTACCTCCAATTTTAAAATTTCCCTTAGTAGCGCAAGTCCTGATTTTCAAAAAAATCAAATTTTCACCGCTTCGCCAATTTTTCAAGAATGAAGAAGTTTTGTTTTAAGGGAACATAGAAATTGCGAAAGGATAATTTTATCATTTTATCATAGATTAAGACGATATTTCCCCCTATCATTGAACGATTTGGTATTAAGTAACAGAGCCTTCCACTTTTACGGTGAGGTCCTAGATGCACTCCTACAAACGAAAATAAATAAAATTCGCCATTGTTAGTTTTAATTCTTCTTACACATTAATTTTTTGGAGTGAGTGGTTCAAAGGTTGTCTCGCTTGTCTCTGAATGAGAGAATGCCGCCGAATGCTATTTCCGGTTGCACCAAAAGCAGTTATTGCTTGTAGTTTGTTATAACATTCCAAATATTCATGCAATTCGACAACCATGGGGTCACATGTCTTAACGCTTGAATAAGGTCTTATACACGATATATTAATAATAGTAAGGTGAGCTTCCGACAGTATGGAGAAAATTGCGACAGATATGAGAAACCGACATCTCGAAACTCAACGGACAGATCACCTAAGAGATAAAGCAGTGCTAAACAAAGAAAAAAAAGATGCAAGCCTTCGTTTCGAGTATGTTAGGGTAGTAATATGCAACTGATGAAAAGCGGGAGAAAATTTGCCGTTTGGATGGTCTACAGAGATTCCTTTTTTGTAGATTGCCAAACAGACCTACGACTTAATTACATGATAACCTTTTTAGTTAACTTACTCTCAGAAACAGAAGTGGAGCTAGCTTAGATATTGGGACTTAACTGGTGCTACCTCAAGGCTTAAGAGAATTCAGAGCTAACTTTTTAGAAAAATTTATCAACTATAGAGGGCTAAGTTAATCCAAGAATCTTAGCTGCGATAAAGAGCAAACTAAGTGCCAAAGCTATACGCAATAGATGAGAGTACCTAAATCCCTTGGATCAAGAGCGGGTTTCAAACTACCATGAGAGCTGCTTTGCTAAAGGGCCAAGGTATTGAGCCTTATGAAAAACTATAGTAATGGAGAATTAAATACTGTAGGTCTTATGAAGTAGGTACTAAAGTTACAGAAAAGAGACTAATGTAAGAAAAATATTGAAGCAGAACTGGAGAAATAAAAAAAGAGCAACATAGATTAGTGAAGATATACTGTTGCGATGTGGATCAACACGAATGGATTGGATACATTTACAAATATACGCGAAATAGCATGGAAATTAAAACAGATATTATTGTAACCTATAATCGAAATTGACAGAATAAGATGATACAGGCATCTGGAAAGTATTTCAAAAGATGCTGACCCAAGAATCTATGAGTGGGTTCTACCATTTTTAAGAATAACAACGAAAACTTAAGACGAAATGAAGACAAGATGTCTGTGTGGCTAGGTATAGAGACAAGATGTCTGGGGTGGCCGTAACCCTTATAATGGGTCTTCTACACTCAAAGGTATCTGAAGTAACGCTTAAGCGGTTCTGGGTACTGTTATTGTGCTATTTGCTCTCTTAGAAAGGAGTTTTTAGTGAATAATAATCTCAAAAATCTACATATCAGTGCAGACTGCTGGTGTGCTAGTGGTCGTCTTCGTCTTTCGTTAGAAAAAGAAAAAAAGAGTTACGCCACAGAGTGATGCGTGAAGATTTTCCCCTTGCTTCGAAAAAAAGAGGGTTATGCTCCAATGTACTTAAATCCAGTCACTTGAGCCATGGTCTCGCTTTTTTAACACAAGTTGAAAGATTAATTATTGCTTTAATGTATGATAAGATGCAAAATCGTAATAAATAATCACATAATTGAACAAACGAGCTCATTTGGCTTCTTAGGATGTATGCAATGTTTTATAATAGAGAGGCAGATATAGAAAAGAAAATCGACTCATTTCATTCCTGCCGTTGTACCACCATAGACCATACGATACGAATAGAAACACTGATGCTCAAATTCTATAAATTAGCATCAGTTCTAGCTTTCATTCATGGTATCGAAATACCAAGAATCCAAAAGGCTGAAATGAGATTCCTAAGACCGACCGGCAGATACACAATATTAAGTGACCAATGAAGAAGCAGCGACATACGATAAGAGCCGAATAATGAGTAGGTATGTATAACAGCAATGATAAGATCAGAGAAGATCTAGAACAGTGGAAAAAACATCTACATATAGACAGAATGGCGAATAACAGCATATCAATGAAAATGCTTATCTACAGACCACGAGACAAAAAAAGTTTAGGGCGGCCAAAAACTTCGTTGGAAGAGCCAGATTGCGTATAAAAACAGTAAATATGTCAAGTTTTTTGAGTCAAGATAGACCAGTACGCTAAAATGCAGATCTAGATCTTTGTGTATTCTACTACTGTAGAGTGTGAAAAACGGTTGCCAGCGAACAAACCAACAATAAATTTTTAACGCATTAGGAAATCTTTGACATCGCTAGCTCGACAATGCGTATTGGCTCCCATCGAGGTATTGTATTGTACTCAGGGGTCAATTGGCTTCTAAGCCTTACAGAACTGCGACCAGTTCTCTTTTGTTCATAACCCTACTCGTATTTATGTTCTCAGGAATTCGCACTTGCCAGCGAAGCATAGAATGTCACTGAGAAGTTTGCTTTTCACTTCTTCAGGCGTAAAATGAGCTCGTCATAAGTGTTTCAGCCTAAGCCGAGCCAGTGCATTTGCAGAAAATGTGTTCGGCGGATTAGATCTCCAATTCACAGAGTCCTCATATGTCACTATCCTCCAGTCCTAGTTTCTTGAAGTGGTACCACACTGGGGAGTGTCCAGTAAAGAGTCTGATTTAGTTCTTTGATAATAGAAGAAGCTTTTTAGCGTTCGTGGTCGAGTACCTACTCAATGAATTGCGTTGTTCCAGTGAGAATTTTTGTTCTCAATTTCCCATTTTTGGATCTCCGCCCTTCTATGTGTTCTAGACAGTCCACAGAATGGTTCCGGTCCGATCGGGATTCTTCTTCTTTTTTTTGAGTTTATTTTTTTCCCGAGGAGTTATTGCAAACATCATAGGTTTTGATAAAAGATTTCTAATGTTTCGTTACTTCAATATGAAATAAATATTTTGAATTTTGAGGTAATTTTCGGCATTTTCATATCTAATTTCTACCGATACAAAGAATGGAAAATTGATTTCGTTTACTGATTTAGATGTAGAATTTTATGCTCAACAACTTTTATTTGAAGCTTTTTTACCTAAAATGATTAACAAATTAGGAAAAAGTGATTTTACATATTAAATCCCTATAACCGAGAACCACGTTCTTTGCCCTAGTGTATCAGTAATAATTAGGTACGTTTATGGGGTACCCTGAACCCGAACTTTTCTTTCATCCGGATGTTCTCCAACATACCGCACATTCTTTTAGTTTTTATAATTATGTAAATAGTATCTAAAATATGGATCAGTTGCCTAAAGTTCACCTTCTTGAAAGGAAAGCACCGAGTTTTTCTTTAATACCCGCAAATAGAAAATATTTCAGAAAAGTATCGACGAATTATTAGTGTTACAAAGAAAATTCTTAAGGAAACCGCTTAGATTTGTTACAAGCGCGCGGTGTAACCAATTTGCCCCAAAAAGCATTTTAAAGATGCTCATTTTTGATAACACAATCTGAGGCGAGTCTCAGACATTAAAAGTAGAGAATTGCATTCTGTTTTTCTTACCTTCGGAAGCCTTTAGTCCCACACCGACAGGTAAAAGTTATGTTAGTTTTTTGTAGAGTAGTTTCTGATGTTAACATGCAATAAAAAAAATTGGATTGTGGTTTTAGACTGTGTTCGCTTTGTAAGTTATTTGCATTTTACATTTGTTGAGTTTTGGATATCGTTTTTGTAATCTTTGTGTTTTTACTTTTATTTTATTTTATTCTTTTTATTATAAAATGTTAAATGTAGGATAATCATACAACCGAGAGTCAGAGAACGAACTCGTATATTTAATACTTTATTGTTTTGTTTCTAGTCTCTTTTTTTATATTTAAAAATTATTACTTTGGTTGGGAATAAGTAAAAAACAAGTGGGCGTTGAAATTTTTAAATTTTCTCAAAACAACAACTATACATTTTGAATACAAAGTAAGGAAATTAAAAATACCTTAAGTGAGAAACATTTGAGATTTGAAAGGTTTCTCGGCGCTTTACCGCTTGTTAAAGTCTTCTCTTCCAAAGTTATGGGCGATCCACGTCCATTTTAAAAGCAAAAAATCCTATTTATTAACAATAAAATTTTCTTTTAATTAATTCTAATGACGAAATTTGTTTATTTGTAATTCGAAATTAAACTTTTTCAACGCGTACCTACTTTTATTGGTCAATTTAATTACACCTCTCTTTAGAGTAGTTAAAATGGCATATAAAACCTGCTAGGACTTGTTTGTACATTTAAAAGTGTTGAAGTGTTTAAAGCTTATACTCACTTTTTCATGTATTATACACATCGTGAAAGGGCATTATTTGTTGCATTTTTAAATCTTCAAAGAGTTTTTAAACGAAACTACTTAAAAACCGATTAACGTAATCCCTCTATTTTAACAATAAAAATTCAAACAGGAAAATTATAATCCTTAAAGGAAGAATTTCACAAAGGGTGGTTTTTAACAAATTTTTCAAAACCATCAATGACTAAAATTTTGTTTATTTGCACCGTGAAATTACTTTTAATTAATAAAGGTAAACGTCTACGAGAGGTCTAGGTAAGGCTTGTTTAATAGTTTAGTAGCACCTAGAACTTGAAAGATCGGTCAGTTTCACGAAATTGAATTAGTTTTCGTGGGAACAAGCGGACCATTCGTGGAATGACCGTCGGGCAATGACAGATAACCTTGGCATTAGTGAGGTAGACCGCAATAAACATCATTTTATAGATATATCCGCACTTGTAGCGTGTGTGTGCACCTTTCTATACTAGATATATTTACAAAAGCCATTATACACAATAATGGGCCAATTAATAAACAAATAAACCATTTGTTATAATTGGATGAGTTATAATAAAACCACATTTTGATGAGGCCATTGCGGGCACGTTTTACCCAAATAATTCTACCACGAGCGCTTGATTGGAATTTTGGGACACTTTTCTAAAACACAGCGATTAGACAGTCAAAGAAAAGAAAATGTTTTTAGTAACACGACTAAGGGCGGCTTTTTTGATCGATTTTCAATACCAAGAACTTTGTATGGTTCCTGAAAGGGGCCCAACCAAGGTTTTTGTTCAAATCTACAAACATTACCCTTGAGAATTGAAACTCAAAAAGGAAAAATATTTTAAATAATGGAAGTGTTAAGAAGTCCACTTCCTTCCCTTCCACGCCAATAATTCCAGTTGAATTTTTGTCCTAATTTACCACTTTAGAACGAGTGAAAAATGGCTAATTTGGGAAAAAATTATTGTTCGTCTATTGCGCGTTTAATTAATTATTTTTGAGTTTTTATTCGTTTCAATTTTTTTAATAGAAGTATTGAAAATGATAAACTTATCAACTGGTCAATTAAAATGGTTTTTAAATGTGTGAACATTTATAGTAATTAATTTTGGGTAATATAAATAAATTAAAAAATTTAAATTTAAACCCGGCTTTGGTCTAAAAATACTGTTGGAGACGTCTCGTCTGTCTGATGTTTCTTTAATACTTTGGTCATTAATTTAATACACCCCCTTTACACTTTGCACTTTGAATTTTTTCGAAGTTGTGAAATAACTTGCACACGAACTACCATCATTGTTTAGTTGATTTGATGTACAATTGATCTCAATTCGCACAGATCGTATTTAAATTATTTATTACGAAATGGATGATTCAAAATGGCTGATCTAAAAAATGGTCGGTTCTTGCACTAATTTTTTAAAACACCACAAAGGCACAAAATGATGGAGAAGTTGTTGAAAAATAAGCTAGCCTCACATTTTATCTTTTTTTATCGACTATTTTTCGTCTACTGCCTAACGTAGAACTTCCCGAGATTTTTCTTTAGATATTTCTCTGCTTTGTACCATTGGGATATTCTTAAGAATACCCACAAACCTACCTAGAGCTCAATGGATAAATTAATCTAATAAACTGGGACTTTTCATCTTGGATATTCCTGGGTGCCATTGTGCGGTTTCAGAGAATCGATTTCTCTTTATAGAGCCTTGGTTCTTAATCTTCTTGAAGTCGGGAAACACTAAACTCTGACTTTTTTTGCGCGGAACACTTATAAAGCAAGGGTGGCCAAACATTTTTATATCAACGATGTAATGAAAAAAGAATATTGCTTAAGACCAGACGTCGTCGAGCGTTGGGGCGGTAACCCGATAGACCGGCTGTTTATAAGACCGGTCAATCAGGCGTATACCTAGAAAGTTTTTTAGTGATTTCAAAAAAAAATGCGAAGGGGCAGCGGCCGGTTTGGGGTGTATGTCCGGACCGTTTGGACGTCCCTGTCCGGCTCCTCGCCAAAATAACTTCATTATTCTCGCAAAAAAAATTCTCGCAAGGGGTTTGGCCACCCCTTCTTCAAAGTATCACTTTTATAAAAGAATAAAATATCCCGCTTTGTGTAGATATGACGTGGAAAATAATAACAATGTGTTCAGGGGCTTTTTTGCTAGACTCGGGTATTCCTCTTTAATAGAATTCTAGAATTTTTCAGGAGTATTTTTAAGAAATTTATTATAGTCCCATACAAGAATTATTTGACATTGTGTTGAATTTTCTTTTGGAAAAATTTGTAGGTAATTGTGTATTTGATTTCATCGCGGAACACTTGAAGTGTTTTCACAGAGCACTAGTTTTCTGAAGACCACGGATTGAGAATCAAGGATTTAGAGTACCGAATGGGAGACCAACACTCTGCTCCGAGGACTGAGTCTCTTTTCTCTTCTTCTCGTCAGAGTACCAGTTAAGAGATGACATACCCTACTCCGAAAGCGGAGGTATTCACGTTCACGCTGCTCACCAGGATGTCAATAATGATTAATGAGTCAAACAGACTATGAGAATCCTCTTCTCGTCAATGTGCAGGGTGAGGAGTGAAACACCCTACTCCAAGAACCGAGCTCGCAGCCCTTTTTCTAATCACATGCATATCGGAACGTCTTTACTAATAATAATAAACGTTAAACTAAACTACCATACCATATGGGTTATCTCTCTAGACTCAGAACAGAAATTAATTGATGAAGATAGTCGACTAACTTACGCCTATCTATGCCCCTAGATATCCGAGGCCCTGATGGCGCCCTAACCTGGGGCGTCGGCATGTTCAAAGTTGACACAGAGCTCACTTCCACTGTAGTAGCAGTAGCTATACATATAAAAATTTCTGGAAATAATCTCACTAGGTAATACGAAGTGCTTACACTAAAATCACCAAACAACCACGGTATAGTATTTAGATGGATCCACAAGTACCTAATACCAGTAATTACTAGAGCCCGGATTTATAAGCATTTATTATTTCAAAATATACGCTTGAAAAAGCTTTAAAAAAGCTTTTAAAAAGTCAAAAAAAAGCTCTTAAAAAGCACTAAAAATCCAAAATTGAGCATCAACATTTAATTTTTATTCAAAATTTGAATTATCATTTTGAAAGAAAATTAATTATCCTATAAAATTATAAGTATTTTCTAAAGTATTCATTGAAAAAGATTGTGTCTGTTGTAAGCGTATTTCTAAACCGAAAATCGTCTCTCTGTCTTAACCGATATAAGCGGTGCTCTGGGGGGAAGGGGTAAAGATTTAACACTAAAGAAAACACAAATAATCCAAATTATTAAAAACTTAAAAGAAAATTAATTTAACAATCACCAAACATTGTAAACAAGCACTTAAATTTTTGAGAAACATAAAGATCCAAAAGGAATTTGTTCTGCTTATATGATTTAAGGCCATAAGCAGTTGACGAAGTTTGGTTTTGTTGCGATGAGCACGCCTTATTTGTTTTTTAGGCTACTTTTTAGCAACTAACCTAGAAAGCGTTTAGGAAAAATGATCTTTGATCTTGATTTCGTTGTCTTGATAAGTTGTAAATGTTTACGTATAGCCCCTCACCCAACAGTAAGTTATAACATAACGCTTATTCAATCAGAGAAGAATCCATCATCTGCGCTCTGAACGTCTGAACTCGGTTTCGTGGTAGCGAGTCTAAATATTGTTTAATACTCTCGCTGCATATTTTCCGACGAAGAAAATTTCGCGGCACACAGAAAAATAAACTTATAAAAAATGATAACTGAAGATACTAAGAACATCCTCACCTAAATTTGCCGAAACTTAACATATTTTCTACAATTTCGGCACATTTGGAGATTCTCGCTAGGGATTGCAATCCCGTTGAGTTTTGTCAATCCCGGGATTTTGAAATTGACTTTTTTTCAATTCCTGGATCTCGGGCTTTATCTATTTTAATTAAATTTAAGCCCCAAAAAATTATTTAAATTTATAAACACACCCTTTAATAGATATTTAGGAAAATCCTAATGAATTTGTGAATTGTGAAACTGAAAAAGCTCTTCTAAGACGCCCAAATTTCTTTCCAATTTTAAAGTCTAGTATTCCAAAATTAAGTCCAAAAAAACTAACAACTATTTGGCAATTGAACCCTCTTAGTGATAAAAAACACTTTAAGTAGATACCTAAATTATTTCGAAATTTTGGAAAATATTTTCAATAGAAGATTTATTTCTTATTAATTTTAAAAACCTTAAGACAAATTAATCTCGAAATTCATGGATTTTTAAATTCCTAATCCCGAGATTTCGAGATTAAATAATCGGGCGGGATCCCGGGAGTGCAAACCCTAATTCTCGCGACAAATGAATGTGCCGCGGCACATACTTTTAGAAACACTACCTTAAGGAGTACTCTGACAGTAATTGTACATCTAATAAAAATTATAGATCAGGAAATTCTCTATCAAAAGGCATAAAAATATTTGTTGTAGCTATCACAATTTATTTATAACAATTAATCAAAGTTGAAAAATTATAATAAGTCAAATTCTACAACTCACTGTGCCTCTCGACGCTCTAGCTCCTTAAGGAGTACCAACTCTGACGGTAATTTTACTTGCAATGATAATTATAGAGCAGAAAATTCTCTATCGAGACCCTTAAAAATATTTGTTTGAATTAGTTTATTAAAATTATTCAAGTTTGAAAAATTATATAAAGTCGAATTCTAATAAAATTCACTGTGCCTCTCGAGACTATAGCTCCTTAAGTAGTAGCCTATATAAATTTGACGGTGCTGCACTAAATTTCGAAGGGCATTATGACGTGGAATATGGGGCTTTTCTCATTTATTTTATTGAATAACACATTGAAAATTGCTGATTATTTCCTAAAAATTGACTTTTTTGTCGAGAAACGCCACTTTTCTGTTCTTCTGTCTGTTTGCCTGCCTATATGCGTTTCTGTGTGTGTTTGCACGCGGTAATTTGGGATCGAATACATCTACAATAAACTAGAAAAAATGAGTAGCTTTCTATAGTGTTCGTCGTTGTTTTTAACGAAGGAATCGGAAATAGATATCTGAAGTGAAATAATAAATTCATAATAACGTTTTTAATGTAGATCGTTGTTTATGTTTTAATATTTTACTTTATATTACTTTAGTTCTTCTGCACGGGAAAACAATTCAGCCAGTTTAATACAAACAAATTATCTGGTTAGGGTTGAACTGACTGACATTATTTCGTTCATTAAACAACAGCAGCAATTTGACTTATTAACCGAAAAAAGGTCAGTGGTTTTAAAGATACCGAAAAATCATACTACCAAATTAAAATAAAAAAACCTTATGAGATATCCTACACGTGGGTAACTAATAAATTATGATCGAGTGCTGGAGTTAGCAGAATCGAGGGGTGATGCGCGAACTGAAGAGCTTCCTACGAACTCGAGGTAGCTAGCGCCTGCTGGGAACGAGCAGCAACGTTTAGTACCTAATTCTGATTTTGAGTGTTCTTCTAACATCATATAACTGCAGTAGTGTAGATTAAGAAAATGTAGTATAAGATTTCAAGCACGTATGTTTCAATAAATAATAATAATTGTTACACAATGTCTCTTAGGAAGTTTTTCCAGTCGTGATGTATCAGTAAATGGTCGAGTTTTCCATCTTGTACAGGGGAAAAACGCAGTTATAGAAAAGTGGACGTAAATTAACTACTAAGTAAGTAGTTAATTATTTATACAAAGCATAAATAAATAAGTTATACAACTTTTTTAAGTCGTTTAATTTCATACCTATTGATTTATGGAAAACTTAATGACTTCTTCCATAGGGGAAAAACTGGGAAAAACCACAAAAATGGCATTAATTTTTCTATACTTGCAAAATTCGTATTGTTGAAAAATTAATTATTTTGGCAAATAAATAAATAACAGTTCGAACTATAATTATCTAAAAGCGAAATCGATACACCTTTTTATTTTCAAGGGCACACGTACAACTTGAGTTAGTTCTACGTGCCCACTTAGGTTAATGACAGCACTCTCACATCTACATCCTTTAATTCATGTCATCCGAAATGTTGGATCCATTTTTCAAAATTTGACGCGCTTTTCACCAACGATATAAAATGACTGTAAATTTATTCAATTTACCGTTTTGGTTTTAAAATTTTGCCATTTTTGAAGAAGATTGAATGTAATGTATTTGCATGTAGGTACCTACCAAAGTATTTAGTCGGAAGTGACGCAAAGATTGTGTTGACAAGAAAGGAGTTGCCCTGCCCAAGAACAGCTGGTTGGAACCTCACAGCTCACACTTGACCGCAGGAAGATAATATTTGCTTTTACAACTTATTGCAATAATTGGATTTTTTTTTCAAAAAAAAGGAAGGGTATAAAAAAAAGACAAAAATTCTAACAATAAAATAATATAATACTACTATAGCGTACTTTATCACAGAAGTATAGTTAAAAGACACGCAGAACTAACTATAACAATAATAAAGTTATGCTATATTATAAATTAAGTGTCCTGCTTTAATATGTCACATTAAAAGAATACTGCTAGATATCTCTCATTTTACAACAGATCAAAATATTATACAATAATCAGATCAATTTTTTTAAATTAAATAATTAAATAAGTTTATATACAAATCGACGCTTATAAATAATGTATAAATTAAATAATAAAAATATTGTACACAATAAATTAAATAATACTAAACAAAAAAAATATACAATTTGCTGTGATACAAAAGCATTTTTTAGCTGTTAACATTCGAAATCTAAATTAATATAGCGAGCCATCAAAATACCATTTAAAAAGGGTCGCGAAAGCCCGGGAATCTCGACAACGCGACTCTTCCAACAGTCGCGTTGTAAACAGTCCAAAACCTTCTCGATACTTATTTTGATTGCTCATCATTACGCTATATATCAACATTGATCTTGCGCAAAAATTTCTTCACCTACTACATTATAACATCTTGAGAAGGAAAAATATTTTTTTTAAAACACGAGGAACATATACTTTTTTCAAAATGGCCCATTTAAACCATTTCCTCCACAAACATTCAAAGTATAGTGCTAAAATAACCAAACGCTTGTATTACGTATTGTAGCGCATTCATATAATCTCTGTAGATGATCCAGTCTCGCATTTTCCTTTTGGTTGTGTCCGATACAGACCTCAAGTAATCGGGCATCCAATCTCTAGTAATATCTGGTTTCATTTGCTCGTATTCGCCGCGTTCGTAAATGGCCATTTGTATTTCGCTCAATACCAACAATAAATTATATTGAGACTCGTTGAAACGTTGTAAAAATTGTGAATTTTCGTCCTCTTGATCCCAAACGACCTGCTCCAAACCGACAGCGATCATTTGAAGATAATGATAAACGTCCAATAAAGACGTATCCAACTGTAAACAAAAAATAAATTAGCAACAATAAATATAATAATTTTACTAATTATTACTTTTAACGATTGTAAATGTTCGTCCGAGACGGTTTCGTTTAAACTTTTTGGAATTTGTTCTTGTGTGGGTAGCCAGTCTTTAAAATCGTTGCTTTTCCAATTTTCGTGTAATTGTTGTGGACTTAAACCGAAATTAACTTGTGCCTGTAACAAATATAAAAAAATTTAAAATTAGTTTATTTTAATTTAGAGTAAAGTTCTTCGAACTCGCGTTTAAATACAAGTAGTAGTGCCTTTCAAAAGTCCCACGCAAAAGACTTCTTCGAATAGAATTTAATAAAAAAAAAAGAGAAGCAGAAGCGACGTCGTGTGCAGTTTTATTATTTGAGAGAGAGAATTTTTTGGAGCGCTCGCATTTGTCATATTCTCACGGTTATTTAAAAGAAATCGCGCTATGTGTTTATAGTGCCTATATACAGTTTATAATGCGTTTTGCTTGCCCCGGTAGTACCTACTTAAACAGGTAGTTAAATATTCTTATTTTAGTGCATAAAAACTAAGCGAGCGAGCCAGGAGCGAGTATAATTAGTATGCGGTCAATTGCTTCAATCGGACTCGGGTTGCGTGATAGCCTCCAACTAACAAATTTCCTCCAGGTAACTTTGACAATAATTTTCGATTTCCCATGTCTTATTAAAACAATCAGTAAATAGTTTCTCTGATTACAGAACAAAAATTTCGAACTAAGCAAATTCCAATTAGATTCGTTAGTAACTTTTATCTACAACACTTTTTTTTTAATTAAAAGATTAGTTCCGTCCACCTGTGTGGGGCAATAAGATACTTTGCATCCTTGCATGAGAGTGATGTCACAGTGTTAAAGAATTTGAATTGTAGCTGCGTTTGCACCTGATGCAAGTGAAAATCACGCGAGGACGAGATTCTTTGGCGTACTTTACTACCGAAGGGTCATAACCAGTAAGTAAACTTATAGACACCCGCGCATAAAACGATAAGTATAAAGAAAATAATGCAATGACCTGGTTCGAGTAGACAGCTTGACGCTATTATAATAGAAGAGAAGTTGCAGCGTAGGCGAGTTTTTCGCTTATAGACATCGCGACGCATCTGCAACTTTATTTTTATTTTTTTTTATTTTTTACTAATTATTTTAAATTATTATTTTATCCTTTAATGACTTGAGGAAAAACCATCGTTGTATACAGGACACAATTTTACCGGATGTTACAAAGACTCGAGGCATTTATATCCGATGAAAAAGAAACGACATATAAACGTGGGAATGGTTAGACGAAGAAGAAAAATATGATAGTGTGTAATCAGACATCAACGGACGGCATAATATAAAACAGTATGTGAATACCAATTGATTACAATTATTTGTATGTACCTATAGTAAATACTAAAGCTTTTTTATGAATGAAAAAAGAAACAAATTATTAGTATTTATGCATCGAATTCCATACACTTGAGTCTTGACGCTTAGCACGTAGGACAAGATTTGAATGCAAGCTCTAGCCACATCGAATTGAAATTTGGTGGAATAGCTCAATTTGCAAACAGGGTGTTTCTAAAATAATAGCTAACCTAAATTAAGCACATGATTAATTTCAATGCACTTTTTCATTAAATTTCCAACAAAAATCGTACATTTGAAGGGTCCAAAATTAGCTGTTCGTCTTCGAGTTATCACCCCCCCCCCATTTAAAATGCTTTCGCTATACATAAAAAATTTAAGCTTCAAGCATATTTTCCACATAAAAAATTGAATTTTCTAAATGGAACAAAATTTGTTTAAGGTCTAAAATCTAAAATCAAGCATTTTCGTGATACTGCCCTTTTTAGACTTATTTAGAGTTTCTCAAATGAAACACCATTTATATTTTGAGATATTTAACATTAGCATTGAATTTAAAACCAAATTTCTATAACGTTTGATAGGTCTCAAATCAAACATTTTCGAGATACTGCCTCTCATACTTTAAATTGTGTGTAAATAAGCTCTTAAGCTTCAAGCATATTTGACACCTGAAAAATTTCATTTTTTCCGAATTTGTTAAACGGAACACGCCATATATTTGAAGATATTGGAGTTTAGCATTAAATTTAGAACAAAATTTCTTTAAGGTCTAAAATCAAGCATTTTCGAGATACTGCCCTTTTTAAACTTTTCAAGCATTGTTGGTGAAAACTCCGATTTATTTCGAAGTTTTCAAATGGAACACCCTTTATATTTTGAAATATTTAACTTTAGCATTAAGATCAGAAAAAAATTTCTATAATGTTTGATAGGCTCAAAATCAAGCATTTTCGAGATACTGCTTCTTTTGCTTCAAGCATTTTTGCAACATAAAAAATTTGATTTGTCCCGAGTTTTCTAAATGGAAATATCTTGAAGTTATTTATGTTTAGCATTAAATTAGGAACAAAATTTTTTTAGGTCTAAACTCTAAAATCAAACATTTTCGAGATAATGCTGTTTTTAAGCTTTTCAAGCATTGTGGGTGAAAAATCTGATTTATCTCGAATTTTATAAATGGAACACCCTTTATATTTTGAGATATTTAACTTAAGCATTAAATTTAGCACAAAATTTCTATATTATAGGTCTAAAATCAATCATTTTCGAGATATTGCCTTTTTTAAGCTTTGCAAGGTGCAAGCATTGTTAGTGAAAAATCTGATTTATCTGGAATTAAAAAAAAACTACTCTTACTGCCTCTTAAAGCTTCAAGCATTATATTTTAGCATTAAATTTAGATCAAAATTTGTTTAGAGTCTAAAATCAAGCATTTTCGAGATACTGCCCTTTTTAAGCTTTTCAAGCTTTGTTGGTGAAAAATCCGATTTATTTCGAAGTTTTCAAATGGAACACCCTTTATATTTTGAAATATTTAACTTTAGCATTAAGATCAGAAAAAAATTTCTACAGTGTCCGCAAAAAAGTCTGCACCATATGGGATTTTTTTTTATTATGCGTGTTTTTCGAAAATAGTTTTCGGCATCTATCTCTGCATAAAATAAAAGCAAAAATGCGTAAAAAAAATTAGTTATGCCATTTACGCAACACCGCCAAAACGTCTTTTGAAAGTTTCGATTGCCTAAAAATGCCTTTATTTTTCAAAACAGACAAAATCATCATAAGGGAAAATTGTTTTTATTCACCTTAAGATACTAGATACGAAGTTTAAGAAAAAAATATTAACATTTTCATTTTTTTGTTTTTTTGAAAATTCTCACTTATTTATAATTCTTCGGAGTTCTTTTCTTTACATTTAAGTTCTAGAGATCCACATTGATCCAACAAGATCAAAATATTACGTTTTGTTCTTAATTTAGTCTAATTTTGGAACATAAAAATATTTTCATTGAAAATGATAGGACCATCTTGGACTATTTTCCCATCTCTGAATTCATCTTGGGAAATATTTTAAGCGCAGTGGTCACTTATTTTAGAAAAATATCGGCGAATTTTAATTAAAATAAAAACTGACAGATAGAGGTCCCAAATGATGTCCAAATTTACCCGAGATATCCTGACACTAAACTAACATGAAATTTATTTAATTTTCCTATCAACAATGCTTACTAAGACAGACAAAATTGAAATTGATCTAATTCATGGCGAGAACAGAACAAACAGGGATACAGCTAATAGTTTTTACCACTGCGGTTAAAATATTTCCCAAGGGGAATTCAGAGATGGGAAAATAGTCCAAGATGGTCCTATCATTTTCAATGAAAATATTTTTATATTCCAAAATTAGACTAAATTAAGAACAAAACGTAATATTTTGATCTCGCTGGATCAAAGTGGATCTCTAGAATTGAAATGTAAACAAAAGAACTCCAAAGAATTATAAACAAGTGAGAATTTTCAAAAAAACAAAAAAATGAAAATGTTAATATTTTTTTCTTAAACTTCGTATCTAGAATTTTGAGGTAAATAGAAACAATTTTCCCTTATGACGATTTTGTCTGTTTTGAAAAATAAAGGCATTTTTAGGCAATCGAAACTTTCAAAAGACGTTTTGGCGGTGTTACGTAAATGACATAACTAATTTTTTTTACGCATTTTTGGTTTTATTTTATGCAGAGATAGATGCCGAAAACTATTTTCGAAAAACACGCATAATAAAAAAAAATCCCATATGGTGCAGACTTTTTTGCGGACACTGTATAATGTTTGATAGGCTCAAATCAAGCATTTTCGAGATACCGCTTCTTTTGCTTCAAGCATTTTTGCAACATAAAAAATTTGATTTGTCCCGAGTTTTCTAAATGGAAATATCTTGAAGTTATTTATGTTTAGCATTAAATTAGGAACAAAATTTTTTTAGGTCTAAACTCTAAAATCAAACATTTTCGAGATAATGCTGTTTTTAAGCTTTTCAAGCATTGTGGGTGAAAAATCTGATTTATCTCGAATTTTATAAATGGAACACCCTTTATATTTTGAGATATTTAACTTAAGCATTAAATTTAGCACAAAATTTCTATATTATAGGTCTAAAATCAATCATTTTCGAGATATTGCCTTTTTTAAGCTTTGCAAGGTGCAAGCATTGTTAGTGAAAAATCTGATTTATCTGGAATTAAAAAAAAACTACTCTTACTGCCTCTTAAAGCTTCAAGCATTATATTTTAGCATTAAATTTAGATCAAAATTTGTTTAGAGTCTAAAATCAAGCATTTTCGAGATACTGCCCTTTTTAAGCTTTTCAAGCTTTGTTGGTGAAAAATCCGATTTATTTCGAAGTTTTCAAATGGAACACCCTTTATATTTTGAAATATTTAACTTTAGCATTAAGATTAGAAAAAAATTTCTATAATGTTTGATAGGCTCAAAATCAAGCATTTTCGAGATACCGCTTCTTTTGCTTCAAGCATTTTTGCAACATAAAAAGTTTGATTTGTCCCGAGTTTTCTAAATGGAAATATCTTGAAGTTATTTATGTTTAGCATTAAATTAGGAACAAAATTTTTTTAGGTCTAAACTCTAAAATCAAACATTTTCGAGATAATGCTGTTTTTAAGCTTTTCAAGCATTGTGGGTGAAAAATCTGATTTATCTCGAATTTTATAAATGGAACACCCTTTATATTTTTGAGTTATTTATAACTTAAGCATTAAATTTAGCACAAAATTTCTATATTATAGGTCTAAAATCAATCATTTTCGAGATATTGCCTTTTTTAAGCTTTGCAAGGTGCAAGCATTGTTAGTGAAAAATCTGATTTATCTGGAATTAAAAAAAAACTACTCTTACTGCCTCTTAAAGCTTCAAGCATTATATTTTAGCATTAAATTTAGATCAAAATTTGTTTAGAGTCTAAAATCAAGCATTTTCGAGATACTGCCCTTTTTAAGCTTTTCAAGCTTTGTTGGTGAAAAATCCGATTTATTTCGAAGTTTTCAAATGGAACACCCTTTATATTTTGAAATATTTAACTTTAGCATTAAGATCAGAAAAAAATTTCTACAGTGTCCGCAAAAAAGTCTGCACCATATGGGATTTTTTTTTATTATGCGTGTTTTTCGAAAATAGTTTTCGGCATCTATCTCTGCATAAAATAAAAGCAAAAATGCGTAAAAAAAATTAGTTATGCCATTTACGCAACACCGCCAAAACGTCTTTTGAAAGTTTCGATTGCCTAAAAATGCCTTTATTTTTCAAAACAGACAAAATCATCATAAGGGAAAATTGTTTTTATTCACCTTAAGATACTAGATACGAAGTTTAAGAAAAAAATATTAACATTTTCATTTTTTTGTTTTTTTGAAAATTCTCACTTATTTATAATTCTTCGGAGTTCTTTTCTTTACATTTAAGTTCTAGAGATCCACATTGATCCAACAAGATCAAAATATTACGTTTTGTTCTTAATTTAGTCTAATTTTGGAACATAAAAATATTTTCATTGAAAATGATAGGACCATCTTGGACTATTTTCCCATCTCTGAATTCATCTTGGGAAATATTTTAAGCGCAGTGGTCACTTATTTTAGAAAAATATCGGCGAATTTTAATTAAAATAAAAACTGACAGATAGAGGTCCCAAATGATGTCCAAATTTACCCGAGATATCCTGACACTAAACTAACATGAAATTTATTTAATTTTCCTATCAACAATGCTTACTAAGACAGACAAAATTGAAATTGATCTAATTCATGGCGAGAACAGAACAAACAGGGATACAGCTAATAGTTTTTACCACTGCGGTTAAAATATTTCCCAAGGGGAATTCAGAGATGGGAAAATAGTCCAAGATGGTCCTATCATTTTCAATGAAAATATTTTTATATTCCAAAATTAGACTAAATTAAGAACAAAACGTAATATTTTGATCTCGCTGGATCAAAGTGGATCTCTAGAATTGAAATGTAAACAAAAGAACTCCAAAGAATTATAAACAAGTGAGAATTTTCAAAAAAACAAAAAAATGAAAATGTTAATATTTTTTTCTTAAACTTCGTATCTAGAATTTTGAGGTAAATAGAAACAATTTTCCCTTATGACGATTTTGTCTGTTTTGAAAAATAAAGGCATTTTTAGGCAATCGAAACTTTCAAAAGACGTTTTGGCGGTGTTACGTAAATGACATAACTAATTTTTTTTACGCATTTTTGGTTTTATTTTATGCAGAGATAGATGCCGAAAACTATTTTCGAAAAACACGCATAATAAAAAAAAATCCCATATGGTGCAGACTTTTTTGCGGACACTGTATAATGTTTGATAGGCTCAAATCAAGCATTTTCGAGATACCGCTTCTTTTGCTTCAAGCATTTTTGCAACATAAAAAATTTGATTTGTCCCGAGTTTTCTAAATGGAAATATCTTGAAGTTATTTATGTTTAGCATTAAATTAGGAACAAAATTTTTTTAGGTCTAAACTCTAAAATCAAACATTTTCGAGATAATGCTGTTTTTAAGCTTTTCAAGCATTGTGGGTGAAAAATCTGATTTATCTCGAATTTTATAAATGGAACACCCTTTATATTTTGAGATATTTAACTTAAGCATTAAATTTAGCACAAAATTTCTATATTATAGGTCTAAAATCAATCATTTTCGAGATATTGCCTTTTTTAAGCTTTGCAAGGTGCAAGCATTGTTAGTGAAAAATCTGATTTATCTGGAATTAAAAAAAAACTACTCTTACTGCCTCTTAAAGCTTCAAGCATTATATTTTAGCATTAAATTTAGATCAAAATTTGTTTAGAGTCTAAAATCAAGCATTTTCGAGATACTGCCCTTTTTAAGCTTTTCAAGCTTTGTTGGTGAAAAATCCGATTTATTTCGAAGTTTTCAAATGGAACACCCTTTATATTTTGAAATATTTAACTTTAGCATTAAGATTAGAAAAAAATTTCTATAATGTTTGATAGGCTCAAAATCAAGCATTTTCGAGATACCGCTTCTTTTGCTTCAAGCATTTTTGCAACATAAAAAGTTTGATTTGTCCCGAGTTTTCTAAATGGAAATATCTTGAAGTTATTTATGTTTAGCATTAAATTAGGAACAAAATTTTTTTAGGTCTAAAATCAAACATTTTCGAGATAATGCTGTTTTTAAGCTTTTTAAGCATTGTGGGTGAAAAATCTGATTTATCTCGAATTTTATAAATGGAACACCCTTTATATTTTTGAGTTATTTATAACTTAAGCATTAAATTTAGAACAAAATTTCTATAGTATAGGTCTAAAATCAAGCATTTTCGAGATATTGCCTTTTTTAAGCTTTGTGCAAGCATTGTTAGTGAAAAATCTGATTTATCTGGAATTAAAAAAACTATTCTTACTGCCTCTTAAAGCTTCAAGCATTTTTGCTACATGAAAAATTTGATTATTCCTGAATTTTCTAAATTTCTAAACCTTATAATATCTTTGAATATTTTAGTATTAAATTTAGATAAAAATTTGTTTAGAGTCTAAAATCAAGCATTTTCGAGATAATGCTGTTTTTAAGCTTTTCTAGCATTGTTGGTGAAAAATCTGATTTATCTCGAATTTTTCAAATGCAACACGCTTTATATTTCGAGTTATTTAATTAAGCATTAAATTAAGAACAAAATTTCTATAAAATAGGTCTAAAATCAAGCATTTTGGAGATACTGCCTCTTTAAGTTTCAAGCATATTTGCTACAGGAAAAATTTTATTTTTCCCGAATTTTCTAAATGGAAGATATTTAAGTTTAGCATTAAATTTAGAAAAAATTTGTTTAAAGTCAAAATTCAAACATTTTCAAGCATTGTTAGTGAAAAATCTGATTTATCTAGAATTTAAAACAAAACTACTCTTAACTGCCTCTTAGAGCTTCAAGCAGTTTTGCTACATGAAAAATTTGATTTTTCCCGAATTTTCTAAATTTCTAAACCTTATATCTTTGAATATTTTAGCATTAAATTTAGATCAAAATTTGTTTAGAGTCTAAAATCAAGCATTTTCGAGATACTATAAGCTAACAAAATTTCTAGAAGATAGGTCTAAAATCAAGCATTTTGGAGATACTGCCTCTTTAAGTTTCAAGCATATTTGCTACAGGAAAAATTTTATTTTTCCAGAATTTTCTAAATGGAAGATATTTAAGTTTAGCATTAAATTTAGAAAAAATTTGATGAATGTCAAAATTCAAGCATTGTTAGTGAAAAATCTGATTTATCTGGAATTTAAAACAAAACTACTCTTACTTGCCTCTTAAAGCTTCAAGCATTTTTGCCACATGAAAAATTTGATTTTTCCCGAATTTTCTATACTTATCTACCTATGGATATCTTTGAATATATTTAATTTTAGCATTAAATTTAAAACAAAAGTTAGGGTCTAAAATCAAGCATTTTCGAGATACTACGTTTTTTAAGCTTTTCAGGCATTGTTGGTGAAAATCTGATTTCCCTCGAATTTTTTTAATGAATTATTTAGACATATTCTACTTTAACATTAAATTTAACACAAATTTTTTATAGGATTTTATAAACCTATTCTTTTGCTGTCATGAAAATCTAATTTTTCTCCAACTTATGTCTAAGAGCAAGCGTTCTCCACGCAGATACCGTTTTTGTCGCTGTTTTGCAAGTTTCGACGTTTAAGACACTTTTATGCATCTACTTGTATTTAAATGATTATTTTTGACACAATTAAGTTTTTATATAAAAAAAAATACTTACAAATTCATCTGTGAATTGTTCTGCTTTAACTAATGCGATGGTGGCTTGCCGTACAATCTGCGTTACGAGTTGATTGTCGGGAAGTCTTGGTATTTGTGTGTTAACATCACCATTATTACTTTTTAAGTCTGACGGATCTAACCATTTAGGCGTACTTTCGTATCTATTAGACATATTCGATCTTGATCTCGTAGGTGCAGAAAGTGAACAAGGTATACTTATTAAACTTAGTAGGTATATACCGGCGATTAGGACTTGTTTTAATCCTGTAAAAAAAGATAACAAATATAAGAGACATGTTACAATATTTGTCGGCGACATTTAAAAAAAATAATACTATATAAACTATACATGTTGTATAAATATATACACGTTTCTGGACAAACATCACAGAAAGGGCGCCAGAGCGTGAGAATATTTCGGGGGGAAAAGGCACGAAGATATAGACGTTGATCAGTTGATGATGATGACCTCGTGTATTAAAAGTACCAAAAGTGGCATTTGAAATTAATTTTTTTTAAATCAATCAGTATGGTCTAATTGTCTAATATATTTTTTTTAAATTAATTAGTTTAGTCTGGTCTAAATTTTTTAATGTTAGGTGTCCTCGAGTGTAATGACATGTTTATTTTTGATATCTTGATGCGTTTTAATTTTTGAAAGATAATATTTTTATTGCAAGTCACAAACTTTCAATTAGTTATTCGATAAAGTATTGTCGAAATGTATATGAGCCCACGTTTTTGTATTTAAAGCAGCACGTTATAGAAGTTTAAGTTTTTAACACCCACTTGTCAGGTGGATGATAATAGCATTGTTTTTCGAACAGAAAGACATGGGATGTGGCAGCAATTAGGAAATTGCCTACACATACGATAGTAGTCTGCTGTGGAAACAAGTTGAACAAGCTAAGGCTATAACAGTAGTTTATGTGTGAGAAATTTTTATTAAATCGCATTTTGATGGGTATATAGTTCGGTATGTTGGAGTACTTCTATATAAAACAAATAGTTGAGTAGAAAAAAAAGTAATCTAACAGGTGTACCTTACAACTTGATCTATTTATTTTTAAAATGCTTCGAACGAACTGTCAGATTCGTTTACGGCTATAATAGCCGGTAATTGTAGTTTAATCATTGCTAATTCTTCATTCCAAACTATTTACTACATTTTTGTAAAATTAATGTTAGGAAAAAAAATTACACAGGTGCATTTTGTAACGTTTTATCTTTGTAAATTAAAAGTTTAAAGTGGTACTAAGAACAAACGTATACTACCTCATTTATAATAGGTGCACACGTTACGTTTTATAACCTTAAAGTTACCTACTAATAATATTGATATTTGACTCAACAAACTTCCCAATGAATGCATCATTTTGTGATTTATGAGTCACTAACTAATTGCACAATTACCTTTTAAATTTTTTTACGAAACTCTACCTTTATTCCTAGTATTGTACCTAATTATTCAAAACGTTACGCTTTGTGAATAAAGTTGGGAAGATTACACGCATCTCTAATGACTAATTTAGGTAAGTGAGTTGAAAAATTTAAAAACGGCGAAGGAATTCGCGTGTCGCGTGTCGATGTTAATACAGGTGAATAAGCAT